>JAMAKO010000088.1:44770-120014 GCA_023628555.1 Chaetomiaceae sp. R4402 | reverse complement strand
CCGAACCTTAGGCTCGACCCAGAGTATACTTCCAGGAGTCCCTTTCAGAACCCTAGGGGCCCGAGATTCGTCACAGTATAGTCGCTAGGTTAAGGACTTGATGCAGATGCATATCAACCACGTAAGTAAGCTCGAGTTCCTTTATAGCTTCTATAAAGCCTTCTTCGCCTCGATAATAGAGAAGAACGTCCAGGGTGGCTTTGCAGGGGCTGACCTTATACTATACAATCTAGAGAGGGTAATATCCAAGCTAGATATCAAGCTTCGTACACCATCGCCCTTGACCTCGCGGGCCGGCACACCACAACCTTGGGTATTCCAAATGCCACACAACCCCTAGGAAGCTAACGCACAGTCGACGCTTATCAAGACTCGTATCGCCAATCATTAGAATAGCTCCCCAACCCCGATGTTGGCTACTATAGACCAACTAGCCAAGAGTACAACGGCTGTGATGTACCAGATAGCTCTTCTTACCGCAGAGGTATCTTCGCTCCGCAAGGCCAACGAGGCACTAAGCAAGCGCAAGAAAGCTAAAAGAACACGTGTATAGCTTGGAGGATCACTTACTCTACAAGCCGCAATGGATCTACTAGGCCCGGGAGCCGTGGGTGGAGAAGGAGTGCAGGAAATGCAGCAGGATGGTAGTAGTACAGGGGGGGGTCGTACGAGGGTTCGGTGCTGTAGCGTATGCGGCAAGCCTGGCCATAATGCCCGCACTTGCCAGGAGGCTGCAGAAGGGTCTGATTCAGCTGTTTCTAATGTAATTGTAGTTGGTTGATAGTTTTATTGTATTGCAATAGAGGATTGTATTCGAAGGGTAGTAAAAAGTGTTTCACTCGCTTATATGTTTCACTCGCTTATAAAATACGTTATAGCTTCTTCAGAGTTACAGACCAGGTGTGCAGCAAAGGTGTTGTTTGACAAGAGTGGTCACTAAGCTACGTGCCATCACTATCCTGAAAACATAACAGTTGTTGATCTCCGGTCTTCTCACTCATCTCTCCTGGGCTCGGTCATTGCGAGGTAAGGAAAGCATTATGTGCGTTGATTGATTACCAAGGCAACATTGTTTGTTTCGTACTGGGGAATCGTGTCCACGACTGGGACGCACGGCCAATGGAATCTGCACCCTGAAACAAAAACATCAACGAAGCACTGTAACGCGAACAGTTGCTTTGTTTACAAAAGGTGCAAGTCTTCCCCGGCTTCATAACTCGGTTCACAAATAATATATTCAAACCCGCCGTGCCCTTTCAACTGCTAGTGGAACATCCTCTCTTGCTTGAACTCTATGTTTCTGACCAGGTCCTGAGCCAAATCAGCAGCAGTACCCATGATCCCATCCCAATCAAAGCCGTCTCCGCCGCCTCCTGAATCAAACAAAGACAGTCCCCTTCAACCTGCCCCCGAACCCTCATAATACAGTTCGGCACCCTTAGTTTCCGTCGCGCCGCCCCGACTCCTTTGTGTAAACCGCCCGCAAACAACATGGACCGACCCGACGTTTTGCCCAGACACCCAACTCCCGCTGATTACCCGGCCCTAAACTTTCTGCCACCTGTCTGGCATTCCCAATGCGCAGCTGAGGCGGCCACAAGTTCAGGCAACACGTCTCCTTGGACACGGCACACGCAGCCGGACAGTGCAACCGCTCTTTCCCACCATTCAATTAGCATGGAGGTGCGCATGTCATGTCGTTACAATCAGATCAGGTTCGACTCCGGGGTGGCACAGCGAGCGAAACTCCTCCATCGGAAGGAGGCAATACGATACCTGGAGGTGCTGCGCTCCGAGGACCACCGTCTCAGTGAGCATGAGTTTTGTAAACAGGAGAACAAGCTACTGAGAGCCATTTACAAGATCGACACCAACCTGATACAATGCTGGGAGACACGCATAAGGGCTCTCGACAAAGCGCTGGCCGATTGCGCGGGATTTCATGCCGCAACATCCTCAACCTTGCCGCACCACCGCTGTCCCTGGAACACCCACGAACACTGAGCATCCTCACCGTTAAAACAATTGCCCTAGGCGTGCCCATCGACGACTTGATCCTATCCCTTCTAAAAACCTACCACCACGACCCAGCGTACGCAGGTATGTCCGACGGCGCGCTACAGCATCAGCTCTGGCTGGACCTGCCCCCTAACGTCAGGATGCTGATCCGCAAGCCTAGAGCGGTGCGCAACGGGCTGCTAAGCAGCTGGTGCCGCTCCCTCGAGCGGAGTGAGTTGCTGTGGGCGGTGTGCAGGTGCTTGGAGGACATGGGGCGAGCCGTGCGGATGGGCAATGGGGACGGGCGTTGTCCTAGGTGCGGGCCCCATGTCGATTGGCATCGCATTACGGGCCTACCGAGAGGTAGGATTATGAGAGGGTTGGTCAAGAAGTTGTTTGGGGTGGATTTGTAGGCGGATGCCGGGTTTTGTATGCCTATATTGTTGGTTGGTGACTGGACTCGAAATCTCCGCATGCTTGCCATGTTGTGGGTTGGGAACGGCAGGTGAGATATCTTGGGTGATTCGTTACGTATGTCGTCGAATTTGCGGGTGATGCTGCTAAAGTAGAAAGATACACGTGGGGATACACCTGCAGTGAATCACACTCTCATTACCCGCTGCGATGATACCTGGATTCACGAACTCCCGATCTTGCAAACAAGCATTCAAGTGTTTTCTCTAGTCCCGAAGCCCTATTCCGTCCTCTGTAAATAACCGGATCATGATGCATCCAAACTCCCAGTACCAATCCAGCTCTATCCAGGTCCTGGGATGGATAGTAAATCAGAGGTTGACCAGAGCTTCTTGCTTGCTCGGTACCCACAACCGCGTGAGTGGTTCCGCCGGATCGTCGCATGCTGTCTTGTCTCGGCAGTGCCAGCAGAGATACCTGCAGATCTCAATGAGCAGCTCGGAAGGGAGCGTGCCAAGACCACAAGCTACCATCGTTACGGTGACGCCAAAGGGTTCAAGTAAGGTTTTAACGAGCGAACAGATTGAAGACAACGGCGAAGATAGCTCAACGTGGCCAAGCAAGCGGGCAGCTTGCTGTATATAAACTGGCGGTAGGTTGCACCAGTCGGTAAGTGGTAGAGAAGGGGGCAGTTCCACCTGAACATGAACACGGCCAACCGCGCGCTGCTGCGCCGCGCCTTCGCTCCTCCGGCGGCCGCCCATCGGACCCCGACAAGGCGAGTTGGTTTGAGGCTTATACTGGACGTGAGAAAAGTGGCAAATATACATGACTTGCAAGGCCAGAGTGTTCCCTCGGACACGCATTGATGTATCAAGAGTCATTCAATTCGTCTGTGAAGTACCATCGAATGCTTCGTGTGCATATCAAAACCACTCCTCGTCGTCTTTAGATCTCTCCGACCTGGGGTGAATAACAAACTCGATTCCCTCCTCCTCCGCTGCCGCAGCAAGCTCCCTCAGGCGGTCGTGAGCTGAGAATCCCGAACTTAGATGCAGCTCCTCAACCTCGATCCGCCTCAGAGACGGCAGGAAGCCAGCCAGCTGCGCCGTGAGCAGGTTATCGAGACCATCGACGTTGAGACCGGATCCGAGAAAGGTCAGCTCCCGCAACGTGGGTGGAAACGGAGGGCCGTTGCTGTCTAGACCCAGCTTGAGGAGCCCGGCCGAGAGGTGCACGAGCTCAAGCGCAGAGAAATGCCGCAGCAGACGCTCATCATGCGACCTGCGGACGCGGCATCCCGGGCGGTAGTAGAAGGCCAGCTTCTTCAGCGTTTCGGGCCACCGCCACAGGGTGTTGAGTGCGTGGCTGAGTGTTATCCGGTGCAGGCGGTGAGTCCCGCACCGACTGGTCATCGCAGGACGTCGGGGGTTGATGGTGACGCTAGTGAGCTTGGGCCCCACGGCGCTGAATAGCATCCTGAACTCTGGGAGGTCCAAGTCCATGTCGATGAGGCTGAGTTCTGTGATGTTGTGTAGCATGTGCTCGGTGTCGGCCACGGCCCGGTTGACAAAGGCACCGGAGGAAATGTCGATGAGTCTGGCGATGTGGTGGAGGTGCAGAACTTCGAGGTTGCCAGCCAGCCGAATGATGGGGGCGGCACTGTCCAGCTCGAGATGGCCCCCAGGGGCACTGAAGGTCAACGTCTTGAGAAGCGTCAACGGGACATCCGACTGGGAGAGATCCTCAAAAGCTGGGTAGACGGGGACGCGGATGTGGGCGCGCTCTAGTTGCGGCGTACGGAGGAGCAGCATGGAGACTAATACCCCGTACTCAACAACCTGCTTCACCCTATCGCGGTACCGGAGAGCCCAAATCCGGTCCTTTTTGCCAACGCGAGCGCGGAGCTGGATATCCACGGCCCTAGAGACGTCCGTCAAGAAGGGACACGGTCCGCGCTGAGCGCTTGCCGCTGGCACAACGCCGCCGTGGGTTATCTCAACGTCAAGAACATTCCTGCGCAGGTCGGGCCGTTCTGCAAGGGTCCGCGCTATGAAGTAAAGGTCACCCTCATTGACGGTATGGAGGGAATGATATAGGAACGGCCGCGCTGCTGCACGAAGCGACCGGCTTGTTTTGGTGAGGTTAAGCAATGAGGTACGCTCATCGCGTGTCCATGTGCAGCTGCGGTCATCTTCAGACGTCGCCGCTTTGCCTTGGCAGCGCCAACACAGATAGCTGCAGACTTCATGTAGAAGCTCCAGCGGAAATGAGCCGACGCCGCAGGGCGACATTTTGGAAGTCCTGAGGCTAGTGAGACTGGTGAGTACTTTAGGGGAACGTAGATATTTGTGGTTTTGGATGAAGAATCAAGAAGCTCTTGGGGATGAACTAGCCAATGAGCTGGTACCTAAAGTGCAAAGCACGTGAGGCGTTGAGCGTGAGGGGTCCGTACGTCTCGCAAAAGGTGTAACTACCTGAGAACCAACAATCCCTTGGCGAGGCACCTCCCTTTCCCCGTTTCTCCCTCCACACTCCTTCGTATTCCCAGCTCGTCTGGTTAATACCTTCACGCGGAATAACATATTCTCCCACATAGCCACGTCTTTCTTGTAGCATCTTCGCAGTAGTCGAAATAACCGCACAAAACCTGAGCTCCTGATGGCTGTGCTTGCTCACTAACAGACATGATAACTGGACTTTTCTTGTCCCATACAAGAGCGGTTCCTGAGATGCAACAAACGAGCCTATCAAAAGGAAATGACGATAAAATTCTATAAGCTGAACAGCCTTCATACAGCAGCGCTAGGGTCCGCGAAGTGAAACTAGGTCGCCCGATTGTGACTAGAAACAGAGTAGTGGTGGAGGTGGTGAAAGATGACAACGAGACGAGCCCAATATCATGCTTATAACCAGACCTCCTGACTATGGGAGTTCAGCGTGGGTACTCAAAATCCTATTCTGCATCTATGGCCACAGCATCCGACACATCCGTCTTCCCATAGCAAGCAAGATACCGACATGGCCACTCCATGAGATCCCGCAGCCCCTGCGGCAACGCATCGTAGATCGCGCGCACCTCCCTGGCCGGTGTTTGTCCAACCCACCACAGCCCCGTCACGGATGCCGACATCGCAAAGAAGTGTCCCAGTATGACGAGCGCGCGCGGCGCTTTTTGCTCAACAAGGTGCACAAAGAGTGGCGGGACAAGACAAGCAAACGACATGAAGCGCCGGCACAGCGCCAGCTGCGGCTCTCCTGCCTCCACCGCCGCATGAATCATGCAGAGCCTGTCGATTGTCTCCTGGTATGCCTGCGTGGCATCTTCCGTCATCGAATTGAGAGCTGGTTCGTCGGGGAACGGCGCAAGGAGGTGCGCAAACCGCCGCTTGCTCTCGGCACTTGCAGCGCCCTGGTTGTGATTGGACGACGCAATGACGGTCATGATGTTCGAGCTTGGCGTCGTGGTCGTAGCAACCTCAAACACAGCGCGCGCCCCCTGCGTGACGCGAAGCCAGTGCATTGGAGGCTCGTAGTGGTCGAGCTGGCGGTCCTGCAGGGTGGCAAACGTGTCCACCAGGAGCAGGATGGAGGTGAAGCATGCGGCCTCGGCCGTGTCTGGGCCCAGTTGCGCCAAAGCGGGTCGGTAGGCCTCCAGCGAGGCGTCAAGGAACGCGGTTCGGCATGCGACTAGCTCGGTGTTGTCGTGGCCAGAGGATATCAGATGCAGGGCGGATAGGGCTAGCAGTTGGTTCCACAGCGGTTGGTAGGAGAGGGCGAGAACGGGAACCTGGTCTGCCCAGCATGATCTGACTCCGGGCAAGTGGCTCCCAGGGAGGGTGCCGCTTGTCGCGACCGCGAAGTGGTGGAAGGCCCGGAGGTCCCAATACCCATGGCCCGGGCTTGTTATCTGAGGCACAGAAGCTGACGGACAGGGAGTTACATCCTCGTCTATTGCAGTGACGTCGATTTGCGCGATGGACGGAGGCCGCCCAGTACGTGCCTCCGTGGTCGTTATTGTGGTAGGTGGCGCGGGCACTCTGTCATACCTGCACGAGACGTTGTGGCGGTGACAGTTGTTCTGACCTGTCTTGTTAGTATCTTTTATGGCAACTTGTTCGGGCCGAAAGAACTAGTGGCGTACGCAAACAGGCCGAACTTCATTGCACTGTATGGCCAGTACTTGTCAGCCACATCCAAAGTTTTCGTCACTCATCACGGCACAAGCCACCCACCCACCTTCACCCTGCGGGCACGGCAGCGCGTACAGCCGGTCCTGGATTTGGTGTGGTACAACCGCGGCTTGGGAATGCGTCGGGCGGGCTGCATTGGGCCTGGCAGCCAGGAACCAGAGCGAGAGCGAGAGCGGGAGCGGGAGCGAAATAGTATTTGATCAAGGGATTGAAGGAGCATGTGCAAGGTTGCCGCAGAACTGCAGTGGTGAGACGAGAGTTCAAAGGTTATGGCTGACACTGTCGCACGAAAAAGGATGGAAGCCAGTGGGCCCAATCTATTGATCCCCAATCAGAAAGGCCCCTCAGTTTTTGTTGACAAGCATCCTCGCTCTCGCTCATGCAGCTGCGTGGCTGTGCTGGCAGCCAGGACGAATTGCGTACGGAGTACAGCACCTTTATTCCTCGATGATAAGGACATGTGAGAGTATAACACCGGGTCATGTTGGCGGCGCGTAGAGAACATGAACCTGACGGCTTTTTTATCCTGTGCCAATTCAGACGTTGGACCCTTCGGTGGTTAAAAGCCGGGCAAATTGCCCCATCGAAAAAACGCACGAGGCTATTAGTACTCTCCTCCCAGTTTCGCCTGGATCTACTTCACGACGGCATAGGGCCTGGCACCAACTCCCACGACATGAGAGCCCTGTTGATCATCGTATCATCCGTCGCTGCCGTTGTTCTTGCTTCCAGAAGGAAACGTCATCGAAGAACCGAGCCCGACAACCGCGACACATCGCCTACCTCCACTGAACCAGCTTACGACGACCACAGCCAACAACCCCCAGAACCGACCCCCCGAGAACCGCCTCCGCCATACGACCTCAAGCAATGACCACCGATCCTCTGCTGACAGCCGAATTGGCCATCTACGCCATTCTCTGCCTCCCGGCTCTGTATCTTCTGTTCCGTCACTCACCCGCGGGTCTGCTTGGCTGGTTCTATCTCTTCGCCTTCTGCTCCCTCCGCATCGTCGGCGGGGCGCTGTCTTCGTCATCAGCGGGACTCATTTCCAGCATCGGCCTGTCTCCGCTTATTCTGGCTGCGTCCGGCATTCTTCACGAGGCGTATGTCTGCTTGCCGCTTCGTTCTCTCACAGATACCTATCTTTGGCTAACACACTTGCTGACAGGCGAACGTATCACGCCCCCGTCAATAACAAGCTCGAGTGGACAGTCGTAGCGCTTTTCCACTTGCTCGTGGCTACAGGCGTCGCGTTGGTTGGAACTGGTGCATCGGCCTTGCAAAGCGACAATCCCACGCCCAACGACCTGTCGCTCCTCAACACCGGCATCGGTCTCCTCACAGCGTCTTGGGCAATCCTCTGTATCTGCACCGGCATATCCCATCTGCCACGCCAGCAAGATACCGCCACCCCGGCATACCAGCAGGGCACCATCGTGCGTGTTTTCAGAATTCCTTGCCTTGTGTTCCCCTCAATTCATTCATACCTAAGCATCACTGACTAACACGACTGTGTCCATCCAGCTCCTCCACTCCGTCGCGCTCTCCACCCCATTCATCGGCATCCGCGTGATCTACGCCCTCGTTGCCCTCACGACTCGCCAAGCCTCGCTCAACCCTGTCACCGGCTCGCTTGCCGTTCGCGTAGTGCTGGGCTTTTTGCCGGAGTTGGTCACGACGCTTGCGTTCGTAGTGGCGGGCATGCGAACTCGGCATGTGAAGCGCATACAGAAAGCCAGGGGCTGATTTCAGGTTCGCGAGCGGGGCGTCAAGACGACCGAGGGCGGCGGCATCGAGCACATTGTGGAGGTTTTGTTGTGAACGTATCTGGATGTCAAATGCACTGTAGACTAACTAACTTATACAAATATATACATCAAAGAGCCAACCGACCGCCGTCCGACCTCAACTTCATCCCTCGATGAAAATGAGATCATCCACATAGATCGTCCTCGCCGGCGCGCCATTGCAGCTGATCTTGACATTAAACAAGTACTGCCCCGTGGCGGTCGCCGTCACAGGCGTCACGTAAAACCCCGCCGTCTGCACCCACTGCGGGTTGAGCCCGATAACCGAACCAACAAACTTGAGCACCGTCGCGCTGTTCTCGGCCGTCGTGATGGAGAACCACACGCCGCAGTTCTGGCTGCCCTGGCTGGCCCGCGTCCAGCCGCTGAAGTTGTACCGCGTGTTGGACTTGAGCGCGACTGGCTGGCTGATCCACGCGGTGGCGCCCACGCCTTGGGGACCCCAGGCTACTGATGCCGAACTCTGCCCGCTGTGCGGCGAGCTGGTGTCGGTGAGCGAGTACGACACCTGCTGCGCGGCCGTGAAGGGCGTCATGAGGGCCCACCCGCCGATGGTCTCGAAACCGGGGTTGGTGAGGACGTTGGGAGGGGCGGCGTTTGTGGAGGTGGCTGAGGTGGCTGAGGTCGTGTAGGTCGTGGAGGTCGTGGAGGTCGTGCTCGTGGTTTCGGCAGCAGGCGCAGTGGTGGTGGTGCCGGAAGTTGAAGACGCCGTGGCGCTTGTCGTCGTGGGCGTAGCATCGAGTGTGCTGCTCGACGAAGTGCTGGTTGAGGTGCTCGTCGACTCCGAGGTGGAAGTGGTAGTTGTTGGCTGAGCAGCATCGCTCGACGTTGAGTCGGCCGAGGTGGTAGTGGTAGTCGGGTCAGCAGTAAGGGTGCTGGTGTCTGTAGAAACGGTACTGGTCGTACTAGTCGTCACGACAGTAGAAGTTGACGACGACGCTGCAATGGCACGGTACATGTTGAGCCGGTTTTCCGCGCCACACTTTTCTGAAGGGTTGCCAGGGCAAGGAAAGCTACACTCGGAGAGGCTAGTAGGCACGCTGCCTTGGGCCGAGTTGATGGTGTTACCGCCGTAGCACTCCCTGCCGTACTCGACGCCGAACCCACGTGTAACCGGCGCAGGCAGCGGCGCACTTCTCCACCGTCATGGCATCGTCGTAGTATGCAATGTCGCTTAGGGCTCGGATGCCCGTGGCTTCGGTGTAGCAGCCCTCACTGGTATAAGTGGCCGGGCTGGCCAATGCGGAGGAGCTCGGGGCCGCGGAGGTTGTGGTGCTCGCTGGGCCCGCCCCAAACTCGTAGACATTGAGACGCCAGTCGCCTCCGCAAAGCTCGTTAGAGTTTCCGGCGCAGGGGTACTTGCAGTCGGTGTCGGTAGCAGGCTCGGAACCGGGCATCAGGACATTACCGCAGTAGCACTGTTGGACAACGTCAGCAAGTTGATCGAACAATGACACTCAACGCCTGGTGGCCAAGCTTACCTCGGTGTAGTACTCAAGGCCGAAGAGGGAGTATCCGGCTCCGCCGCAGAACGCGGCGCACGCCTCCACCGTCATGTTGGCAACCCTGGTGCCCGAGCTCGTCAGGGCGCGGGCGTTCGGAGGTTCGGCGTAACAGCCGCGGGAAGTGTATCCCGAGGCCGTCACAGGAGAAGTCGGGTCTGTCGTGCGGGTGTACAGGTCGAGTCGGTTACCCGCGCCGCAGTTCTCGGACGAATCGCCCGGGCAGGCGAAGGAGCAGTCGGCAAGCGCGGCCACGACGCTGCCGTCGTTGATGGTGTTACCGCAGTAACACTCCCTTCCGTACTCGACGCCAAAGTACTTGAAGCCGGTGCACGCCGCGGCGCACTTCTCCACCGTCATGAGATCGTCGAAGTAGGCGGAACCGGTGAGAGCCCTTGAGCCGGTGGCCTCCGTGTAACACCCGGAGAAGTCGTACCCAGGGATTTGGGGAACATCCCGACGCCTGAATGCCGAGTTATGCGGAGTGCCGCCGACGCCCACCCACGAGAGGGCAGCAGAGGCAGCCACGAGCGTAGTTGCGCGCGGCATCGTCACTCGGTGCGTGCAGCTTTCACAGCGATTGCTGACTCCTTCGACAAAGGCTGGAGTATTAATCCTTTAAAAGAACGGTGTGCGAGGACCGGACTGGATGGGAGGAGCAAGGACAGAGGATGGCACTCAGTACCTGAATGGGCACTGAACTCAATTGTGCCATATACATATACTCACGGCGTGGTATGGTCTCCTCCCAGAATTTCATATCTACACTAGTAGACTTCCTCGGTCTGGGTCGTTGTTGACAAGGATAGAGTCTGCAGAAGGCACGAATACCCCTGAGAGCTAAACGTCGGCCCCGAAAAGCGGACGAGCTGAGGCCCCAGCGACGATCACTAGCGTCACGATTCCGGCAGTCTGGATCGCCCCGGGCTGTGTTACCGTTCCACTGGTTCGTCGGCGCTGCCGTCGACCAAGATGGTCCCCGACTGGGCTCAGGTCAGGCAGCAGACTTTCCTCTGGAATCCACATTCCTCAGGGGAACCTAGGGTTTTCTGGAGCTCCGGTCATGTTTGCCACGGCGAAAGCGCATTCCTGCCCACCAGGGCGCCGAGCCGATGATCGCATGACGCCTAGACTCGGATCCAGTCCCACTTCACTCGGGGACCATCCCCATGTTCCGCAGACGATAAGCCGATCGGCCGGCTCCTAGCGTGGGCTGTTGACGTCGGAACGACACGTTCGTTGCTCGGGTTCCTTGTGATCGCCGAACCGCGGCATCCGATGGCCTGGTTCCGGTGGAGTGGTCGGCCTCAGCAGACAGACTCAACACTCGCAGTGACGTGAACGCTGCGGCACTTCAGCGCCAGTGTACATCTGCCGACACGTGGCAAGTTCCATACCCACACGTATGTAGGTACTACACGTGTAGTATGTTTGCCATGTACCGCCGAGGAGGCTTGCAGTGCACAACCCATCCTCCGATCATCGTCGCAACACTCAGGGGTAAAGAAACTGTGGAGAGCGGCGTGTGTTTGCCACCTAGGTAATGAACAAACCAGCAATAAAATTACCACGTGACTGTGCCATGCCCGAATGCCCCAGTAAGTGTGAAGCGAAGCCCGCCCTTGCACTGGCGATGCCGCCGTCGTAGCCATCCGCAACCCGCATACCGTAGCCGACGACCGGCCGAGCCAGCCACCAGGACTCCCGACCGGCCACACCGGGCCGCCGGGCGGCCGTGCCACAGCCTTCGACGGCTTACGCCGTCTTGGCTGCGGCTCTGGCTTCGGCCGGCTTGCTGCCCGGCGATGGCTCGCCCGTTTGCCTGGCTCGGCCCGGTCGTCGGTATGGCTCACTAGCTTGCCCGCCCTTTCTGGAGCCCACAGCCCGCACTATATATACCCAGGATGCCTGCCCAGATGCCCAGATGGCCCGCGATGCCCAGGATGGCCCGCGGTGCCCATTGCCCAAGGTGCTCACGGTATATGTGGAGCATCTGAAGCCACGACGCTACACCCCTTGACGTCACTCCCGTCGTCCGCAGCACCTACTACACTGCGAATTGAAGACGTGTCAGCTAGTATTTATGATCCAATATGCTCAGTTGACCATCAACGACATCGCCGCCCATCTGCACGTACGTTGTACACTGTGGCCAGACATGGCAGTTGCAGGGTCTCAACACCAGGACATCTATGTCACAGCCCTAGCTGCATGACGACACATAGCTGTGGCACCCAATGGTTACTAGTTTTGGCCGAATAAGGTTGGAGGATTGAGCCCAGTAAATGAGGCGAAGCCTCCTTCCTCACTTCTTCAGTGTATACAGTGTACACTTCCGCGCTCGTCATTGAAGCGAAGTTCAATGATCCGATATCATCACTCTAGCTCAGGCTCTGCCTACATTGGAGGAGCCCCCAACTCCGCCCCTGCCAGACATGTCCATGTCCCCTAGCTCATCTTCCAACCGCGCATATTCCCCATCCAATCCCTCCTACGCCTCGCTCCTCCGCGCCTTCTCAAAACCAATCAAGACTGCCTCTCCGTCCTTTGACGGGAAGTTGTGCTTATTGACGTCGCCATGCTTCACACCAAGCGCGTGCAGCTTGGCCAGGGTGCACTGACAGGCGGCCAGGTCGGCGGGTGTTGCCGTTTCCTCGCCGCCGATGAAGTCTGTGAGAAACCCAATCACTCTGCCCTCTTTGACGACGTGGCCCAGACACCTGGGGCCGATACCGCTGCCGTCAATCCACTGGTATGTCGCCGTCTCGGCCTCCACGAACGGGATCGGCCAAGGGAACTCGGCGAATTTGGAGACGACTGGCCTGTCGAATTGGAGGTAGGCAATCTTGTGGATGTTCTGGCGCAGCCGATCGAGCTTATTCAGTTCCAGATGATCGAGTACTGTGTGGTGCCATGTGTTGCTGAAACGCGGAGGTCGCTTCTCTTGCTGTCGACGAAGACGGGGTGGCCCGTTTCCGCGTCCTTGGAGACGCGCCCTTCGTTCCAGTCGCCCGGAGGGAATGGTAGCAAGGCAGCGAGCAGGGTCGGCGTAAACGTCCGATCGTCCACTGGCAGCACGCCAGGATTGACTGTGACGTATTTGCCATGCAGGCCGTCGACGAGGAAGCGAAACTCGCTTTCTTCCTTGTCCCCAAAGCCGACAAGCGCTGCCAGCAGCGTAACGTTGCTATTTGCAGCGAGATCTGGGGCCAACATAATAGTAAAGCGAGCGCCGAAATGAGTGCTGAGTTTGCAAAATAAGGGAACTTGAGACTTTAAGTGTAGACGTGCAGAAAAATGGGAGCAAGCCCAGTCACCTCGGTCTGATCTTGCGTTGCACCAACTGCAGAGCTTCCTCCTGGAGTGTGTCACTACCAGCCACCTACTTGACCAGGGAACAACACAGAATCCAGGCAACTCGATGACTTGACCGGCAACACGGAACTCGTTCCTCGTCCTCCACTAACCCTGACTGAGGCACCTTGATGAAGACAGGTAGGTAGAGTCTTACATAGTATCTGGAAAAGAACTCGCGTCGACCTCCAGTGTCTTATACCAGGAACGGTGTGCATCAGCGATGCAGCAGCCCGCACCCCTGACGAGGATCAAGCAGCTCCTCCCTCGTGTACTGGGTGTGTCGCATCAACCTCGCAATCCCGCCGACATCCCTGCACCCCCAGCAATGCAAGCCCCAGTTGACCCTGTTGCCGCGTTCGCTGAAGTACGGCGCCGAGATAATGGCTCTGGACCGGTCCGGGCAGTCGCTCGGGTACCGCGTCCGCGCGGCAGCAGGCAGCGCCCGGTCCTGGTCCGCGGGTCGCAGGCGGAGCACGGCGCGGCGATCGAAGAACATGGTCCGACGACGTGGAGCCCGCCGCGGCTCCGGTGGTGGCGGTGTCAAGCCTTGGCGGGCAGGCCGAGGAAATGCTGGGGCACCCGGTCGGGCAGGTCCCGAGCCGGAATGCCGGTCATCAGGGTGGCGGATCGCTTGGTCAGGGGCACGTAGTCGTCCTGGTTGCGGAGGCAGAAGAAGCACACGCGCTCGCAGGTCACGAGGTACAGGTACCCGCCGAAGCCCGTGAACGGCTTCGAGCCGCATCCGCTGGATGAGCACCACATGCTCGACAGCGTGTCGTACAGCACGCCGAGCGAGTACGACCCGGCGCGGAGGCTGAGCACGGCGCGGAGGATGTCGGGGCAGTGCTGGACGATCTGCCGGTATTCGCGGAGGGAGTCCACCAGCGCCATGGCGCCGCGACTGGCTCGTCGGAAGGTCGTCAGCGTCGGCACGTCCATGGCCAGCAGGAGGAGCTGGACGATTTCGATTAGGAGAAGGCGGGTGAGACGGCCTGCCGACGGATGCGATGGCGTGGTCGTGTGCCGGCCGTTGTCGTCTGTAGAGGGACGGGGACAATCTAGACCCAGTGGCTTCATGTTCTAACCTGGCCCCATTTTCGCCTCCGATATGTACAGGTAGGTAGTTGGTAGGTAAGGTATTAGTTGCTGAACTCCGCCACAAACACCCGCTCATTACAAGTATGACGAGTATTCGCCTCCTGTTCTCGGACGGCCACCCTGCGGTGCCACCCCCGAAATATGACAACCTCCCATCGTGCCACAGTGACACCTTGATTTCCAAAGGGGCACGAATTTGGAACAGTCACACGCGGTCAATGTGTATTGCACTTCCAGTCACCATTCACCCCACCACCCATATCGACTCCTCACCCACACCCATACTCTAACCCCTAAACGTCGCCGGCTCCGTATGCACCGGCACACTAAACCCATAGCTCCCCGCCCTCTTCGGCAGCGTATCCACCGTCCTGCTCCCCCCGGCCAACGTAAACTTCACCGGCGCCAACACCCCATCCACATCAAACGACAGCTCATACTCCCCGGCATACACCGCGCTATTCCCCTCCTCATCGACCCGCGCCAACGACCCGACCGCCACCTCCAAATCCAGCGTCTGTGTCTTCCCCGGCGCGACCCCGCGCAGCCGCCCGTAGCCAACCAGCCATTTGTTGGGGTACGGCGCCGGGCCGGCGTTGGAAGTCCGCGCGAAGAGCAGCCCGACGAAGTCGGATGTGAAGGTCTTGCCCGTGTTTGTGACGGAGACGGAGACGGTGAAGGCCGGGGTGGTGTCGGCGTTGGTCAGGGCGGCGGGGGAGGAGAAGAGCGAGGCGATGGCGAGGGTTTTGCCGTGCGGCGAGGAGGCCCAGGCCGTGCGGAAGGTGGTGTAGTGCGTGCCGTGGCCGAAGGGGAGGACGGGTTTGCCGGAGTACCATTTGTAGGTGCGCCCGGGGAAGGTGGGTGTGTTGTCCGAAGGCGTGGTGGTTTTGCCTTTGCCCTTGCCCTTGCCGCAGCCGGGCTTGCCGCCAGGGGAGTTGCCGCGGGGACGCAAGGCCGGGTCGATCAGGCTGACCTCGCTGGTGTAGCTGGCTGCATACTGTGTGACGGGCAGACGGCCCGCGGGGGATTGCTTGCCCGCGAGGATGTCGGCGATGGCGGCGCCGCCGTCCTGGCCCGGGTAGCCGGCCCAGAGCAGCGCGCCGACGTGCGGGTTGGAGAGCAGCGCGCTGTCGTCGAGCTGCCCGCCGCCGCATTGCACGACCACGAGGGGCTTGCCGACGGAGGCGAGCTGCGAGACCAGGTCGAGCTGGTTGCCTGGCCACGAGATGGATGTGCGGTCCAGGCTTTCGGACTCGATCGAGTTGTCGATGCCGCCGAGGAAGATGACCGCGTCGGCGGATTTGGCGGCGGCGAGGGCAGCGGCAAAACCGGCGGTCGAGTTGCCCGCGATGTCGGTGCCGTTGGCGTAGACCACGTTGTCCGCGCCAAAGACACGCTGCAGACCGGTGAGCGGGCTGACGAGGTAGGCGGCCTGGCCGAAGTAGTTGCCCTGCATCTGGGACGTGGCGTTGGCCCAGGGCCCGATGACGGCCACCTTGCGGACCTTCTTGCTGTCGAGCGGGAGCAGGCCGTCCGTGTTCTTCAGCAACACGGTACCGTCGACGGCTGCCTGGTAGGCGAGCGTCTGCGCGTCGCCGGTGCCGACGATGGACCAGCCGAGGCTGCCATACTTTGAGCTGCCGTCGAAGAAGCCGACAGTGTGCAGCGCCGTGTACAGCCGGGTCAGCGCCTTGTCGAGCGCGGCTTCGGTCGTCATGTTAGACGCAAGAGACGTGTTGAGGTTGAGGTAGGTCGAGCCGCACTCGAGATCGGTGCCGGCGTTGAGCGCCACAGCCGCAGCTGCGGCCGGGCTGTCGGTGAAGTTGTGCGGCGAGTTGATGTAGCGCACGGCCTCGCAGTCAGACACGACGTACTGGTAGGGCGCGGTAAAGTTCCAGTGGTCGCGCAGGATGTCCTGCAGCAGGTACTGGCTGGCGCACGACGGGATGCCGTCGACAGCGTTGTACGAGCACATGATGCTGCCGATGTTGACGTCGCGCACGCACGTCTTGAAAGGGGCCAGGTAATACTCGGCCAGGTCGTGCGGCTGCGGGTCGTAGTCGTACTCGTACCGGCCCGTCTCGACATCGTAGACGGCGTAGTGCTTGCACGTGGCAATGATCTGCTTGTCCAGCGGGTCGCTGCCCTGCAGGGCGGGGATCAGGTGGCGGATGTACTGCTGGATCCGGAACGCGTCCTCGCCAGGCGTCTCCGGACCGCGGCCCCAGCGCGGGTCCTTGAAACCGTTCATGTTGGGCGTCCAGAAGTCGAAGCCCGAGAGGCCGTGGTTGGCGAACGCCCGACCCTCGCGGCCAACAACTGCTGCCACCTGCGACACGAGGTTGTCGTCGAAGGCGGCCGAGATGGTGATGGGCATCGGGAAGCTGGTGGCGTAGCTGAAGGCCGTGCCGTTCGGGCCGGTGAAGGTGACGCCCGGGCTGGAGGCCACACCGTGCAGCGCCTCGCTCCACCACTCGTACGGTGGCAGGCCAATGCGGGCGGATCCCGAGGCACCGTCTACCAGGTTGTCGATCTTCTCCGTGACCGTCAGCTGGCTCACCAGCCACTTCACGCGCTCCGTGATGGGCTTGGACGTGTCACAGGCCGGAGACGAGCACAGCGGGCTGGTCTGGCAGACGGGCGTGAACACGTTGAGCGGCGTGATTGTCGGCGCCGGGTTGGAGATGTTGTACAAGTTCATGCTGTGGGGGTTCCCGCGTCAGTCTTTGCTTGGCAGTCGGTACAAGGGTAGCTGTCGTGTCTTACTGGTAGTAGGTGCCACCGCACGCGAGCGACGGGTCCGAATGGCACGGCGCGTCGCACTGGCTCTCGTCCGCCTTGGGCGGGTTGCCAACGAGCTCATTGCCACAGAAGCATTGCCTGTTGTTGGCAAGTGAGTCAGTGTCACTACATCAACTGATGCCTTGGTCCATGTTAACGTACGTGTAGTACTCAACCGCAGCGTAGCGGTAGCCATGGGCACCGCACAAGTCAGCACAGACCTGCGGCGTGTTGCCCACGCCGACGTAGACCACGCCGCCCTGGAGCACGCGGGTGGTGTAGTCCGGGTAGCAGCCGACGTAGCTGATGCTCGCGTTATAAGCCGGGCCGGATCCCCCGTTGGGACAGCTGGAGGCGGCGGCGGCGAGGAGGCCACGGAGAGCCAGGCCGGAGGCCGAAGCCCGCGCCTGCTTCCGGATGGTGCTGCGCGTCCGCATCATCTTGGGCGTTATTGTCGACGGTGGTTGCGTCACACAGAGCGCTGGTCAGACCGACCGTGACCTTGGGGGCTGCCCACCAGCCTGCGCTTTATACCCCATCCCTCACATACATACCCTTCCCGTCCCTCCCCCAACAAACCTTCCAGTGGACGGGCCGGACGTCACCCAAGCATCGCAGCAAGCCATGACGTGTAGAGCGGGTGGAGAGGCGGGGAAAGCTGGTGTGCAATTTAACCGGCGCCGGCCTCGTGAAGCTTCTCGCAGAACCAGGCTCGCCGGGTTGAAAAGAAGCGGGCGAAAGCTTGACCGTGACCCCAAATTGCGACGGTGATCTGCAAAGCAACCCCGAGGGCAGTGTGGTGATTGGGCCGTCTATAAGCTGGCCCGCTTGGACTGGGACGCGTCTGCAGGTCCCCAGTCCCAACTTCCGGGTCGCGGTGCGGAGATGTTGCAATCTCCATCACGGCTGAATGGGCGGGTGAAGGAAGCTCTCGTGCTAAGCTTTGCGGACGCCAGGCGGAATCGGGACGGGTGTGATCCGGGGCCAACGACGAACGACGAACGTCTGCCGTGGCTGATGGCTGCGTGATGACAGGGACCGGGGCTGTCCGGGAATATCAACAAACCCCAAAATATCTTGCTGCATACCCCAAAAAGGGGGGTAACCGTTTACTACAATACACTAGTGCCCTCATCTCCGGTGTTTACCCGGCCAGTCTCTGACCGGAATCACCGGAGTAAACACAAAGCGCAGGATGAAAGACCATCAGTCGACGGCATATGAGTGAATGTGATCAATAATCACGCGAACAGCTCATAGCTGCCGCGGTTTCGATCAGGTCATGGCTGCATGGCCACAAAATCCTTAGGAACACTCCCTGTCCAGGGTGCATATGAGTTCCTGGCGCCTCTTACGCGTCTCATTACCACTCATTTCGCGACCCGCCCTCGTCACTGCCCTCAGTGGAAGCAATGCAGCCATTCCAGTGCTCCGAGAGAGCCAATCCTGCACTGGGAGAGGCATGGCTCTACAGGTCCAGCAGGGGTCTGGTCAGGCAGTATGAGCGCAACATGAGATGCCTGGAGCGCGGGTCATGTACCCTGACGAGCCTGACAACTGGCCGACATGTCGATCCCACCCCGCATCCGACATTTGGCTGATCGGCACGTGGGGCTCACATACGCGATGGCCGGGAATCGTCCGGCGCGCCAAGTCCATGACTTCATCGACAGGCTGGAAAATATGATGATGGGGTGGCCAGGCACGCCAGGGCAAATATTGCAGCGTCCAGACGTCCGAGATTTGACCGGGTGCGTTGGAGGGTGAATCTAGGGGCAGGTTATTGTCATGTTGCTCGATAGATGGATGGAGTGAAAGGGCATGGGTTTGCTGACTGACATGCAAGTGGTGGTTCTGTGGTCTTTGCTCTCGTTCAAAACTTCCCGTTCTGCCTTGTCTGGTGCCAAGCCGCGTGATGTGTAACCAGAGCAACCAGAGCCCCCGTTAACGGACGGGAGAGATGGTTGACATGAGCACTGCTGGGGCTCAGTCAAGCCAAGGTTGTCACATCGGCCTTACCAGGTGCCAAGGGGCAATTCCGGGAATTGTTCTTTGCGGGCAATGTATTCGAATGGAAGACATAAGGCCATGATGCAGCAGTCTTAGCTGAAGAACCGATGGGTGTCAACATGTACTACCTACCACGCCCTTTCCCTCCTCCAGTCCCATATCTCTTCCCTCCCAGTCGCAATATTTCACACTTCTCCAAGAGTGGAACCGTCCACCAATTCACTTAACCTTGTCCGTTCCCTTGCACAGATAAAGGGTTTGGAAGGCTGCAGTAAACTCTCTGAGACACAAAGCTTCATCAGCAAATTCCCCATCCAGCGTACAGTTCAAGCAGAGTACTCACATCACGATACACCCCGGCAATCTTCATCCTCAGAAAAGCCTTCCTTTTCATAGTAGGCTGGAGCATGAATTCCAGCAGTTCGGCCGCCTTATTGTCGGGATCAGGGCTGGCCTCCAGTACCATCGTCAGCTCCTCCCTCAGGACGTCCCAGCCCCCGTCCCACTGCAGTCCCAGCCCTCTCATAGCTCCCCCCAAATGGTTTACCACCATATTGTGGTAAGCATTTGTCCACACGCTCTCCAGGTCGTCGGTCAGCGTGACCGCTCCGGGGACCAAATCTGCGGACTTGATGCCGATGCCTCGCGCCTGCAAAGTCGGCACGTGCATGCGCAGACCACCCATGTCGCGATAGACAAAGCCCCGTAGCGCGCCTGTCTCGACGTCGATGCGCGCGAGGACGTGCTGCATGTGCGCTTCTAGGCAGATGCCGTGCGAGAGAAGAGGCGGAAGGACAGCCTGGAGGTAGAGGCGGCCGTAGCTGTGGTGTGTGCGAGCTGTGGTCAACCCAACGGCTCGACGGGGCTCATGACGGGGCATAATAAGAACATTCAAGCGCTGGAGGGATCACAACGAAGGACCACTCACCTGCGGAACCATTCCTTGCGCGCCTCGAGGCCAGACCCAAGCTTGAAAAGCGGCACGACATGCGCATCACGGCCCTCTCCGCACGGCTCGAACAGCGTGGCGGGCAGGACCAGGCACTGCCCAAGCTCGCGGGCACGCGGCTCGGGGTCCTCGCGCAGCATGACGGATAAGTGCTTGGCCGCCTCAAAATTACGATCGGCGCTGCAGGCGGCTGCCGTCTTGAGGGCGATCCACAGGAGGTCCGGGTCCACGATATCCTGCAGCATCCGCGAGACTTCGAGGCACATGCGGGCGGTCCAGGGCGTCATCGTGCGCGTGGCGCTGGTGATGGTAAAGCTCAGGGCCATTTTGAGGTGGAAAGGAAAGTCCGGGATAGTGACGGTGCGCATTGAAGCCTGGTGCATGCCGCGGAGCGTGGATGTACCGACCCGGATGGCGATGGTGCCGAGGTGCCGGTGTATGATGGGCAGTTGGGCGGCGAAGCAGGGCAACAGGACCCGATCAGTATGGATGGTCTCCGCGGTGATGTTTAGTTTGCGCAGTAGCGGCCTGATGGTCTCTTCAAAGGGTCCGTCTAGGTGAATATGGTCTCGTGGAACCGAGATGATGATGATGTTGGCCTTGAGGAATTCCTCCATATCATCAATGATGGGATTTGGGGGTGGGTTGGCGCAAAAAGAGCGATGCATCTGGACCATCCATTAGAGTTAAACGAGACTGGACTTAGTCTGACGAGGCAATACACCTACAGGGTGAGTCGGGTGGCCTTTGATCAAGCGCTGCTCCCATACGATGAGAGGCGAGCCCAGCTGTGGAGCGGGTTGCAGACGTTCGTATCTGAACCATTGCTCTAGGGTACACTGACGTTAGCTAATGTCGGGTGGGTTATTCAAACTACGAGATGATACATGTACATACCTTGGTTATCTGCCGAATTCTCTAGCTCTCCTCGCAGTGTCCTCGCCATGTCGTGGCCAGCGCAAATCCACGGCGCAACCACGTCGAACACTCCTTCCGGCCGGTGTTCAAGTCGTTGCGACGCATCCGATCCTGGTACATCCTGTACCACGACAGGACCAGCTATATCAGCTGGCTCGAGCGGCGGCGTAAAGACTGCGAATTCCTCAGGGTTCGTCGGCCTCAGCAGGGTATAACCGGTGCCCCGGCGTAGATGTATCTTTAGACGGGTTGATTTGCTGTCTTGGCCCTTCGGACACGCTAGGGTAAAACTGGAGACATTGCCAAGGAGGTCGGGGTCTTCCATTGTGACAACACGCGCCAATCCCTCATTGACTAGGGCTGCAACAAGTCGCGAGGTAGTCTCCATAGCCGCGCGCTGGGCTATGTCGGGGCCGCTGGTAGCTGTAGTGTCTTGGTCCATAACACAAGCTAGAATTGTTGTGTGCCTAGGTAATCTGACTGCCGCAAATTGAAGGCCACTCTCGGGAAGATGAGAGACGGAAAGTTGGGAACGGAAAAAGCGCCTTCGAGCTGATCCGGCGGGCTGCGTTCTTGCGCCCAGGGAGAGCTTGTTTGTCGTCAGATCTCCAGCTCTGCGTTGTTGGGTGGATACGCTAAAGGGGACAGTCCAAGCACCGCACATGCAAAGTAGGAGAGGTACAGGCGAAAGGGGAAGTTTTGGGGGGGGAACAGGGGTTGCATTGATCACGGACTCGGATCCGGCTCCCTCCATCCCAAGTCTCCTGGCCCTCCTTGCCTCCCTGTTTCTTTGCCAACGAGGTATCGAGGTATTTCTCTCATCGGCACATACACTAAGACTTTGTAGGCTCAGCTCCTTCATGGAACCCAATCGACTTCGTCGTCGAAAGCCACTCGAAGCCATGTTTCAGTTCCCCGGTCCTAAAACGTTCCGGTCCAATAGCATATGCCTGTCACTCGCTCAGCTTTCTCTTCATCGGCCCGGTACGGCTTCGGGTCACGGTGGCTTGGTCCGTTCGAATCCGAAGTTGTGTGCCGTGGCTGGCGTCAGCGATCTGACACTCGCCAGCCAGACGCGACATTTGCGTCCGGTTGCAGGCAGCGTTGATGGTGGCACAGCTATCCTGGCGGAGGGTCCTGCGCAGGTCCAATCTGCCGGGTTCGAGAGTTTCTGAGGCCGTCAACAGGGCTCGGCCTATCCACATATGCCATGACCCAACTGCTGCATCGCGGACTACGTTATTGGGATGCTCCAGTCCTGGCGGAAGACTCTGCGCAGATCTGTTCTAGCTGGGTTTCTGTATTGCCCGGTAGTCATCGGAGCTTAGCCCGTTGCGGGGATATTAAGTTGTCGTTCTGTTCAATTCCGATCGTCCCCAACCTCAACCAACGAATGCCGGCCTGTGAACAAGACGCCTAGGAAATGGTACTTCTGAGTTCCATCACCAAATGCTTGTGTATCCAGTCTTCAGCTATCCAGTACCTCTTTGCAATTCTGGACCATGCTCGGCAGCTTGCGGGCGGCACGAGCGTTCTCTACCGAGATGCGTAGCGAGCTACTATTTTGATTTGTCCGAAAAGTAGAGTGGAAATGGTTTACATATTTACCGCTCTGGTCCAGAAGGGTGGGAACAAGCCCGCCATTCTGCAAGCTGAAGGTACGTGTATCTGTCCAGTCGGACACAGTCAAATATCTCTCATGGGTGCATGTAGCCCGTGGGTAGAAGTTACACACTTATGACTTGGCAGTATGGCTGTTTTGTAACCAGGTTGGAAGCTTCACAGCACGTCGTGCTACCATGCCATGCGTGTCTTTCTTTTGGAACACCCAATGCTAGCACAATGAAAAGCGAAGGGGCCGTACGCCGTCTTTGGGGTGCTTCCGTGCCAGGCCACTGGACAAACTAACAACATGAACTTACCTTGAACGAGTATAATCGGCGGATTGATCTGATTCACTGACTTACCAAACTCTGCGACACCGACAAGCGGTCGACTTCCACCGTTGATGTGGAGGTTAGCAATCCACACCACGAATTGTGCTTCTCTTTGTAAATACACGACTGAACGTAATCCGTAGGGCTGGTGTGAATGGAGAGGCCAATGAATGCTGGCTGGCCGATACAACACGGGGCAACGAATAGCTGCCTTCTATCATTCACTGTCGCGGTCAATTGTAAGGGTGGTGTAGCTCGAAGACAGCCCGTGGCATTGATTGAGGTCGGATAACTCGAGGCTGGTGACCTGACGTGTTCTTCGGCACCCAGATGAATGAACGAATCTCTCCAAGTGCTGCGACAGCTGATCTGGCTTTGCAGTCATGACACCTCACATGTACCCAACCCCTCATTCTCCAACATCTTCCCCAACTGTGGCGTCCGGCATTTTCTCTTCCTGTGCCATTCTCGAACCCAGCCGGATGGCACCCCTGCGCTTGGCCAAGACGCCAGAGGATGGGAATCGTACCTTATCGTTTGTGCATGACAGAACGATTGATGGGACCACCCTTGCTTGGGAGGGATCTAGTCCCGTCGTGATATCGCCTGCCCCATGTCTTTCAATGTTACCACAGGACGGACTTATTGAGCCAATTAAACTTTCAATATGAGGAATGCACACAAAGCTTGGCTTTGTAGGTAATCCAGAACTCAGCTTGGTGCTGTCTGACCCTTGATCACTGGACTCAAGTATGAGAGTCGCGTCGTTGACAGCTAGACACGTTCTTACGGGTCATGGTATCCGAAGAAACTGTTCGCGACCAGGTCCCCGTCAAATCCGGGGTAGACACAGCCAACCATGCTTCCTCTGGTTAGCACCGGCATCAATGGTTACATTTCCCCGCACTTTTAACCGCGCCGTCCCCAACACGTTGTGCTTAGCAGCCACGCCAGCCACCATGGCGGCCAAGCTATTTGCCACGTTGTCTTCCGTCGGTAGGCATGGGCTCGGCTAGTCCGTATCCGAATCTTGAAGACGACCCCTTACGACGGACCTGTGATATCTGGTGCCCTTTCCGAACATTGATCTACCACTTGCCCTCAACGATTTCGCATTCACCTTGTCAACTTCCCGGTCCGCCTATCTCCTCTGCATCCAGGTACCATTGGCAATCCCCACACTCATCTTGACGTAACATGGGCCCTCAAGACGCCGGGAACAGGCATCTGGTGCATAGGTACGACTCTGGGCCTTTGCCATGTGCGTGGAGGCGAGGCAACTAACGCCAATATCTTGGACAGCCATGCCCGAGAGGGCGACATACCGGGAACGGTCGATCTCTCCGCCAAAGGTGAGCGCGAGTGCAAACATATTCGTGATGTCAATGACTAACGGATGCAACCCAACAGAGGGCGACGACACGGGCTATGGACAAGCCCTGTACCCGGTGCCGGCCGAGGACCCCAATGATCCGTTGCAGGTTCGCCTTCCGCTGCCTTCGAGCCCGTTATTCCGATTCCAACTTCGTCGAGAACTGACACATCCTGCCCACAGTGGTCGGACACGCGCAAAAGCCTGATCCTCGTCGTCTGCTCGCTCTACTCGTTCCTCAGCAACTCGTCGCTGGTCGGGCCTGCCGTCTACATTGGCATCTATGCCGAGGAGTTCGACATCTCGCCCAATACGGCGAGCAACCTGGTCAGCTATGCCAACCTCGCGTTTGGATTTGGTGCGTTTCCAATACAGGACATGAGTCATCTCAAAAAACACGGTGTTGATGCGCTGGCTTTCGTTAGGTTCGCTCCTGTTGGTACCCGCCTATCACAAGTTTGGCCGCCGACCAGTCATGCTGGCCTCTCTGATTACGGTGAGACTTCATGTTGATATCCATTGGCACCACTGCCATTCTCTATCTCAGCCCGTGAGGCTGATCTGTCGTTTCCTCATGTAGTACTGCGCCGGTCTCCTTGCCTGCTCGCAAGTGACCACCTACAGCGGCTTGATGGCAGCTAGGGTGGTTCACGGCTTTGGCTCGTCTGTGTGCGAGGCGTTGCCTGTGCAGCTGGTCAACGATATTTTCTTCCTGCACGAACGGGGTAAACGGCTGGGCTACTACACCGGTGAGTTGGCTCAACTTGATGGGCGTGGGAAGGCGACCTTGCTCACCATCACACCTGAACAGTGTGCCTCTGCTTCGGCGCCACCGGCCCGCTCTACGCTGGCTACATGCTAGCAGGCGGCTACTCGTGGCGCCTCTTCTTCTACGTCGAGTTTGCCTTCGGCTGCGCCCTTCTGATACTCGCTTTCTTTGTCGTGGAAGAGACGCTCTACCACCGTCAGCCGCGCAGCGAGACCGTGCAAGAGTCATCCAGCTCGCAAAACGACGACGAAAAGAACTCGGTGACCAAGGCCGTGACTGGCACTTCGTTCGCCACCGGCACCGACGTACCGCCGCGCAAGACCTTCCTCCAAACGCTCAAGTTCTGGGGGGCTTACGACAAAGACACGGACTTCTTCCTCATGATGGCCCGCTCCTTCACCTACTTTCTGGTGCCACATGTGTTCTGGGTCATCACGACATACGGTTCGTCCCCGGCCGTCACTCCCCCTTCCCACACCCTGAACCTAACCTATGATGACCAGGCATCTACATCGGCCTGGGCGCGCTCACATTCAACTACACCTTCCCGATCAAAATCACCGCGCCGCCCTACAACTGGTCGCAAACCTCCTCCGGCCTGATCGCCATCGGCTCCTTCCTGGGCTACCTGCTCGCGATCCCATTCACGACCACCTCCGACCGTCTCGCGGCACGCCTCACCCGCAAAAACGGCGGCATCCGCGAGGCTGAAATGCGCCTCGGCGTCATGCTGCCCGTCATGCTGCTCGCGCCGGCAGGGCTGATGGTGTATGGCTTCACGGCGGCGCGGGACCTGCACTGGGTGGGGTATTTTGCGGGCGTCATGATGGTGAACTTTGGGAGTTACTTCTATTTCACGTTTGCGCTGGCGTATGCGATCGATAGCTATACCGCGAATATCAGTGAGATGCTGATTGCGATGAACCTCGGCAAGCAGGCGATTTCGTTTGGCATGGGGCTGGATTTGCTCGAGTGGGTGCTCCAGCGGGGGTATGCGGTCATGATCGCGGGGGTGTTTTGTGGGATTTTGTTGGCGAATAATCTGGCTTTGGTGGTGTTTATGCTCTGGGGGAAGAGGATCAGACGGTTCATGGCGACGACGTGGCTGGCGAGGGTGCACAAGGCCAGCGTGAGGGAGATTGCTACGCATTAGAGGGTTGTCAGGTACCGAGCTCCGGAACTCGGGTCATAGGATTCAATATCATCACTCATTAAGTGTTCCCACTACCTACCTTGGCACTACCTACACTCTCCACGACGACTATTGAAAGACTCATTACCATTTGTCTCGGCTGCTCAACTCATACATTGCCACAGGTGAGAAAAAGGCGGGAGGAGGACAAAGCGCTTGAAGACCTGGTGGGACAGCAACATTGTATGCCCGGATTCTGTGGCATGCACATGTGCGTGACTTAGAGCGCTAACGTATTTCATATGCGTCGCTCGCATATAAAATACGTTAGTGTGATTGAACTACTGAGTTCTTTCCCTGGGACCTCTTTCCGCGGGAGTGGACGGACATCTTGATACGTAGTTGAGACTGCATACGTGTACGCTCTGGTGATCAAGGCATTGCCACGACTCACCTTACACTTCAATTCCATCTCAAACTGGCACATTGTTAGTAGCAGGTTTGCGTAGCGACCCCGCAGTGCATAAATGTAGCCCACGGGAGTTTTGCCTTCAAACAACGCCGTTGCAGTTCCCTATGTTGCCCTTGAGTACCTGCCTTTACTCCCCGGGAGCATTTGCGAAGCCAAAACCACTGCAGCTGGCCCATGCATTTGCAGACACACTGCAAGATCTGACAGCGATGGACGGGCTACGCTGGCTTCAGGGTGCCGTCAAATGCCTCCTTATGGTGCTCGTCTTCACCTCCTTCTCGGCACACGCCAACAGAAATCGCAAGGATCTCTGTGGACTCAGCATGCACGCTTCCGACGTTCCAGATGTCGGTAATTTCTCGATCATCTCGGCCACCTGGACTATTCCAGAAGTGCTCCCTCGCAACCTTGGATCCGAGGTTGATGCCCCTTGGCTCTCCCACGGCGTTGCCCTCTGTTGTGGCGATGACTGCTCAACCCGACTCAGCGCCGGTATGTGGGCGACATCCTCTCCGTTTGAAGGGGGAGGCAACGATCCATACACGGCGACGCCGATGTATCAGTTAAGCCCCAACTTTGGGCCCATGTTACTTCCTGGGCAGCACAAGTTCCGTACGTATCGCACGGAATTTAGTTGCCTGAGCAAATCGATCACTGACCATCTCACCTGTGTATCAGGAATGAACAGCTCGGACACGCTTCGGACCAGCTTAGAAATTGTATCCCCATCGACCGCGCGCATGTGAGCCACCTCACGCGTTCTCGATACCGCGGGAACATCTGGGCTGACCAGCACTCGACAGTACATATTCCAAATTCCAGAATGAGCACACAAACCTTACAGTTGAGGTCGATCTCGTCATCAAGGTCGATGCCGATGAGACGGTGCTGGTTGCCACCTCACACGGAAACGGCCAAGATATGCATCAGACCCAGGCCCCCCGATACAAGAACTCCTCCACGCCAAGTCTTTGCGGAGATTCCGCATGGTGGTTTGTCTCGGACGGCTTCGATCCGGGCGAGAACACATATCGGCCCGAGCCTCTGCCTCGCTTCTCGCCTATTCTCATAACTGGCCACAGCTTGCAAACGTCTCAGGGCTCGAGGTTTCCCAAGGAATTGCCGCTCAGCGGCTTGGCGCAGTTTTGGAATATGGTGTGCGACCACGAGAATAGGACCGAGGAGTTGTGTACGGTCAGAGGGTTTGTGGACACGGGCATGACCATGGTGCATGCGCCGAACTCCTGGGGCATCTAACAAGGTGAGGGTCACTTGAAGTTTGTGCCAATCATTGGATTATCAAGGGGCAGGTAGATCATGATATCAAGGCTTGGCAATGGAGACTGGGCGGACCACGCTTTGTGAGACCGCTCGATTTCCACGCGCTCTATGCATGATTTGGCGGCTGACTATGCTGCCCAATGACCCCTCCGAGGCTCAAGTTGAGCCTCTCAACATTCTCACCGTCAGTATCAATGTCTAATCCTGACCCCAAATCCATCTCGAGCCCTTTGAACCGCATCAGTCAAGCGTCACCTCGCCGAGGGCAATCTTCCGGATGGTCTCGATGCTCGACTCAACCGCCATCTTGGCCATCTATCCACACACGTCAGCACACACGCACACATCGACCACCCTCCATCCCAGCAAACTCACCTTCCGATATTTCTCCTCCAGCGCCCTCGCCTCCTCGCTCCCCTCCCCGACCCCGGGCACATTCCACTCAAAGACATACGTCATGAACAAATCCTCCGCCTCCCCGCTCGGGCCCTGCGTGACATAATTCCCAATCGTGCTGCCGTCCTCCTGCTCAAAGACGACGCGGCACGGCGGGTACAGGTGGCACACCTCGGTGACGGTGGGGTTGCCGCCGGGGCCGGCGGCGTCCGGGCGGAAGGTGACGCGGCGCGTGATGACGCGCGCCGCGCCGCTCTCGTGGTCCGGCGGCGTCGCCTCCGTGAGCACTTCGCAGGCCGTGATGAGGGGCACGAATTTCTCGGCGCGGCGGACTTTGTGCTGCAGGCCGGTCCAGACTTGCGAGAGGGTCAGGATGGGGTGTTGGTTCGGGCGGTTGATGGGGGCTGTGTAGCCCAGGTTGAGGACGACCATAGTGACGGCGGTCAGATCAACAATCGGGGTCTGCTGTGTGTCTGCTGTGATGAATGAGGTGGCTCGAACAGAGGGTGGGAGATGGCGGGTCGAAAGTTGGAAGTCCGGGCTTTCTTCTGATTGAATCCCTCCTGCCCCGCGGATTGCATGTGTGACGGACCTCCCCATCGGTGTAACGCACTGCAGCTCGGATCGGACCGGGCGGCCAGCTGCACATGCACGCATCAGAATGCGAGCCATGCAGCCTGAACTTGGCATGTAAGCATCGCACCAAACCAACATGACAGCAGTGCTTTGTGGGTTCAGAAGAATGTTTCCGGTGCACCATCCAGGGTGCCGGTTGCTTGGAGAGCATTGTTGAGGTCAAAAGTCCAGCCGCTCTATTAATCTAAATGGTATCTCAAATCTAATTAGTTACGCGCAGCGCCAAACGGATGCCCAAGCCCATGTGCACCATGCCCGCTCTCCTCGTCCTTCCCCAACGCCGCCGGCTGGTCCACCAACCGCGCGACGCTGGCCGAGCTCCGGTTATCATTTGAGTCCTCGCTGCTGCTGCCGTACTTGGCGACGACAGTCGGGTCCTCCACCATCTTGCCGGCGCCCGCCGACACGCCGCCGCCCAGGCTGCGGCGCAGCCCGCTCCGCATGGCGCTCGTCCCGTTCGAGACGGGATCCATCTCGTACCGCCCGGACGTGCCGACCACGCGCGGCCACAGCCGGCGGAGGAGGAGGCGGAAGGAGGGGAGGCAGGGGCAGATCACGCCGACGTCCAGCTCAATGCCGGACCAGAGGCACACTTGCACGATATCCTCTGTGCGGGGGTTAGCGTTATTGTTACTGAAGAGAAAAGTGAGGTAGCAAGAGGAAACTGACTGGTCGGGTTCACCGTCTTGGTGAACTCGTTGATGGTCTTGAGGCGGACCAAGCTGATGATCATGACGCTGTATCCCATCAAGTCAGCACATCTCTTCGACATACGGTCAGAAGGGGAAGTGGGGAGGACGTACGCAAGACCAACAAAGAACATCATGGCGCCCATCAACTTCCGCTTCCAATGCAAATTCAGCACCAGCAGCTGCGAGAACGGCAGCGCCAGCAGCCACAGATCAAACGCCAGCCCCGTCGCCGCCGCAACCCAGACCAGGATAGTCGCGTCGCCGCAGTGGCCCTGGTGCAGCCCCTCCCATTGGTGCCAGAACTCGGAGATCGGGGTGCACTGAAACACGACGGCCATGAGGAAGCTGAGGTTGTAGACGATGTTGAAGATGAAGGTGCACTGCACCACGCGGCCCAGCTTGTTGTCCGGCTTGGGCGGGAACACGCGCATGTAGAAGAGGATGATGGACGCGCGCACGAAGAAGCGCGTGACCGTGTAGAAGATCATGGCGTAGAAGAAGAGCTGTGGGCGGATAGGTCAGTCTGCAAGCGCTGAATGAGGAGGGGCAACAGGATGAAAGCTTACCTCGACGACCATGGTGATGTCGTCGTACGGCACGAACCAGGTGTCTCGGGACTGGCCGATGGTGATGGCTGCAGACCAATGTCCAGTCAGCCTGCTGTTTTGTGAACGCGACATCACATGGGGGAAGACAAACACTTCAGATTGACGGACGTGAAGGCCGCGGAGCACAGCTGGACGAGGGAATATTAGCGCCGGGTGCGATAGCTTTGTAGCAGTGTTGCCCACGTACGAAAGCGATAAAGCAGGCCAGATCATCCCACCAGAAGTACGCCTGAGTCACGACGCGGGCAACCAGCCGAAGAATGACGGCAATGACGGCCAACCCGAGAAACACGGAGTAGATCGGGATCAGGGTGTTGTCGCCGACGTCTGGGACGCCGCACAGCTGGGAAGTGAGGTTCTTGGCGACTGATCAAGGTTAATATGTGCTCCTACGAGTCGTCAGGGATCGTCCGGGGTAGTGCGTACGGAGAGCGTCCTTCACCGTGCACGCCCCCATGATGCACGTCGTCGCATCGTCGTTGAGCTTCTGGTCAGCGCAGATGCATGTCGTGTTGGTCTCGCAGCCCGATGCTTCGATGGCGGTCAGGAGACATGTCAACTGTTTGTGGAAATCAGTATGCCGGTATCCAAGGGTCCCAACGCCGCCCGACGGTGCCTACCGAGCATTTTGGATACAGCTGCGCGGCATCCGTGAGAGAGAGCGAGTCGGCGGCAGCGACATTGCTCAGGGCGAACAGCAGAAACAGCAGCCCCAGGCCAAAGCCGGCACAGGTGCTGGGGAAGGATCGCATGGTTTATGCAAGTCACACCATCCGAATGTTGGGGGGTTTGCAGCCTCGACTCGACTCGTCGTCGGGAAGGCTCGGGCGGGATGGGCGCACGCACGCACAGAGGGAGAGAGGAGTCGGAGGGCGGAGAACGGAGCCGGTTCAGTCAACGGTTCGGATACGTCCCCAACGGCGCGGGAAGGGGGGAGCACCCTGTATATACATCCAGCAAAAACACACGCATACGCGAACATCCACAACCCACAACAAACCTCGTCGAGGGGAGAGAGGGGTTTCATCCCGACCCGCCAGGGGGAATTCCGTATGCCGCCCCCAGGTTCCACCGCGATAGGGAACGGCGTCGACAGGGCAGCGCGGCCGAGATCATCGCGTCTCCATGGAAATTGGGGAGGGGGCCAGCAGCAGCAGCAGCAGCAACCCAAGACGGAAAAGGGCATGGGCAAAAAAAAAAAACCTGTGTCTGCAATTTCGTCGCTGCCGGCCGGAAGAGAAAGAGTCTGTTGCCGGTGGAGTCGTGTGCACGAAGGGCCCTCTGGTGCAACGGCAGACCCGCGGTGAGTGGCCGCGGGTCTGAAACGGCTCCATGGTGAAGCTTGCTGGCGTCGTTTGTCGACCCGCCCAACGGTGGGCCGTTATACGGGTCCGGCGAATGCAGTCGAAAAGGGGGTTTCTCCGGCCGGTTCGCCCGACGAGCATGGGGGGAGGCTGCCTCGTGGGTCTGTAGCAGGTTAAATGGCGAGCGGCAGGCATTATCAGATGAACGATGATGCTTGTTTAAGCCGCCTTTGCTCGATTGGTATCGTTTTCCCATTGTGGCATTTTGATCCTGTCGGCACTTGTTCCAGGGCACGCGACATGACAGCGCGTGAAAGTCCCGATCGGGAGCGACCCCCTGGGCCCCGTCGTGCCAAGCTGCAGAAAAACGTTGTTGCACCGAAACTTTGCACCCAGGGTCTGTCTGGTCTTACCGAGACGACGATCACTTGAGGTCTGGGTGGGCGAGATATTCCACGTGCAGCTGCACTGGGGTCTGGGTTGGAGAGAGAGACGTTGCAGGAGGAGCACTGATCAACAATCCTTATTTACTGCGTGAGGTGGGCAATCTCCAAAAACGCTAAACAGTCCGCTGCCAGCTGGTCTGTCTGTTTCGAAGCCTATTAATACCGTTACAACAAGGAGGCTCCCCGCTGGCCGGTCCGGCCGACAGGGCATCCACGTTGAGCATCGATCTGCGAACGAGCAGTTCTTGGCAGCCTGGGTGCGGTGTATAACGGTCCTGCGTGTAGGTAAAGCATGACGAGACAAACAGCCTCCGACGAGCAGTGTTGCATCAAGAGAAATGCCGGCCATGCGTCGCAGGGGGCCGGAGCTATACACGTACTTATATCGGCCATCCCACCCCTTCAATGAAGGACCACGCGCCGTTCCTGGCATGTCGGCCGCCCTGCCGAGCTCGCCTCGCTCCAGGGCCTTTTGCACCCGGGGTCGCATTCGAGCCCCAGAGCTCCACCGAGCCCACGGCGCCAGGGCAAAAGCCCCGACTGCAGACGCCGATCTCCTGCCTCGCTTGCCTGCTCGAACTAGCCGCTAGCTCCGCCTTGGCAGCCTCTTCACCCGCGTGCCGCCGCCAGCCGATGGAGACGGGGCCCGGAAAGGGAAAAAGATAACGAGATCGCAGCGCATGCTCTGAAGGAAACACATCTTTGGGATCTCGAACTAGTGTAGTCCGGCCTTTTCACGCCAATCCCTCTCCGCCGCGAAAGACTACTGCCTCAAGTCACACGATTGGACGAAGGAAAGAAGCTCTTTCCTCTCCTTGGGTGAAATGCTCACCGAGACCGCCCCGTCCAGCATTGCCGGCCCGAATCAACAAAAGCCATGTGGCATCCCGGCAACGCGCCAGGGCCATTGCCAAGGCACTGGTGTCTTGCATGGCAGGCCATTTAAGCAAGCCTGCGCCCAGGCTTTGATGCGGAACTTTTCCGCGACGAGACGCAGGATGCAACTGTGTGTACTAGTAACCTTCTTGAGCCTTCCCGAGTTCGGTTGTGAGACAGCATCTGCCGCTGCCGGGCCTGAGAGCAGTTTCGTCGATATCTTCCCGAAGCATAGGATGCAACCTCGCCTTTGCTTCCACAACCGTGACACTGACAGCGTGGGAGCGGTCCGTTTTACCGGGACGGATTCTGCACCTTTCATGCCAAGTTTGAGGGCGCAAACCTGTTTAGATCGAGAAGGAATCTGCCCTGGTGATAGAGATTCTGGACTCGGCCATCACGCCTCGTTCTCTTCTGCCTGGCACCTTCTTCGTAAGACCCACGCCCCGAATCCCCCGCAAGCCAGGCAAGTGACGGGATGATTTGGAATGCAAAATCAAATGTTCTAGGGAAGGCAAGACGGAGACTGAAGATGCGGAAACAACATCCCGTCTCACTGAGGGTAGTGGGAGGAATGATCCACGTCAAGAAATGGCAGGGCCTGACGAAGACGAGCAAGCAACAGATGCGCCGGCAGGCACGCTTGCAAAAACCGAAGACATGACTTGACTGGTCATCCCACGACGGATACAGTCTTTCTGCGCCAGTCGCTCGGTTTGCCTCTCAACACAAGCCATCGCCGTTTGTCCCAACAGCACAGTTGTGACTCAAGCCAATTCTTCTTCTAAGCTTCAATCATTCACCAACGACTCAACATCATTCCGTGAACATCATGGAGAAGAAGCCGGCGGATTCCTCTGGCGGTCACAATTGTGCTGCTGACCGCGGAGAACACAACCGTCACGGCCCAGAAGAGAGACGCGATGGTGAGCGCAGGGCCGACGCCATCGGGAAGGTTGATGACGATTTCGCGCCTGCCTACGAGATCGCAGCAGAGTGACAGGATGCGAGTCTTCCAGCAGGAGATGATGGATAAGTTCCCGTACCTCGGCTTCACTCTCGATCTGGGCTGCGGCACCGGCATCACGGGCTTGTTGATCCGGCAGTCCTCTCTCAACTCCGTCAGCGAGTCGGACGCCGCCTCGTCGGCTACCAAGCCCTACGTCCACGGCGTTGACATCTCCAGCAACACGCTCAATCAGGACTGGTGTGTGAATCATTACAACTCCCTACAGCACGCCCTCCTCGAGGACATCCTGAAGAACCCCAAAAAGTTTCGGGCTGAATACGTCGTCGCTCACGAAATGGAAGACGCTACCCCCTTGGCTGAACGGCAAATCGACCACATCGTTTGTCTCGGCGCGCTGCACTTCGTGGAGCCCGCGGAGATCGAAACCATCTGGAACTGCATGTTCACCCTTGCGCGCCGCAGTGTGATGATCGACGTCGAGGACCACGTCCCGGCCTATGTCGACGCCGTCGTCAAGAAGTTCGGGGAAGGACTCGGGAGTTACAGCCACGTGGCTGCGTACCGCCAATTCCGCATCCCACAGGGCTGGGAAAGGGTTGTTGAGGAGGAGGGAGTGGTCTGGACATCGCCGCAGTTCGGAATGGATATGAGGGGAATCCTGGTTCGGTTTGAGCGGGCGGGCTGACCGCTGACGGTTATGGTGGGCTTGACAGCATTGAGCATTGATAGAGAGGGACAGCATTAGGTGGGCGGAAACAGACTGTCGTGGCTCAGAGCTGTCTCCTGTTGGCCAAACCCCGAGGGGCGGTAAAGCAGAGAGTGGTGCTGCTTCGTGCTTATCATTGTTAACTTGAGACCGGCCTTCATTGACCACGCATTCATTCACAGATGGTTTGACAGGGCATTTTGAAGAGATGATAATTCATTTAACTATTATTCACATATTCGCCCGTTGACTCTACCTAAATGAAATGACACTGTGCAGGAAGGGTGCGCGGAAAATAAAGACTGCAGGCCACAGCACACTTCCTATTCGCGACACACAACAATAGCCATCGACAATAGAAACGCACCACCACCACCCCATTCCTAGCGCACAGATGGCAAACAATATCAGGATATCTACAGGGTTCTGGCGAAGGAAATACATCATGGCCAGAAGACCTCCAACCACTCCCCTTGTTGAGCTCCTCCAGTACCAACCCCAAAGCATGTCACTCATCCCGACATCCACCATCAAACCATCCGCCGTCAGGACATTCGCGTAGGGCAGACAACTAGCAAACTCACCAGACCTGTGCCGCCGACCCAACTAGCCAGGTAAAGTAACCGGATCTCCCTTCCGCCCCTCAAGCCTCCCCAAAGACATGCCTGCGCACCCCTCCCAGCCGCCGGCGACATGTCATGCCACACTGAGCTAGGTACCCAGCAGGCTGTTCCGCTGACCGGCAGACAGGTCCCGACCAACCAACACCACCCACCCCATCAACAACGACACACCCCACCAACCCGGAGACAACGAGTCCCGATGTGCTACTACAAACGCGTGCTCTTCGCCTGCGGCTGCCCCCTCGCCGTCGTCCTCTCCCGCCGCTGCGCCGCCTACGGCACGCCCGCCTGCGCCCCGCGCCACCTGCTCGAGCGCATCCGGCTGCGCGGCCGCCGCTGCGCCGAGCACGCGCCTCCTCCTCCGGCGCCGGTAGCCGCTCACCAGTCGCCTGTGTCGGTCACGCCTGGTTCGGGCGCGGGTCGTCGTCGTGTTCGTCGTGTCCCGCGCGGTGGTGGTCGTGGTGGTGGAAGATGTGGTAGGGGAGGAGGGAGCTTGATCATTCGTCGTCGGAGGAGTAGCAGCGGCGCTTCTGCTGCAGCTCCCGCTGCTGCTGTTCGTCCAGGTGGTGGGGGTGGTGTTCGGGTTGGTAGCGGCGGTGGTGGAGCTGCTCCTGGAACGGGAGCGGTGACCGCGCCTCGTGGTGGCCAGGGGCTGGCTTCGGGAAGTTCGGAGGAGTGATGGAGGGGAGGAGAATGGGCTGGACTTAGGAACGGACGGAGTAGATACCAGGGGTATGCTGGGCTTGACGTGTCATATGGGAGGCTCGGGCACGCCAAAGGGTGTCATGGCTGGCTTGATGCCGTGATGGTCGGCGCCGAAGAGGATCGTTGGGCGACATGTTGCATAGGACGGCGACACCGGGAGCAGGGCCCGGTTCCATGTTCAGCGCGGCAGAAACCGGGCTGGGACTGTTGCAGTAGGTCTGTTGGGGGATCATTGACCGACTGCTTGAGGCTCAACGTGTCGCTGAGCAAAACTTGGACTGAGATGACTGAGACACCATGCTTCGAGTGTTGTGACCGATTCGTTGTGCACTGGTCGTTCCCGAGCGATCACAGATTGGAAAGCGGAAGAAATCGCAACTGAGCACCGGCTGATCGTTTGCTGCCGCTAGCTCTCGCCAGTTGGGCGCAAACCGGCCTTCCCTGGTAACCGCGTCAAATCATGGAGTAGGATAGATGAAACAGTGGCTTGTTGGTAACATCTCATGAAGCCGACGTTGTCGTGGGTGTTGTGAGGCGAGGAGCAATCTACTGCCTAATCCACCATGTCGCGCGGGGTTTGGTCGTCTTCTCCGCTGGCAATGTCAAGCAAAGCCATGGGCCCCACCCGACATTGCACTTGGCTGAAGGTATTGACAACTGCGGTTGACCGGTCGGAACGAACAGTGCATTTCGATTCGCAATGGGCTGAACCCCGGACAATGTGAGCAGAGACCATGGACAGCAAACAGACAAGACTGAAGACAACCACTCATGAAAGCAAGCCCACAAGTCAGAGGTTTCTTCACAACGGTCATGCCCCACCTCAGTCAAGCGACCGATTTTTCTTCCTCACGTCCCAAGCAAACGCCCAAGACCGCAACGAAAAAAAAAAAATTGGCCGGTCAGACTTCCATCGACACCCACCCCGCCCGAGCGCCCGAAGGCAAGACCTCGGGAAATCGGGGTACAGATCATCGCCACTCTCTATACAGCCGACAGCACGAAGCCGCAAGCCGCCGCCTTTGCAGGCAGAGCGAGAGTAAAAAAGGGACCTCACTGAAGGGAGTCGAGGATATCGTTCATCAACCCGGGTGGGATCTGTGGCTCCTTTAGGGAACACAAAAGAGGACAACTACTATAGAAATGATTCTCTGAAGTATTGTCGACATGAAGAAAAAAAGAAGAAAAGAAAACTCGAAAAGGCGGCGGCTGCGGCGGACTTAAATGGAGGGTGCAGGTGGCCTGTGCACGCTTGCAAATTTGCAGGTTTGCTGCACGTGAAAGTGGGGCTTGCTGGTTGGCGATTGCAGCGAGGAAGTCTCTGTGCAAGGAAGCTGCCAGCGGACTGCGAAACTGGCTGGTTAAATGCTCTCCCTCTGTGGGAGCCCGGATGGCCGAACAGACTGAAAGTTGTCGGAAGCATGAAGCCATCAACAGCTTGCGCGCTGAAACAGAACTGGCATTGTCATTCAGACTCTATCAGCACCAACCCTTGTTCCTCCTGAACAGTTCGATAGGACGGCTGGCTCAGTGCCGACGAACAGCGGCTCCCTGCTAATCAATCTGGCCGATCCAAGGCTCCGTTGCAGTTTTCGCCATTCTTCATCTGACGGGAAGACAACTTGGCCGACATTGGTGCGAGGGTGAAATTGCCCTTTGGACTCATCTTTTGCTCCAGCCAGCCGGCTGGATGCGTGGGTTCAAACAACAAACAAACTTTGGTATCCAGCGCAGATAGATTGAACTCTGGGCGAGTCCGCATCGGACTGGCAGGTTTTGTTCACGCAGATTGGGCACAGACATTGGCGCAGTCAACCATGGCCCGTTAGGTGGTTCTGATACACCTTCGAACTCCATGGGTTGGGTGAGGTTGTTTCTGTCCATGGAACTCCGGTCGGTGTTCTTTGTCTCCATGTCGTTGAACAAGAAGCCTCTTGTTTCAGCACCAACCCGCCAGTACAAAAACAGTCCATGGTTTATCAGCCAAGTGCCAATGGTCCGTGAAAATACACAGTATACCCCAACTGCCTGATTCTCATTGTGTTCGTTGGGAAAGGTAAAAATATGACGACGGGTCTGGGCTTCCAACTGCTGGAATATCCGAGTCCAGTTCGGATTGTTTAAGACACTGCACGACTCAGATGGCAGGGTTCGCCCGACGATCAACTGACGTCGAAGGGAGATGACGAAACAGTGCGGGCTGCGCCAGCCTGTGCCACCCACCAGCCGCTGGTCCCTAGCGCCAGCCTAAAACAAGCTTCTGCGCCAATCGCTGCTGCCAGGGGCCACCGAGCGGTCCCTTTGGCGCCCGCTGCGGCTGTGCCGCCCATCCTATCAACGGCCCCCCTGGACAACTTCCCTTTGAAGACGACGTGACTGCCGAAACGTGCCATTTCCCTTTCTTCCTCTCCTGTCTGTTTCTGCCATCGACGACAAGACGAACCTTCTGCATTCGCTTTCCCGTTTGTTCCGGCTCTACATTTCTTCCCTGCGCGAAGACGATAGCGCTGCTCCGCTGCAGCTCCATCCCTCCGACAAGAAATCCACATTTTGCCTGACCGGTCCGCAGGCGGCCATGAAAGACGGTACAGCCTTCGAAATGATGTCCGGGCGACCACGGCGGCAGGCGAGCGCCCGCTCAACGGAGATCGAGACCGACTACCAGCCGGTCAACTGGAAGAGGCTGTTCCTAGCGCCGAAATACCTCGGTACGTGCGGTGGGCGCATTGCGCCGCATCTCACCTTGGGCATCGTCGAGGGACCTGAGCAGAAACCACTAGTATGGAAGCAAGCCGTGCTGACGAATCGTTGAAACACAGTAATGTGGATTATCCTCGCGATAGTGGTTGCCCTGACCATCGTCATCACCATCAAACACGACCAAGTCGTCGCGGTAAGCTTCCTTTGGCACCCGACATGTTTCACAACGTGGGGACGAGCGCTGACGGAGCGTGTGACAGGCCCTGCGACCGTTCGCCGAGAAAGTACGAGATCTCCCGGCCGGCTGGCTCATACCGATCGCCATCCTCGTCATCATCTCGTTCCCACCGCTGTTCGGACATGAAGTGATTGCGCTGCTCTGCGGCGTGGTATACGGGCTGTGGATCGGGTTTGGCATCGTGGCTGCGGGGACATTCATCGGTGAACGTACGTTGCGCGGTCGAAACAGATATGGTGATGTGAATTGGGACGCTGACAGAGGTCACAGTGGGCACCTGGTTCGCCTTCCAGTACCTCTTTCGGAAGAAGGCCGAGAAGCTCGAGCGGACGAATCTCAACTACGGCGCGCTAGCCCGGCTGACGCGCGACGGCGGGTTCTGGGTGCGTTGGGTTCTTAATCACCCTTGATGCACACCCACACAGCTAACAATGAACTCCCCCAGGTCGTCCTCCTTATCCGCTTCTCCGCGATCCCCTCCCACTTCTCCACCGCCGTCTTCTCCACCTGCGGCGTCAACTTCTGGGCCTTCGCCTTCGCGACCTTCATCACCCTGCCGAAACAAATCTTCCTCGTCTACCTGGGCGTGCTCCTCCTGCAGGACAAGCCCGACAACTCGGCCAAGAACATCCTCTTCGGCGTCGCCTTCGCCGTCACCATCGTCATGGCCGTCTTCATCGCGTGGAAGATGCAGCAGATCAAGAAGGTGCTGCTGGAGGAGCAGGCGCAGCGGCGCCTTAAGGCGCGCGCCGAGGCGGACGCGGACGAGCCCGAAGAGGGCCAGTTCCTGATGGAGTCGCAGCAGCAGACGCTGCACGGGCGCGCGTACGATGCTGTTGCCCAGGAGGAGGCGGATATCGGTATTGCGGGCCCGGGTGGGTATGCGCCGTCGAGAGATGAGGGGGCGCTGAAGCCGCGGTATCGGTCGGACTTTGAGTACCGCGGGTCGTCTGCTGAGCACCATGGGTCGAGCAAGCTGGATGTGGGGAGGGAGCCGGTGCGGGAGCAGGCGTGGGTATGACCGGGGACGCGCCGATTGCTGCGCGAGCGCTAGACGCGATACGTTTCCGTTCACTGCGTTGAAGTAGGGTTGGATGGGGGGTAGATGGGTTATTGGCGTTTGCGGCGTTGGGTCGTCTTTTTCGCATTATTGGTCGTGCTTGCATTTACTTGGTCGTGCAAAACCATCGGTGGTTTCTGACAACTCAGCAGGCGGTTGGAACCCAGACGTAGATAATGCAGGCCAGCGTATCTTATTTGTTAAACACCACACATCTCATTAGTCTGCTACACACCGTTTCGAACTATTCCTCTATCTGCGCGTGCCAATCACTGTGGTCCTTCACCGGACCGAGGTTCTCAGCGCGCCGCACAAAATTCTACATCTCTCCCGATCTTTGTATCCAGATTTGCTCAAGTAGCGCTCCCCGGAACACCTCACTAACTCTTTTTATAATGTTGAGTGAAGTCGTACCGCACTTCCATCGGCATCATCAGCAGCTCCTTCAGATACGCCTTGTCCGTCTCGGCCTTTTTGAGCTCCTGCATGAACTCGTCGCGCTCGAAACGCGTGGCCGGGTCCTTATCCGACACGCGCCGGAAGTTCGAGGACGAGATGGGGTCGATAATGGTGCGCCACTTCTCGATGCGCTTCTCCGAGTACAGGTCGAGGATCGACTCGTCCGCCACGCCGTCCCAGATGCCGGCCAGGCACTCGTATAGCCCGCCCACGTCGACGAATCCCCCTGTGATGCCAAGCCCGCCCCATGGGTTGCACAGGTGCGCCGCGTCGGCCGCCAGCAGCACCCGCCCGACGCGGAACTTGGGCGCACACCGCTGGTGCATGCGGTAGGGTGACAGGTTGATCACCTTGTACTCGTCGGGCTTCGGATGGCCGGGCAGCATCGTCTCGAACTTCCATGGCTGGCGCTCTACATACTCTTCGCGGGACAAGCCAGGCGTCTCGCCGTAGGTGATGCGGTACATGCCGTCGCGCGTTAGCCTGGCGGCCATCTGTTCGGGTCAGCCGAGACTCAGCCGGGCGAACTGAAGGCCAGGGCGCAACTTACAAAGAAGTGCTCCGGGTGAATGATGAAGTTGGCGTCGTGCCACCCGAACTTCTTCACAAAGTCATAATACGTCTGCCACGCCTGTCAGCGTTGATCTCTTACCCTCTGTCCCAACTCACCCAACCAAAATCACTCACATTCGTCGCGACAATCTGCGCATCCCACGTGAACCCAGGGAACTCATCCCCAAACAGTGCCCTCCTGACCATACTATTCGCGCCATCACAACCCACCACATAATCCCCCTTCACCACCTTCTTCTCCCCACCCGGCCTCTCCACCTCACACCACGCCCCTTGCTCATCCTGCCCAACCCCCACCACCTTACACTCCCACTCCACGGTCCCGCCATACTTTCCAGTCACCTCCTCCAACATCAACTGATCCAGCTCCTGCAGCGCAAGACAATGTGTCCTCAAGTCCACACCATCGACATCACTCATAACCTCGCGGCCGTCGAAGCCGGCGATATAGGCATGGTTGTCCGCGCGCCGCCAGCACATCGTGTCCAGCACCATGCCCCGCGCACGGATCTTGTCGGCGATGCCCGCGCGCTCAAATTCCGGGATCGCGGGTGCGCCGTAGTGCGCTGCGCGCGGCTGCTGGTCGAGCTGCGCCGCGGCTTCGAGGATGTGCACTGGTATGCCGTGCTTGGAGAGCAGGAGGGCGAGGAGCAGGCCCGAGGGGCCGGCGCCTACTATTAGGACCTGTGGGTGCGGAGGGGAGTTAGGGGGTGAAGATGATGGGAGAGCATGATAGAGCGAGGGAAGGGGAGTCGGGCTTACTTTGGAGAAGGGACGTTGAGGGGTTGCGTCGGTCATGGTTTGTTGTTTGGTGTGTGAAGTTGTTTGTGGTGGTTTTGGAGGAGCGGGATCGGGGCGGAGTTCTTGAGCTGGGGCGCGTGGGCAGAAGAAGAACATGGTGTTTTGCAATAGGCTAATTAGGTGATTTTAGAGACGTTCAATTCACATACACCAAGTTGGAAGGGGAAAAGGGAAGGAATCGTTCGGTCCGCTACTCGGCACCCGACCACACCTTCCCGCGATGACATCCCCTCCCTGCGGGCGCACCCCCGCAGTCATGGCGCGGGATCTGGCGCGGCACTGACAGTGCAACGCTGCATGTTCTGCAGTCGTCTCCCTGAGCACTACACCGAGCCCGCTGTGGTATCACATCCGGCAGGCACGCGGGCTTGGTCACGCAGGTGGCAGGCATGCTTGGCTTTGGGGTCGTTGTTCTGTCGCCCGGCGGCCTGACCCCACCATCTCCGCGGGTTTCAGACTGTGCTGCCAGAACGGGAAGGAGTGCGGGGAAACCTTGGAGAGCCCCCACGGGTTGGGGTCGTGTTTGGTTGGGGTCGGCAGATGTCAATCGGGATGGCGTCAGGCGGCCAGGGGTGCCTTCCGAGTTGACGGGACAGCCATTCGAGAATGCTGGCTGCCTAGAGCTCGGGCAAGCATCGCAAGTTCCAAAAATGGGGGACGAGTGTGCTTCGTCCCTTCAACAACACCCAGGGCCCTAAAAAAGTACTTGATTCAAGTGGCACCCCATGCATCACTCATTATAAGAACGGAACCGCAATATTCAGTCAAGCCCATCACTTTCACACAGTCGCTCACTCACAATCGTCAACGGTCAAGATTATGTTAAAGGAATATTCAATTTAGTTCCCAAGCTCCCAGATACAGTCTATTGTTTGCGCACGCTCTCCCCCAGTCACAGTGCCATCGGTTATTTTTCTCCCCGAACTTCCCCGGATCGTTGCTGCTGCTAACCGGCAACAACAGAAACAGAGCCGATCACTCTGCCGCCTCAAACGAAGACGCGTCCAGCCCATAAATCATTGTCAGCCTGCGCCCATACTGTCGCGTCTGGACAAAACGAAGCCTTCCAGTCGGATGCGGCTCGTGGAACATAATGCTCCTGTCCGACAGACGCGTCAGCTGCTCTTTCTCCGGGGTGAAACACCACGCCGACCCGTACTATTTTTTGCCGGCGAAGCCCACTTCGGCTATGGCGATTAAGAAGTCCTTCCAGGTCACTTCGCCGGGCTGGTTGTGCGCCGACGGGTGATGGAACAGCACCTTGATCACGCCCATGGCCCGCCTGCTCAGGCGGAAGACGTGCTTCGCCGCCGAGTCCGGCTCATCCTCCTCGTTGTTCTCTTGCGGTTGCTGGCTCTCCGTTGTCTTGCTTGGATCGGCTACGCCCCGCGTTTTCACTTTCTCCTTCTTGCTGGCTGTCGTAAGTTGCACCGAGGCTGAGTCGTCCGCTGCCACAGGACGATTGCTGATTGACAGCTGGTTTAGCTGATCTTGCGGAGACTTGGCAATCTGCGGCTGCTGCCACTTGGTTGCTGCTGGTTCGACCCAATCAGGAGTCCTGGTAAGTTCGCGGGATGCAAACATACCTTTCAGGTACTGATGTAGCTCCCCGTTTCTCGCCTCGATGGCGGCATCCCACTCCTTCCAGAACGCGTCGAGATTTGCCTCTGCGTTTTGCATCGCCAGGGTAGTGTCTTTAGTCTGCCTCTTGTGCGATGGGTACTGGAACCGACTCTCGGTAGGATGTGCCAACTGCCCCAGGTTGGGAAAATCAGCTCCCTCCTCCAGCAAGCGGCTCAGCTGGAGAAAAGGGCGACGCATACCGTCCACCGCAGCAATCGTTCGTGTCCACTCGTTCCCGGGGCGTGCCAGCTCAAAGCCCGCTCCACAATGCGCCGAGAAGATCCGAGGCCGGAAGCTCTTGAGCTGAGACCGCAGGTCTGCTTGCAAGCCAGCATGCGCCAAGGCCCTCGCCGCAAAGGAGGAGAGCTCTTCTTTCAGATTTCGATCCGTCTCCACGAGCCGCTGGATCTCAACCAGCACGTCCTCCATGCTCACTGGCGGTACACGATCTGCCGCCATCGTGATATAGTCCCTGCCCTTGAGAATCAGCCAAAACAAGGTTGCACTAGCGTCGCGTTCCATTCTCTGATCCACCCATCTTGGAACAACGGTTCTCGTTCCGGGGATACGGACAAAATGACGGCGGTACCAAGGATTGCTAACGACAGCCTCGTCCACCCGCTTACTGGTGGCGACCAACATAATATGGTCAAACATATATCTTAGTTTGAAGAAGAGCTCCCGATACTCCGGGTCGTCCTCCTCAAACTTGAGTCCAGACTGTACAAATTCTTGATCCTTCCGGACAAGTTCGGTCAGCAGAGATACTACCAGTTCCCAGTCTGAGATATGCCAGTGGGCATCACCAATCATCCGCACGGCGCAAGTGCTCCAGAACCTCTTGTCGGACTTGTTGACAACCTTGTTGGGGCGCCCAGCGGTATCAGGAACCACCTCGTACGAATGCTCCCTAACCTCTCTTAGTTCGCTGGCAAAGTACGACGGGTCTTCCCGAAGAGCCCATAGATGCTCCTGGGCGTCCTCCAGAGCGGCCCTGGCCTGGTTCAACATCTTCTCCAGGCTGATTCCGGCGCCCGGGACTCGATACGGTCTTTGCAATGCCGCCCAGACCGCACCGTTGGTTTCGTGATCGTAGCTGGGAAGCGGCGGGGGCTCGGGCACTGCCGGGGTGCTTTCGTCAGCCAGTTCGCTCTCTTTGTCATGCAGGATGAGCTTGCAGCATTCCAAAAGGAACCCATACAATATCACCTGGGTACTTAGGACTAGCGAACCGTCACCTGCACCCATCGCCCTTCCGCTGACAATAGCAGCGATATCTTCAACATCGGGTTTAAAGATTTTGCCGTACGTTCCCTCCAAGATATCCGACGACATGTCAGCTCTGTTGGGAAAGAAGTCAACGGGCATCTCCTCCTGCTGAGCCAGAGTCAGAATTTCCAGATCAGCATAGACAAACCGCGCCGGCTCGTTGCGGGCGCGGGAGTTGAGAAGGCGGAGGAATGTGTTACCCTGCGTTAGGTCTTCGAGGTTGATGAGAGGAAAGAGCGTTGAGCAAGTTGCCTCTTCATCCCTCTCTGCCTCGAGCAGTCGCAGGAAACGCAAGTCTGGCCGATGAACCTCCGGCAGGGGAATAGTTCCCTCCAATTTTGCCGCCACCCACACCTTCATGAACAACTCGGTGCGAGCGTTGGTGTGCTTTTTGTCCCAGCGTTTTCTGATGACGGGCTCGAACCTTTGCACAATGTGCTGCAGCGAGGTATAGAGCCCCCCCATGACTCTCACGTTCCTTGCCGTCAACTCCTCGCGGTCACGCTGCATTTTCCTTGGTGGCGGTGCGTCTCCAAAGGCACGCGCTACGCCCTTTGGGTCACCACTGTTCCGAAGGAGGATCATGTAAGCGAACTTATCAGCGCTCCTCCACCTGTGGCGATCCTGCGGCAAGCCCATCTCAGTGAGGCGGTACACGGCAGGATTGCGCTCGCGCATTTCGGCCCATCCCGTAGTGTTGAGGAGGGTCTGGCGCTTGGTTGGATCCATCCAATCGCCGGGTGGCGTCGTCTGCTCAGGGTCCGAGTCAGTAGTGGACGGCTTGTCCTGCGCCGGCTCAGGCTGCGTTGGCTCATTCTGCGAGGGGGTGGACGACATGATGGGCAAGTTAGAACTGTGGGACTTTTGACCTGGGACGGTTGATATCTAAAAACCACGGTGACAGCGGGCTGCATGCCACCATTATATATCATGTTCTAGATCTATGAACAGACTTTGGAGGGCTCTTCAGGTGTTGACTGTGGCTGTGGCGTTCGACCAACTTCATACAATTTCGTTGTCTCTCCGGGCGATTTACCCCTGGAGACCTCGGATAGCCTCGAACAAATCATGACCGCGTGTACTTGATCGGCAGAACTGGAAAATGGGCTTGCCATTTCAATGAAGAAAAGTCAGAGGGGTAGACACCCTATTTACCGTGGGTGCATATCAACTTGGAATACGTCGACTTGAAGCTCACTCAAGGGGCCGTTCGCGATGAATGTTCCAATTCCGAACGCATGTGGAGAACTCAAGCTCTGGAGCTGAGGATGATTTGATGATAGGATGGATTGATCTCAATGCTCATCGAACTGTTGTTGAAAATTCTCAGTTTTCTCGACGAGTACCCAGGTTGTGTGGTCTGTCTTGAGTGCGTGCGGACAAAGAACAATTACGCTGCGACTCGGTCCGACAGACAGTTACAAGAGCCGCCATTCAAACAATGTATGTATTGCAGCGAAGTGGCGGAGCACAAACAATTAGTTCTAGGTTGGACCGTGAAGGCAAAAGTGTACAATATCGAGTACGCAAACCCAAACAAGAAAGACAAAGAATAACGCGGAAGCTGGTCCTGGACTTGCCTACCGTCAGTGACCGACCTTATGTCGCATGACATAACATGGCCCAGGTCCAAAGCTTGCGAGTAGATTGTAGCCCCCGTGCTGACACCTCCATGCACGTTCCAGCCACACAGCCTACCTAGGTATGTGAGCATACATCCAGTTGTGGCAGCATGAACAATGTGACTTCAGAGTGTTCAGCTACCTTCAACGCGCACACTCCTCACAAAGAACAACCACATTTCAGATGCTCACAATGGACGCCCTTCTTAACTCTCCCAAAACACAAATCTCTCCTGTCGGCATGAGTCCCCTAACAGCCGAGCAACAACTGGTAGAGCAGCACACTGCCCTGCATCTTCTTCCCCCACTACTCAGCTAACTACAACTGGAGCCGCTCTTCTATAAATTCTTCTTAATGATCTTATCTTGTCCCATCTTACCACGTAGCTGTCGAACGGCAAAGCGGTGCCGGGATCCCCACTGTCCCCCTCCGCGGGCGAAAGTGGACCAGTCCCGAGCTCGGTATCTTTTCACCCGGCCCCCGCCCAAGCCATTGGACCGACGCGCTTGGAGCTCGGCAACTGGAAGGCTCATCAGATCAAGGGCACCAGAGGAACTCCTTGACAACAGCGTTCAACAGCCGAGGTTTTCGTATGCACAATCACCACACCAATTGGCCAAAATGGGCAAGCTCGTGTTGATGGAGTACTTCCGCGTGCCCCCGCGGTGGCTCTTCGTGAAGATCACGGACGAGCAAGGCAACGTGGGCTGGGGCGAGGCGTCCCTCGAGGGTCATACTCAAGCTGTCGAGGGGTGTCTGGACGCCTGGTTTGAGCGGTACATGGGCATGGAAGCTGAGTATGCTTTGTCTGCCCCTGGATTAATTACCCCGCCCCTAGGACCGTCCCTTGAACAAGCTGACATGATTGTTTCAGTGACATCGAGCACATATGGCAAATGTCGTGGCGCACAAGCTTCTATCGTGGCGGCCCAGTTTTTATGAGCGCCCTCGCTGGCATTGATATTGCACTCTGGGACCTCAAAGGTATGCGACGCCTGTTTCTAAGCTGAGGCTGCCACAATAAGTTAATGCTGACTGGGCCCAACGTGAACTAGCTAGGAAACTGAGTGTGCCCATCTACCAGCTGCTAGGTGGGAAGCTCAGAGACAAGCTGAAAGTCTACGCCTGGATCGGCGGTGACCGACCTGGCGATGTCGAAGCTCAAGCGTACAAAACCCAGCTCCAACAACACCAGGAATGCATATCAGTGGACTAACACCGAGCAGACTCGCCCGAAAAGCCCAAGGCTTCAACGCCATCAAAATGAACGCCACCGAAGACCTCGGCTGGCTCGACTCGCCCTCTGCCCTGCAAAGCTGCGTCGAGCGCGTCAAGACAGTCAAGAACCTTGGCATGGACGCCGGCGTCGACTTCCACGGCAGGGTGCACCTCCCGATGGCCAAGCAACTCGCCAAAGCCCTCGAGCCGCACGCGCCCTTCTTCATCGAGGAGCCGCTGCTGTCGGAGCACATCACGGGCATCAAGGCCCTGCACCAGCTGACCAGCAGCCCCATCGCGCTCGGCGAGCGGCTGCACAGCCGCTGGGAGGTGCGGCCGTTCCTTGAGGCGGGGTGCGTGGATATCCTGCAGCCGGATATCAGCCATGTTGGTGGCATCTCGGAGATGCGGCGCATTGCGGCCATGGCGGAGACGTATGATGTGGCGATCGCGCCGCATTGTCCGCTGGGACCGGTTGCGTTGGCGGCGTGTTTTCAAGTGGATGTTGTCAGTGCTAATTTTGCGATTCAGGAGATGAGCTTGGGGATTCATTACAATAACACGGGGCATGATATCACGAGCTACGTTAAGAATCCGGAGGTGTGGGATGTCAAGGAGGGCTATGTTGCCGTTCCGACTGGGCCCGGTTTGGGGATTGAGGTTGACGAGGAGCAGGTGAGGGCGTTGTCGAAGGATGCAAAGGCGTGGGTGTCACCTGGGTTTATTGGGCCCGGAGGGGAAATCCGCGAGTGGTAGACTGATAAACAAGGGCTAGGTTCAAAATATATGACGTTGTAAAACCAACCCGTCAGTTTATGATGACTATGATGAGGGTCGTTTGCGCACACCTCGTGACAGACGTTTCTTACCCCCGGGCCACACTCCGTCGGATCCAATATCCTCATGTCCGCCCCCTCCTTAGCATGTAAGCCAAACGAAATGAGGACAAACGCAGCCTTCAGGGCATAGCAACGAGGGGCTAAATGCGTCACTGAACCCAACCCAGAACTGGCGTGATGAAAGCTTCTAGGCCGCTGCACTCATGACGGTAGGATGTGCCAGCAATAGCGAGGACTAGCCGATGGAACTTATCGTCGTCCCACGTGCCGGTAAGTGAGTAAAATTCGTCGCGCAGTTTGTCTGTGGCATTGACCCGCGACCTGGTGGCAACCATGCGCGGTTGCTGCAGGCCGTGAAGGAAGGCCGGGGGCAGGCGGGCCTCTGCCACGAAACGCGGGAGACAAAGAACTGCATTCGGTTCGCGTCCAACAGGCTCTGCGCCGCCGAACACGGCCAGAATGCGATAGTCGTCGGTTGAGATGTCGCCGTAGAGCAAGACCTCATGGAAGTGTTGGTTCAGCTCCTTGTCTCATTTCCCAAGCACTTCGGCGACGCGGTATGCGTCGTAAACCCGAGGCAGGCCATTCAGCCAAACGGCGATGATGACAACCTCGCGGGCCCCAGAGTCGTTGTATTACTCCTGTCGTTTTACCAAAGCGGCGCTCCAGCTCTCGAACATCGAAATGAACGGCCCTGCTGTCTGGACTTGATATTGAGATGGTCACGACATGCTGCGAGGTCTGGAGAGCGCGACACATCACGGGGCGTCATGCTCCCTGCTCCGTGGCGGAGGGTGAAGTTGTTGCACCAATGGTCCGGATCGTGCACCTCGACGCGGAAGCCGATGTCACATCGCACACGGAAGGTGTCGATATTGAAGGCCATCTTGAGTCGTCGCAGTCGCGAGTGAGTGGTGTAAATGGTTGCAAGAAGCAACGGCGCGTGAGCCTATCGCGGGTTGGATATCTGCCCCGTTGGGTTTGCGTCCGGTTGGTAACATGGAAACGAGCGGGGTTGCTGTTGGGAAATTGGCCATAGATGCGTCTGTACCTAACCACCAGTAGGTAGCAGCTCTCTGGTCACACGCGGAGGTTGTGGATCTTGCGTCCTCATATATGATGCCGCTGGTTTGCCTCCTGGCCACCGTGGACCTACTTCAATTCCAGTTGTCTGCCCTGCCGAACAGCAGCTGGTGGATGTAGCAACCTCTGAAGGAGACGCCGGTTTAACTCGTGTTTTCATCCTTCCAATGCCTTTGCTTCTGTCCCGGGCGACCCACCGGCAGCGCTGGTACCAGGCAGGAGGGCAATCTGCATTATGAAGCGTGTGCAGCCCGAAGCTCGTTTAACGGCTTTGACACCTGCCGCGACTGTCTCGCCGCCTCGCAGCTCGCGCGTTGCCCTATCGGTACCCCAACCTTTTCGCGAGGGGAATAGAGTCCTCGCCGGTTCCTTGTTGATCGTACAAATGGGCCGGCCGGGACGAGGGACCAGCTGGGCGCTTACGAAGACCCTTTCGTGGCCTTCCGTGTGTTCCACGCAAACATTGAATGGCGAACGACCCGGATTCTGAAAGATGAAGAATGTGAGGACTTGACTTGACCCGCGGGCCACCCGCCAAAACTTGGCATTGGTTGCGTGGTCAGGTCGGTTCATATCATAGATTTGGTTGCCCTGTATGTGTACTTTGGGCAGGCTGACCACGATGTCGCTGGTGTTTGATGCTGACAGCGAAAGCTGCACTTCGCTTTTCAGTGCCTGCCGCGGGCCTGACGGAGCCGGCCAGGTGCTCGGTTCGAACTCCCAGACCTGTTGCTTTCTGCTCAAGTACACCGGGGTGTGGTCAAACTCGGAAAATCTTCCGGCCTCGACGAGCTCGACCTCAATCTCCGCATGGGCGACGCCTGACCGAATGTAACGGTGGGTTGAAACATGCCTTTCTGGCGTGACGAAGACGCAGACCAGAAACTCTTGATAAACGTATCCGGTCCATAGCACAGCTGAGTCTGGGCGCGGATTGAAGCCCTCCTTGGCTGTGCTCGACGCGACAGTCTGGATGGGAAGCGATACCAGAAGGCCCCGGCTGGTGATTTGACAAGGATTGGACCCCCAAGCCATACTGTAGCCCGCAGACGGCGCGGAGAACGCCACCCGGGGAGCGAGCTTCAGTGCAGTGTAGTCCAGCCGCCCTTTCAATCTGTCGGCAGGGCCATCTCGGTGGAAGCATGCCGGGCTTGGTGCAAAGATGGGGAGCCGAAGCGGTCCGGTGGCACGACGCCGCTGGGGTGGGATCTCGGTCCAGAGAAGAAACGAGTAGTCCTCGGTCTGGAGAATGATCTCCTCTTGAAGCCGCTGGAATGCACGCTCCCCCTCACCGTACAGCATGGGCATGTTGACACCGAAGATGCCGAGAAGACAGTACGCCGCGTCCTCGACCCTGCTCGTCTGCCGGCTTGATGCCCACGACATCTTCTGTGCAATGCTGCATTCATCCAGGGCACGGTACAAAAGAGCCGGCTTGGGAATCCTCGTGATGGCCTCGATTCGTTCGTACAGACTCCGCTTTGTCCCCAACTCACTCCAGTCCGCAGCGTAGAATTCGACATTGGACGGCGCAATCAGCTCCTGGAGACACCAGCCGCGCGTAAACCAACGGGCCGACCGGAACGCTTCCTCGGGGAAGTCAAAACCCGCGGTGGGCACGTCTTCTAGCAGCGCATAGCAGCTCTGCGCGTCGCGGTACCACGCGTACATGGAGTTGATGGCCTCGGAGAGCTCGGCGCTCGAAGTCTTGTCGATGCAGCACGTGTCGACCCACGCCCACTCGAGCGAGTCCGCCAGCGCCTGGCGGCAGCACGCCGCGATCTTGGCGAATCCGCGCTTCGGCTCGAGCCCGGTCGCGTCGAGACTCTGCAGTCGCACCTCCGCGTCGAGCTCCTGCAGGCTGACCTCCTCGTCGCCCCATGTGTGCGACAAAATGGCGTAGGGGGGAATGTCGCTGTAGAATTGCTTCAGTTGCAGCGTGGTTGCGTTTAGTAGGCGCATATCGAGGTTGTGTGAAGCAGAGGTCTGGCTGGTGCCAAGTCACAGTAAATTGGCGCGTGGGTGAGACAAGAAGGAAAACGGCATGTCATGGTGGTATGGGGATTTATTTCGCCCTAAAGTTATCATCGCAAAGGGGCTGACGGGTGCGGCTGAGCAAAACCTGCTGTCCTACCATTGGCACAAGGTGGACCGTCCGCATGCTGCGCCACGAAGCGAAGCAACCAAAAGAGCGCAATGATCTGATGCAACATCAATGCATGTAGGACTCACATCGCAGCCCGCTGTGCATCAGACCTGGTCCATTGATCTGTGACATCCGGTTGAATCGTGTGCTGGGAGGGTCTGTGTGCATGCAAGTCCATTGCTTACTGGCCTGGCATGGCTGTAGTATATGATGACCGCCGTCCCTAAGACAATCTGTGCTATCGTCGTTATGAGGCATCTTGTACATAGTTAATCACGTTGTGATAGGGAATCTTTCGAACCGGGTTTGTGCTTTGGCCTGTCCCCGGCCTGTGTACATACCCGACCATCGTCCAAAGCCCCTGCCAACATCACGGCCCAGGCTTGCATGGCCGAGCTTTCCGGTGTGACAGGCTGCCCGCCATCGAGCAGCGCGGCGGGTCTCGGGAGGCGGAACATGGGGTACATGTGTTACATGGCCGTGCTGGGCGGTTTCATGGCCACTCTGGTGGGACTGTCTTGAAAATCTGCCATACCAGGTGTTCTTGGGTGTATGACCAGGCTCCGACCAACCTATCAATGGTGAGCTGAATGAGCTTGGGTGAGCCTCGCCGGTGTTGGGCTCGAGGCGGACGTGCGAGCAGGCCGCTGAATGTGGCGCAGCCAAACAGTAAGTTACTTGCATGTGCTGGAACTCGCTAGGTATGTAGGTACATAGGTACATAGGGAGGCTTATAACGTAACTTGCCGCATCATGCCGACCGAATAGGCAGGTGATTACCTCGAGGTTGGGTAGTGAACGCTGTTGGCACATGTTGGTGCATCATCGCCTCACCTTGGCTGCCTCCCAGTACTGCCGCCGTCCTTAAAAGGCGGAGGGAGGGCCAGTGGCCGTGAAGGTGTCGCCCGCAGCTGTAGGTCCGAATTGGGCGCAACCTAGCATGCTTGTGCTTTGCGTCCTTTCCAAATTCTCTTGCTTCAATTCTTTTTGAAGTTAATTATCTCCTGGGCTGCATACACACACACACGTACGATTGATTAACAATAACTATTGCTCACTCCAGATCTCTAGTCTAAATTCTCGAAATCACGTCTGTTGTTATGCGATTTTAGCAGCATGGGGCAATCCAAAAAGACAATCAACCGGCCCATCTTCGAAAGGCGGCGCAAGGAACACAACATAGTCTTTGCCGACGAATGCCCTCCCGATCAGTGGCCCGACGAGCATCGAGATGTGTTCGAGGCGATCGAGAAGTTCAAGCACTTCAGGTACGCCACATACGCAACTCGCGACACCGACGAAGACACGGCTCCCCACCCTTGGAAGGCCGATGCAAAACTTCAGGCGAGATGGCTCGTCGACAAAGTGAAGGATCTGGTGTCCCGCAACGAGCCTACGTGGAGGCTGGGATGCGAGCCTCTTGTCTTTAGTCGTTTGGCCGCCGAGGTAGCTTGGTGAGTACCCTACCAACCTCATCTTGGGTACCCCGACAAGCGCCGCATGGCGTGGGTTCCACCAGAAAGAAGCTGAATCTGGACACCTGCAGCAAGAGATGTCGCCAGCGCGTATGGCGATCCGAGATTGAGGCATCTCTCCCTGGTCGCGACTCTGCGTCTCGTACCCTACGAGCGAGACAGCAAACCCGCGACCGCTGCCGTTGTCCTATGACCACTCGGCCGGATATTGAGTGAGTTGAACGTTACGGGGATGCGGTGCTCAGCTGGGGATTAGTACCCAAAGACCTAATTCACAAAATTTTCACAGGGACGAGAGAGTTGGCTTGAATCGATTGTTTGTCGACAGATCCGACGACTTCGTGATCCACCCACCAGAGCTGGCGAAACAGCTGCCCCAAGAGCAGAAGCCCGATCGGATCTACGGTCTGCGACAAACCAGGATTATTGAAGATCTTCTGTTGAAGGAACTTCCCAACGGCGCGTTCCTTGAGGACATGCTGCACAAGCAGCCACAATCGACCACCGGCCAGGCCCTCTTGTTTCCATTCCTTGTCGTCGAAGCCAAGTCAGACACGGCGCCAGACGATTGGCACTCGATCAACTGCAAACAGCATTTCGGATCTACACATACTTGAAACACAGCAGAGACTTCGATTGGCGACGGCCCAGAGGTCGAAATGGATGTCGGGGCCCCTGGTCTGGTTCTTCATGAGCAAAGGTGATGACTGGAGACTTTGCCTAACTTATCAGAGTCCGGCTGGCAATCCAACCTCCTCGAGCCGTCCCAATCATACCACGGTGGGTAATGGTCGTTCTCATGTCCCGACAAATCGGGCACCTACAATTATGTCGACTAACTGGCTGGCAGAACATCGCCACGGTATGGACCGGCTGTATCACCAACCGCGATGCCGCGCTCCAACTGTTTTTGATCGTGGACTACCTGTCCGATTGGGCCCGAGACGTCTACAGGGCGGCTGTCATCAGGGAACTGAGGGTGCTGGCCGCGCCCGACACAGAGGTTGCCACCGTGTTCACGGACACGGACGTATTCTCTACCAGACAAGTGGTGCTTGATCCCGCAATGGCCCACTCGAGCATTTCTGGCACCATGATGGCTCCGAACCATTGTGGGCATCAAGCGGCGTTCAAAAATCTGGACACTGCTTTCGGCGTAGTCCGCCATGCCGCTCCGATCCTGTCCAGATTCATGGCACTTTTCCTCACCGAAGATAACGTTCGGACATTTGTCGACTCCACAAGCAACAACGTCCGACAGTACTTCATCCGCCAAATTATACGGCAGTTTTTCTTCCGCACGGTTGTCCTCACACCCGACGAAGTCAGTTCGATCGAGAAGGAGTGGACGGGTCACTCGCGGCTCAGAGTGCCGTTTCACCTCCAAAACGCGCGGTTCTATACTATCTACGTCGTGGCATACTCCTAGCTTCCCTCATGGGATCAGGCCCGCGATCTTTGTCTCATCGCCGTCCAAGAACAAGCGTTCGACACCCTCGTGACACAGTCCAAGTTGAAGGCCACGAACCTCGAGCCTTCTTCTGTGCGGCCCTCGAGCTCTGTGGCGGCTCGCATTGCCCTGCTCAAAAACGCGTCGATTGAGCATAACCTGCTTGCTTGCATAGAAAGGAAGTGCGGATTTCTGAATAGTTACGCCTTAACGCGGTTTGGTGACCAGGAACCGGCCCAGGTCTGGTGCAAGGATGAGCGCAGCTCCAGTGCCCTCTGGCTGCTGCTCGGCTACATGTACAAGTTCCATAAGAAGGGCGATCTCGAGCCTGACCTCCCCTTTTTCCGCATCTCTGCCGCAACAGAGATCCAGCGCCCCGCACCCCAGAACGTGGACAGCTCAGCGAGACTCCTGCGCTTTGGTGGTCTCCTGCACAGTCCGGACCAAGGCGCGGTCCTGATCCACGGTGATGCCTATCACCACTTCCCGGATTGCAGCAAGTCGTCCATCTGTGTGTATCTCGTCAGGGATTCCACCGCGCCGCCGGACCGTGATGAACTTGCTCGGATTATCAAGAACTCCTTCGAGGATCGTGACGTCTACCACACGACTCGCGACTTTGGGACACTCAACATCCGGAATATGAAGGAATGCCAGACTATCTGGAATCTGGAACGCACCTATGGCGTGTTCTTCTCTCGTGGCAAAGGAATTTTCGTCAAGTGGCTTCGAGACCTTGGGAAGCCCCTTCCGACGAGGCAAGGTTCTCCGCGCGGACTCGCCGACACCGGCCGCATCATTTTTGAGCGGGACTACACCCCCTGGACCGACCGCCGTCTCATTCATGGGATCTGCCGCAACATGTGGAAAAAATTTCTCAAGAAGCTGTTCGTGGCCGAGGTCACAGCCTGGGCAAAGATCGCGCGGAAGCGCATCCGGCAAGGGAACGACTGCTGTATCCTGTGCGCGACGTTCGATCCCGATGGACTCTTCGAAGCCAAGGAAATCAATCACGGCAAAGACGACGGCGACGACTCCACGTCGACGGCATCGTCTATGTCGCACAGTGAAACGTCACAAGACGGTGTTGCGTCGACGTCGGAATCAGACACCGTGCGCCGAAAGACTGGCGAACGTCCAGCTTCGATATTCGACAGAGACGACCCAGTCGACGAAGCCATCATCAAATTATTGTGCTGGGATTGTGCGGGGGATCTCAGTACGCGGTTTGATTGGCCATGGTTAAACAGAACGATAATACAGGCCTTAAAACACGTCATTCTGACAACCACGGGAGACAGCGCACCTCCTTCAGAAAGTCCTGACTGCTACTGCATCTCCACGCCACCTCGCAGCCCCTTCCAATTCAGGTCCAGACGTTTCGCTGACGGCTTCCGGCCGGATGCTACCCCGTCTGATTCTGAAGTCGAGATTGAGGAGGCAACTCGGGAAAAACTCGAGACCCATGATGTGAGGGATGGCGACGACCAGGCAGATGAGAGTCCCACTGTTCTTCTCCACTCAACCAGCCCAGGCCCAAGCAAGAGGACAACCTCAACTAGCACTGGGGACGAAGGAGCGCGGAAAAGGCGGAAACGGTCATCTAAGTGACACAGCACGAATCGAGAGGTGGCTTCAGAGTCCGGTGCTCGGGACGTAGTGCTGGCACCGGGCGCCCCATGTGGCTGGGGGACATGTGAAGGGTACCACCAGGGCCATGCCAGTGGTGATGAGGCTGGCAATAATTGCTGGTTTCATAACGGTGCTTGCGAAGTATATGTTGAGTCTCAACTGCAAATCGAACGAGACACGGCTCAATTTAGACCTCCTAGTAGCTGGCCCCAATGAGTTAAGTACTCGAAAGCAAAGAGAAGAGAATACGCGGGAAGGAAGGAAACAATCGTCTATACCCTTCTTAACGTGTAGCTTGCTCTCTTTGTATTCCGTGGTTACAGGACTATTGTGGGAAGCAGTGTCCTTATTTTTGCTCATTATGTTCTCCCCGGTCGTGCTGTAAGCCGTTTGATATCTGTCGAATGTAGAGAGGACCGTCGCCTCTTACACGGTAGTTTTTTATGTGAGTTGTGTGGGTGAATCGGAGTCGTCGCTATGGTCGTACAAGCACAATGCCTCACAATCTGGCGACCAACAAAGCACATACCTACCTACCTAGGTTGATGACTCGCAAGTGTAGATGTGACTGGATAGTCGACGAGTACAGATACCGTTTCGGTATAGAAGCGTCCGTATAGGAGACTGGCACGCATCCGCGGTTGGTACCTCGGCGTATTGGAGGTTAGTTTACGATGGGCCACTCCGTCCCACCAAGCGGGTGAATGTGATCAGATGTGCATGACATCAAGTTCACTGCAAGCGACGGAAAATCCAGGTTATCTTTTTGCATGGTGGAGGATGTTGGAAGGTGACCAACTGCGAATGGTGCTTGACTGACGATAGCGGCTGATTTGGATACCCTAGGAAGCGGCTCGATTCTAGACGGTTGGGAATAGCGCTTCGAGACTCCTGGGACGAAGCATCACACAGCTGATCACGCGATTTAATCAAAAGGGACCCAACTGGCTCACACGAGCCTATAGAGCTGGTCAGACTTCCATCACGGCGTGGTACAGAAGGGAGTACGCCGTGGGCAGCTCAGTTGTTGACTATTAAAATAACAAAAGTAAGGAGAGGCAATTCATCTGGGTTTGTCCGCGCATCGGGCTCTTCGGTGCTCTCCCGCCTGCCGTGTTGCCGCGCTTCAGCAAGCTTATGCTCCTTGCCGAGAATCCCTGAGACTCCTTCAATTTTTTACGCCGACCGCCGCGGGTACGTGCATACCGATGACGCTCCCCGCCGTGGGCAGCCCAGAGCAATGATTACTGTACGTGCCGGCCACCGTACTCAGGCATGTGACTGCCGGTGCGTGCCGCACCGACACATCTTCCAAGCCTTCAAAACTCCTTATCCAACTCCTCTATCATCGGGGTCCTCCCTCCAACGCCACACGACGCTGTGATTATGATGCGGGCAGTCAGTTTGGCCGCTTGTCTGCTTGTTATAATTTCCTACTCAACCTATCAGGGTTAAGAATGGCCGGAAAACCGCAGTTGCAAACGGATACGATACACACCGGTGCTGCAAGACGATTCCACGGGTCAGAGGAGTAGGACCCCACGTCTCTCGAATTGAATGGGCTTAAATCAAGAGGTCTCAAGTAGCGGGGGTTACTGCTAATACATATCCCAGCCGGCGTCCGTGATGATGGGGGTTGCAATGTCCTTCACTGAAGATCTCCAACACGCCTATCTTCGTGCTTTATTCAGTTGAACTTACCTACACTGACGACAGCGCTAGGGAACCTGCATTGACGATCGAGCGCATTATTGTGCTTTCATCGTCCATCCTGGCGCCTGCCATCACCAGCAATGGCGGATTCGGCTAGAGAGCGTCGCGTTTACCTCCTCTGCTGCCCAATATTCAGCGGCGACAACGCATACGTGCGAAAGGCCAAAAAGGTGAAAGAGCTAATGGACAAAAACAGGCCGTTATTACTGCTACTCTTGCAGGACGTCGGCGAGGAGCGGGTGGTGAATATCCTCCGGCAACTATTGAACAAGCGTATCTTCGAGTCTGAGCTTCGCGCCAAGGTCGAGTTCCCTAATGTCTTCCATAGTTCGATCGTCCACAATGCCCAGCGCTAGGCGTCTGAGATCGATGCGGCCCGCTCTAATGCACAACTCCTCGATAAGATCACCTCCTAGTTTGATGCTATGGACAGTGATCTTGGGTATGCTACAGATCCCGCAGAGGAAGCTGGAGATCATGACGAGGTTGAGATACCAAAGCCGCCGGCCAAATCTGGTACGTCTTCCTAGGTCCCTGCCAATATTGCAACTTATTACTAAAACCTATAACCTATAGAAGTAGCAGCTGATTACCAGGGCAAAATTCCATCTCTTTATCCTTCGTGTCGACCATATCAGACTCAGCATCTGATTTTGAACACGGCGCAACGGGTACTCGAGGAGTACTGCTTCGAATTCGCCAAGGCTTCGATGCCATCGCTCCTTGAGGAGAAGAGATAGGACTGCCCGGCCGCGGTGGAGCTGACGCAATGGACAAAGATATTCCGCGAGAACGAGAAGCTAATCATCATCCAGTCGACGGAAGTCGATGCCGGCGGATTTCGGGGCCTACTCAGAACGGTGTCCACCCTGCGGCATACCGCCGTCCACCGTCTCGCTACTACGGCAAGGGATACCAGGCGACTTCCAGAGTCCGCCGTGAAGCTCGCACTAGTACTCGGGGACAGCGTACGTGCTACGCAACTGGAAAATCTGCGTTCCGACGTCAACGGCCAGATCGAGGCCATGGAGCTGAATAAGAACGTCCTCGAAGATACTACCGCCCGTCGCTTCCGCGAGATTGAGGAGAAGCGCACAGAGCTAGACAGAATGGAGATTGAGCTGATACGGAAGATGCTGAAGGAGGATATGGATAATAGGGTCCTGATAGGGCAGCAGCTTGAGAATTCTGTGCACGCCATCTTTGATCGAAAGAAGGATGGGCAGGATCAAGGGGGGAAGGAAGACGATGAGGATGGTGGCGATGGCGGCATAGGCTTTTGGCGCCGATGGCGGATCTCGGATTCTGCAACCACCACATTCCTCCTGACTCTGAATGTTGGTGGTGTCATCCTGAGAAGGCAGCTGACACCTGGAAGAACAAGCCTTTGGCATTCCAAAAGAAAGCTGAGCGTCAGATGAGTTCCACCACTGGTCCGCTACACCAGCAATCGGGAGTCCAGAACCTGAGCACTTCCAAGCCTCCCAAGACCGTGATGTTCCAGACCGGCTTCGCCAACATCGCCCTCTCTCAGCTGTCGTCTTTTCACCAAGGCCCCCGGAGCCTCTGAGCCTCAAAGTCCAACAGGCCTTAAAGGCAGTCCCCCACCATCTCGTCCAAGATCTCATCGTCTATGACTCTGGTTGTTCCATTGCAACTTTCAACGACACAAAGTGGTTCAAGAGCCTCGAACCAATGCCTAAACCCTCAACTAGTCTCTCATCGAGTGGCAACCTGACCGAGGCCACTAACGCTGGCACAGTCAGCTTTGTTACGACTCTCCAGGACGGCACGGTCGTCACGATGGAGATCGGCCCTGCAATCTATCAACCGTCCTCCCCCTGCAACCTTCTTTCGTCCCTGAAGTTGATGAAGGATCGAGTCTTTTGGAATCAGTTTGACCACACGTTGTATCGGCACGACGATGGTCAGGTCCTTACGGAAATGAGGACCGACTGGGGAGTCCCAATGATCGATGCCCAACCGTCCTCCAACTTCACGGCTGAACCCACGCTCGTCTCCGTCCCATATCGCAAGATGCACCGCCGCCTGATGCATGCCAGCAAGGTTGTGGTTGAGGCAGCATGTAAGCGAGCAGGTATTGTCCTCACTCATAAGGAGGACTCGCTGTGCGAGGGTTGTCTTTATGGGCAAAGCCTCAGACGAGCTCGGCAAGCAAGCCCCAGTCCAATGTGTTGCCCCTTTTGACTTCGTTCGAGTCGATATGGTCAAGCACAAAAAACGCTGTCACGGGTCGGCATGGGCATGTGGTGACAGCTCGGGGAAACAGCCAACGAAGTTGTGGCAGGATCAGTTGGGCATCAACACCATCCGCCAACAGTCGGAGCACCAGCGGCGAGGACGCGGAGCGCCACCGGCAACATCATCACCATCACCTTCGGCATTGAGACAGCAAGACACCAGCACTTGGGCAGCCAGCATGACAGCATGCCCACCGAGCAAGTCTCAGTCTCCTGAAGGTCCTCCGGGGCACCGTGGGCCTGACCCGAAAAGTTGCACCAGCGCCAGCCAAGGGGGGAGAGCAAGTCAAGACACGGCTGGACACCATTTGTATGGAGAAACCACTTTTCCAAGGGGTCAGCCTTCAAGTCCGAAATCCCCATACAAAATGGAAAAAGATCTTCGGAGCACAAGACAGCAGAAACTTCATCTGCTCAGGACCACTCCGAAGCTCCGAGAACTTTCTGAAAACCATCCAAACTTTGGACCAGGTTCCGTCCCAAGCCTTGGCAAGCCACCAAGTCCGCCAGAAATGACAGAAAGCCACCGAAAGAAACTTGAAAAGCTTTTCCTTCAAGCTCCTCCGGGCTCTCGGACGCCGTTTTGGTGGGAAAACCGAAATGCAAAGGGGGACCCCTTTGAAGTCCGCCGTTCCCCGTTGGAAACGATCCTATCTTCTCCACTCGTGTAACTAGTGTCATGCTATTAGACCTCCAGTGTTCACCATAATCGTGGTTATCCTAAGACATAGAAACGCCTCGCAGCTTGCCACCATGTCTACCGACGGACCAATGCTCGAACGTCTCGACTTGATGATATTGGATGCGTTTTACTATGTGTATTTCCGTGTACATGCTCCGGACCCTGCATTGAAGTGAGATCACCTTGACAACTGGGACCTGCCAACGCTGTGCTAAGTCTTTAAATCCGACCCTTAACGGCTGACGTGCTCTCAGCCGTGGAAGCCAAAAAAGAAAAATCGAGGTAGAGCAAGAGAAAAACTCGGACAAGGAAGTCATCAGTATAGGGGAAAGGAAAGTCTGAAGGCTGCATAGTGTTCCGGTCTTTTCTCGACAGGCCAAGTAAGCTGTCTTGCGCTACGAGCGTTACGATTCAAGCTAAGTGAACTACGTAGTAACTACATAAAATGAGCGTGGTGTGAATAAACCCCGGTTATCCACCCGATCCTCCCATTGATCATCACCCCCGAACGGCGACACACCAGAAGCTGGTGGAGTCGATCTTACCAGCCCCAGGCAAGAGACTTCCACGCGTTGTAGGTCCGGTTCGGGCCGTACACGATCCTCTCAGTAGAGCTGCTCGGCACGAACTCGATCCTGACGTACTGGCTTCCGCTGAAGAAGTACGCCTGTCCCTCGTGTCCCGGAACGGCAATGGCGGCGTCGATGGTATCGAAACCGATCTCGTTAAGCGTCTTCCACTCGTCGACAATCTTGGCCGGGCCGAAGACGACCTCATCGTTGGTGGAGCCGGCCTCGAACTTGATCTTGGCGTACTGGTTCCCACTGAAGAAGTACGCCTGTCCCTTGTGGCCCGGGACAGGGAGGATGGCGTCGACGGTGTCGAAGCCGGCCTTGACGAGCGACTTCCACTGGTCGGCGATGTTGTACGGGCCGTAGACGATGCTCTCCTCGGAGCTGCTGGGAACGTACTTGATGCGGACGTACCGGGTTCCGCTGAAGACGTACAGCTGGCCCTCCTCGCCCGGAATCTCGACGGCTGCGTCGATGGAGGTGAAGCCGGCTTGGGCGAATGTCTTCCAATGATCGGTGACCTTGGAGGGCCCGAACGAGACCTTATCCTCGGCCACGGTGATCTTGGCATACTTGTTGCCGTGCCAGAAGTAGGCCTGTCCGCTGTGGCCGGCAACTGGGACGCAGGTCTTCATGATGGGCGATTGGGTGTCACTCAACTGGCGATGAAATTGTGGGTGGGAATGGAGGTACTAGATCGCTACAGTGGTGCGAATGTTGTGTGCTGGTGAAGAGGCTTGATGAACGAAGGAGCGCGGGACTTAGGGGGGTATTATATAGGCCGGCTTCTGGTAATCGTTCATGAGAGAGGGCGTTGTTCTCGTGTAAAGTCGAATGAGCTCATCGTATGCAGTTTGCCATCTCTTCCCCGAATCTGCAATGTCCGTCCGCGGTTGCCGCCCTCTACGCGTCGTCTCATACGAGAACGAACGAGTTTCGTACTCCAAGCATGCCGGATTCAGCTTCTTGCATGAACATGTGTGAGCTGAGCAGTCGCGGAACGTATGAATCTCCACCCTCTCGCAGACCCGAACGCAGCTGAAAGCTGAGTCTACTATGTAGATCACACAACATCGACGGAGCGACAGAGCAGCACGAACAGTATTGGTCCCGGTTAAATGCCTGTATCCCGCCATTGGCGACGTGGACGCGGGCTCCATGGATGACGATCGCAATTCGCGTGTAACCGAGGAGCTCGCGAGGCTGCAGGACGCGGGTAACACTATTGCTCTGTCGGGTTGTTGTGGTTGGCCGAGTGTCAAGCGGCGAGCTGCAAGGGGATAGAAAGGAAACAGCAGCAGCCAAATCGGTGTCTAGTAGTGCTGCAATGCGGGTTTCGTGAGAGCTGAAGCACGATCACCATCGCAGATCATAGGTCGAAGCGGATAGCTGCGGATTATCCCGCGCTCAGGCCTCGTGTTGGGCGGCCAAGCCGTCTGATGGATATGGTTGGAAATGGTGTTCCAGGGGCTCGAGGCAGCAGTCAAGGTTTTTTCCACAATACCACACACAACTGCCAGTGATCAGTTAATTGATCAACCCACTGATTGAAGCCATTCGCGCCAATGCCGCGATATCGGCCTGCATGATTGACAACGAGTCCTAATAACGTTGCAGGACATTGCCTGGAGTCACGTAAGTCACCTCAGGGGGGGATAGGACCTGGACGACACATCACAATCATTGCAGTTGTTTGTGGATTTGAGGTTGGGAGAGGCGAGAGATAGGAAGGTTCTAGTTGCGAGGCTGTTAGACGACTTGTTTATAACTAGTGAGTTTGTCTACGATGAGGCGTTGCCTAGAGAAGATGTCTACGCCTTCCGCTATAAAGATAAGGAATAAGAGGGATAGTGGTGGGTTTACAAAGGGCCTGATAAGACGTATTAAAGGGCGTAATATAGAGGAAGGCAGAAATAGCTAAAGGCGATGGTGATAAACAGACATATAAGCAACTTACCTAGGTATATATCAGGATAGGAGAGAACACACAAGTGTAAACCTACTAGTAAAGAACGATAGGTTATACGTATAACATGTTTTCCATTAAACCTAGTTATTCATTTGGCAATGAGGTGCCGTTTATAATGTCCACCTCCCACGATCGTCTAGTTGCACTGAAGACTCTTAGGGGCTAGACCTCGCTATGGCATGTACTAAAAGGCACAATGAAGCATCGATATATAGAAGGCGCGATTCAAACTTGAAAGACTTCCAGACCTGTTCACCGGCGCTGACGTTGATAGAAATTTGAACAAACCACTAGAAACCAAGATAAACAGCTTTCATAGCAGATCTCAACCCTTCCCATTGTCCGGACGGCCTACGTCCCAGAGCTCGCCTCAATCTAAGAACTCGGAAGACACACAGGAAACTCTCTTCAGGCCTCAGCCATCTCACCCTATCATCACTCCCAAAGCCAAAATCAAAACTGAGGACCTAGCCTCTTGAACCAAGCCTGCACCCTGCGCGTCTAGGACGGCGGCTACACCGCAGTCACCATCAATCTATTCTCCGCCTGCCTTAGCGCAATTCGCAGCTCTATATTTGCCTGCTCTATCTTCTCAACCCGGCCTAGCAGCTCGCGATTTATTCTCTGGAGGTTTCAGACATGTTTTTCAAGTTCGCTCTACTTTCCCTCGCTTAAATGAAGATTTTCTCGCAACTCTTAAAGTTTCCGGTCTCTCTTTATTGGCTTCTATTACTAAGCAGTTACCTCCTAGAGATGTTGTTCCTTTAAGACCCGGAGCGCCTACGCCCCTTCGTCGTATACCCTCTACTCTGTCTCGGCTAGAGCTTGCGTACGATCTACGCTACAGGACTACAGGTGGTTCTCGTGGTCGATATACAAAGTAGTGAAAGCCTGCTGTTCTACTACGAGCTTGTCTTCGATGTGACTTTTAGTATCTAATAGCTCCGCCACTTGAGATGTAAGCTACTAGAGTTTCGTAGAAGGCGCATTGTTCTACTACGTAAGGTCCTTTTTTTCCTGCTCGAGCACTAGCCACTAGGCCGCCCACGTCTCGTTACACTGCTCTTGCTTGGCAGGTTCACCCAAGCCAGGAGTTTGCGAGTGCGCCGTTTCATGCTGAGGATAACCGTTGCGCTTCTTTTGCGGAGCAGTTGATTCGCTCTACGTCCGGTCATCCAGCCCCCATCTCACGAGCCTCAATGTTGTGTCTTTAGGAGTGTGAGGCCGTTGCTGCTGGGGCTCTTCCGGCCATTGCGCATCTCGGTAGGTTTGGGCCGGTACCGGGACGGTAATCGAGACACCAGAGAGTTGCTGCAGCGTCACCGCCCACTCCTTTGCCCGGTCGTGTGCCTACGCAATGTAGTTATCTCTACAGAGACACAGGCTGGCGAGCCGGTGCAGGGTGTCCCAAGTCACCTTGGCAATCGGTTGCGATGCGATGTCCTTGATGAGCGACCGAGCAGCTTGGACGTCGTCCCTTTTTTCTGGCCGATAGTCTGAGCCTTTAATCCAACCGCAAGTTGGGCCGTTTCCACAATTTTTGCCAATGCATTGAATGCCATTCGGGATCCAGACCTTGGTTGACCGTCGGATGTCGAGTACACTTTTGGGGTTCTAGAGATCAGCTGCCATGGTGTCAAAACAGGCAAACACAGCAGAGTGCAAAAACGGGAAACTGGAGAGCTTGTTCTGCGATTGAATGAGGCGAGAAGTAAGATGGAAGCAGTCAACTGATGTAGTTAAATAGTCTGGTCCAAGACGGAAAGACTTGTTCTAGCTGAGGTGCTACACCACACGCATTCCCCCGACCCAGCGGTGTCTTTAAACAGTTTCTGGCAAACTAACAGTATGGGCGAGTAAGGCTAAGATCGAAGGGGTTTAATCGGCCTGCACATGTCGGCCCTCACTCAGTTGGCGCTTTTCGAGAGCCGGACATTGGGCGCTTCTGCCGCCCGCCGCTCAGCTGCGTTCCTCCACGGAACGCCTCCTATGCATGTTGACACTAATACCCCTGCTTTCATGACACAACGTATGCCTTGTAATCCCAAGAACAGCACGAATTGGTAATGCGGTCTCCCCGACTCTCAGATTACGGTGTTCGACTTTCCGTGATTGACATTTCTTACATCTCGGTGGCGGCTGACACGCAGCAGTGGCTGAAGACAGCCTGGCAAATAGCCACACAAATCTGTCCATGTTCGACCGGATGATTCAGGTCAAGCAGCGTCACGCATTAGTCGTTGGTGTAATCGGGCATGAAGGCTACCTAAATATAAAAAGTCATCGGTAACGGGGGAGCTGCCGTTTGCTGTCCCCAGCACATTGCGACAGTTAGGCCTTCGCAGACAAGTTACCAGGGGAGTTTGTCCAGTGACAGGGGCGACAAAATGGATTTAGTAACTTGTGTCGTCTCCGTCTGTTCGGGTTTCCGGCCAGAATGGGCAAATGTACATACATGTACGGCGCAGGGCGAGGGGTTGCCATGACCTCAGGCTAAGAGAGCATGCGGCGGATGTAAAGGTGCCCAATGAAGCTTTGCGTAGCCTGTCCAGCCCATCGAGCAGTTGTCTCGGTTGGTTGGTAGATCCATCCATCTCAAGTGAGTTCGAAAGTTAATCATGACTCATCGTCAGAGAGGGAGATACCCAGACTTCTTCTCTTGCTTGGGATAATAAGGAACAAGATGTGTTAGGTTGAGCTGCAGGTTATGAAACCAGGCTTTTTAGCTTCTTCTTCCCCTTTGTTCAGAAAGCAAAATGACTCTTAGATTCATAGTAACAAAGAAACTATGAAACAGAATACTTTGGGCAAGTGCAAGAGGATTCGGTAACTGACTGGGAGAGATCGGTGACAATTATTCCCACCACGCTACATAGACCGGAAACGCTTGTCAAGCCAACACATACGACCATACCTAATGTAGCAGGAAAGGAGGGCTGATGATCTGGCTGTCTCGCAAACTGTGGCCAACGTCGACTGCTGATGCAGATGCGTAGATGTGGGGGAGGAAAAAGATGGGCGAGCCGTGTAGCTAACGTCACGTGATTTTTGATTTACTTCCCCTGAGCAAGGGCTCCCTCCCACGTCTTGAAATGAAAAGGGATAGTTATAGCGGACTGGCTCTGGAATTTCACGTAGAATGGAGGCTGATAACTTCCGTTGCAATCCTACGTACTTGCATAACGAGCGGCCCATATAGTGAACCCGTCCACTGGTAAGGGGTGCATTGACATTGAGCTGCTGCACTAACAGGTAGTTAGTTCATGGCCTAATCCTGCTGTTAGCCCTGCAGAAAAATGAAAATGTACCCCTGACCATGGGCGGTTCATTATGATTAGTGGGTGTATGCATGTAGGCTCGCTCGGCTCGGTAGGTTGTGATGTATCACAGATTGTTCTCAGAGTACGTCTTATATCCGTTCCCAGACAAACAATCGAAACCTACTCGGACACCTTGCACAGCTTGCCCGTCTGCAGGGTCAGCCAGCCCTGACCCGACACCTCCCAGCGGTCGGACCCGACGGCGGTCGGTGCCCAGAAGAGGTCGTGGGGATCGACGCGGCGCTTGATCTGGAGCAAGCGTTCGTAATTGGAGCCGTAGAAGGCGTCGCCAAAGTCGGGTTCCATGACGTCGCCCTCGTTCAGGTAGCCGCCGGGGCCAAAGCGGCGTAGGCGGGCCATCCAGTCGAGCGTGAGCTGCTTCTGCAGGGCCTCGAAGACAGGGCCGCTGAGGCCGAGGTCCGGGGCCCACGTGAAGCCCATGATGGCGTACCAGACGGTATCGCGCCAGTGCGAGTTGGCCGCCGCGGCCGGGCTGCCGCGCGGCTGCGCCGGATTCATGTTGTACTGGATCAGCGCGGAGCCGGCCTCGACGACGGAGCGCACCGCGTCGAACATTGCGTCACGCGTCGTCGCGTTGGCCCAGTTGGCGCGCGGGAACAGCCGCGAGGCGGTACGCAGGTTCGCGTTGGCCACCGACTCGGTCGGGAAATGGCGCGTCCAGGCGTCATAAAAGTTGTCGTACTCGAAGAAGACGGGCGTGAACCGGAAGCCGAGCGCCGTCCACTCGTTGAACAGCGGCTGGACCATGGCTTTGAAGTCGGCCAGCGCCATGCCGGGCACGAGCCAGGGTAGCATCGTCCACGTGTAGCCGGCCCCCAGCGCCGCGCCGCTCGGAAAGATCTTGCTGTAGCCGTACGAGCCCTGGGCGGCGTAGTCGGGGAAGCGGCGCCAGTAGGCGTACATAGCCTGCCAAAAGACGTCGACCGAGTTGACCGTGTCATTGCTGCCGCCCGCCGCGATGGTCCAGGTCATGCCCGAGAAAGTCATCTTGGGGAGCGCCTTGACCGTCATGGACGTGACGACGCCAAAGGTGGCGCCGCCGCCGCCGCGTAGAGCCCAGAAGAGGTCCGTGTTCTGCGTCTCGCTGGCCGTGACCAGGCGGCCGCTGGGCAGCACCACGTCGACGCTGAGCACCTGGTCAGCCCCGAGCCCGTACTTGCCCGAAACGGGCGAGTGGCCGCCGCCGAGCGTGTAGCCACCCGCGACGCCGACGCCCTTGCACTCGCCGCCGACCGCGGTCACGCCGTACCGCTGCGCCGCCGCGTACAGCTCGCCCACCTCGACGCCGGCGCCAATCTCCAGGGCCGGGCCCGCGTACGACGGCGTCTGCACGCGGCTGAGGAAGCGGATCGTCTTGAGGTGGTGCGTCCAGATGGACAGCGCGCCCGCGCCGCATGACTTGCCCAGGAAGTCGTGGCCCGTGTTCTTGACCACCAGCCGCAGGCCCACGGTACGCGCGAGGTTGACGGCCAGCTGGATCTGGTACACGCTCTGCGCCTTGACGGCGTACGACGGGAAACCCCCTAGCGTGCACCTCGACGTGTTGCCGTTCTGCGGCATGCATGTCTCGCCCGAGTAGAGCGGCGACATCACCGAGGTCGGGTCGTTGGCGCTGCGGGAAGCAAGTTAGTCGGCTCCCGGCGGCGCCAATGTCCAATCCTCGGTCCTCTCGGAGGAGCTTTTTGACAGTTGTATTGAACCTACTGGGTAGCTGACTGCGTCCAGTTGGCCAGGATGGTGGCGCATTTTTCCGCGTCGTACGCGCCGCTGTTGGGGTAGCACGCGGCACCAATGGGCACCGTCTCGATCAGGGCACCTCCCGACAGCAAGTTGAAGACGGCCCATGTCACGGGGGACGGCCAGGCCTGGTCGCCAGGCGAGACCTTGCAGTCGCCCACCCCGGCGCGCTTGACCTTCGGGGATTGGGACTTGTCGCTGTCATCAAACTGGAAGAGCTCAATGTCGCTCAGCTGCAGCGCCGTTAGGTTGGCCAGGACCGCGTCTGTGAGCTGTAGAACAGGGCCATGCGAGTCTGTCGTCACGGCCTGGGCAGCCGGGGCCACTGTGGCGTTGGTGGCGGCTGTATGTTCGACTCATCAGCACCAAACGACTTTCTTCACACCGTGACCGGAGAGCCTCGCGGTGTCTGGCCGTGTCGACGTACGGATCACTTTGCCATCTTCCGTGGTGATAGTCTGGGCGAGAGCGGGAAGCGGGGACGCCACTCCTGCGAGAAGCAGAGCGCGGCGGAGGGAGAGGACGGCCATGGCACTCGATCGATAAGAGAGACGAGCGGTTTGTCGAGATGGCCCAGGGTAGGGACTGGCGGGCCTGAGTATGGGAGGAGAAAGAGGCCATACCCCTCGCCTCGGGGCGACTCCATGCTTATACCAACAAAAATGCGATGTCGGATGAAGAGTGCTTGTCCCGCCGCCCTCTGGATCTCCCGGGGTCGGATATTGCAGCCGAGCCGCCAATCAAGAGATTTAAGAACCCCGCGCCGTGCTCGCTCCCACGTTGCACCCCTGTGCTCACGCCGCAAACGCAAAGACTGAACTGGACCGACCCAGTACGTGCTAGTGTAGCATCATGTTCCCATACCCTTGATGATGCCTTCACGCGCGGCAAATACTCGAGTAGGTGACCTCCAAGTTCACCAATGCTGGTGTAGCGGCTCGCTTTCTGGGCAAACAGCGCACTGAGCCAGCTCTCACCGTCTGACGGCGTGCCGTACCTTGAATTGTATGTAAACAGGCGGGAACGCGAAGGAACCTCGTGCAGGGGCCGACCTTTTCCGGTTGGCTGCGCAGTCGAATTCGTCTCTCTCCCCTCTTTTCCCAACTGTTTCCACTCTGATGGCCTTGGCAAGTCCACTATGGGTCTGATCTACTCGACATTACATCCTCAAGGTACCATGTATAGTGGTTGCGCATCGCTCTCGCCACACGCTAGCAACCGCAGAGAAACAAGGATTGGATCCATTTGCCCTTATCCACACGTGTAAGTGTACAGGCCAACCTCACAGGCAGTGACCAAAGACGTCCTGCCTCTCTTAGCGCTGGTAGCACGCAAACCGTGTCCCTTTTCTGGCACGCTCGCAACTACTACCTGTGTATTCCGTACTGCTTCCCCTTCCTTCAAGACCCCGCTCTGTTGGCGCGACGGTACAATCTGGCTGCCTATGAAACGTGACCAACGTCTGAAGCTTGGCAGCTTGCGTCGCCCTTCCTTCAAGTCCAGCTCGTAGCCCTGGGCACCCAAACGCGGCGATCTTACATGGTACACGTGTATCTACATGTAGTGGAGAGAAAATGCGTGCGTACGGATACACAGGGCTCCGTGCAGTCCAGGGCTACAGAATTGGGAAGCCAAGGCTAAGAGCAGCCATGGAAGCGTTTGTCTTCGCGTGATTCACGGAACATGGGGTTGGGCCGGGGCCCGCGGGGTATGAGACATTTGGGGACGGCTCCCGCCAACGGTTACAACCACCTGCTGTCACCCGAGGTCAATGGCCCCCAAAATGCTGTCGATGCATGCCATCAAATCGGAAGAGACCCGTGCGACGCAATGCACCCAAGGTTATCATGGATGTGGGCGGGATGCTGGCCCTCAGCATCCTCCAGTCCGGGGCCTGTCTCCGTCGCCATCTGTGTCGTGAGATTGGCACCGACGCCACATCATTAAGCATTGCCATCTCTGAGGTTCGGGGTCGTCATAATTCTCGTGACGGTTTCAATTTTTGCGGCCACGGTTCAATCCAATCCATGAAGGATACACTTTATATTATGCTCCTTTTCTCGTGCGTAATCTGCTTTTCCATCTTGAAGCTGCAGAACCGGACTGCCTAACTATCCCCTTGCTGCTACAAACGGAAGTGATCGACAGGTGCAGCCTTCAACAGGGGATGCCATGAACCGGGCAAATCCTTCGGCCATCGTGCACAAAATCAGAAGATGAAAAACAGGAAAATTCCAAAACTTGGCCGGTGAGGCCGCGCATCCCCCGCAATCCCCCAGGCACCGATGCCAACATCGCACTGGCCCCCTGTGTCCAGGTATGCATAATACACTAGATCAAGGGAGACACTAAACTGCCCAATTCGCTGCGTTATTGGGATGTCTTGATTATTTTGGCTAGAGGTAGACTGGCACGACTGGTTTCAAATTCGACAAGGGGGCTAGGCTCGCGACGCCTGAACCAGCGACACTTGTGAGTATGCGCATAGCTGGGCCACCACAGCATAACAAGAGGCGTCTGCATGGTACTTGGGTAAGCACCCAAAGTAAGGTGCTGAGAGTATGGTGCTTATATTGAACATACCGGTCGATTTTGTCCCCAAGAACGGGCAGAACCCCACGAGCCAGATCAGTCTCTCAGTTGCAACAGGCTAGCTGTTGCCAATCTTGGCAGTAACCCGACATCGCCGAGCTCACTTCGGCCCCCCCAGAGCTGGATGCAAGGGTGGAGTTCCGTCAGGAACGACGCCTCGGGGGCAGCAGGGAGCCTCTTGTACGCGTACCATGGCACAACGCCCGCCTCCCCTGCTCCAACCTCCAAGCAGGTGTTCCTACGCCCCCTATCCGTCTACAATGGTTCTTTGACAGCCTCGGTGGTTTTAAACCCAGGTCTCTCCTTGGGTCGCGTGCGATCAGCCATGGATGGCTTTCCTAGTCTTAATGTTGTTTTTTGTGTCGATGTCGAGCTGAGTGCTGCTAAAGGCCCCCTCAAAGCCGCTGCGTGATCGGCAACCAGAGAGGCAGTGCTTCCAGCGTCATCCACCCTGGTTATGTTCTAAGAACCCACGAACTACGCTTGTTGACTATCTGGAAGGGTATCTCTCTGGGCAACCCTCAAGGCCGAGACCAACGATGACGCTCCAGCGGCGCCGGCCCGAGGGCCCCAACGTGCTCGACATTCCCACGCCGCCGCTGCAGAAAGTTGCGCTGTTCATTATCTTCTTCTTTACAGCGCTCGCCTTGATTGTGTACAGCCTGCGGGCGTTCGCGCGCTTGCGCACGCGGCAGTGGGGTATCGACGACTATCTGGTTTCGTGCGCCATGATCTGCTCCCTCATGATGGCCGGGCCCTTCTACATGTGTAGGCTGGCCGTAACAGTGCCCTGAGTGCCCTCGAGGAGGCGAGGCTAACTTACCTAATTACCTCTCAGACATCAAGCTCAACTATTTTGGTTGGCACACTGCCGACGTGCCTCCCTTTGATCCGGCGCCGGGCAAGTGGTGGTTCTACCTCGCGCAACTCTTCTACAATCCGATATTGGCCCTGGTCAAGGCCTCGGTGCTGTGTTTTCTGCTGCGCCTGGGCGGCCAGAAGCCTGGCGTCAGGAGGGCCATTCACATCCTCAACGCCGTCAACGCTCTTCAGGCCGTCGCCATTTTCCTGGTCGCCGCGCTGCAGTGCCTACCCGTCGAGGCTAACTGGGAAATGGCAGTCCGGGCGGATCCCAACACGCGTTGCATCGACTCCTCGTTCCACGTTACCGCCTCGAGCATCACCATCGTCACCGACTTGCTTGTCATCCTGCTGCCCTTTTGGGTCTTCCTAGGGCTCAATATGCCGAGGTCCACCAAGGCCGCCGTTCTGGCCATCTTCATGCTGGGTTTGGTGTGCGTCGTCTTTGTCCCCCATCCTCCGCGTTTCTGGTATTCCGAGGACCTCAGTCCTAACAGACCCGTTGTATCAGTGTCACCGCCGTCAGCATCGCGCGCCTGGTCGGCGTTATCCGAATCCGTTACCCCACGGAACCTTCGAAGGATCCGCACCACGACATCTCAATTACGCTCTCGATCGTCGAAGCCAACCTTGCCATCGTCTCGGCCTCGGCGCCCGCCCTTCGGCCGTTCCTCCGCATCCTCTTTCCGAGTATGTTTAGAAGCAGCTACTCCAACAGATACGATGCGAATGAACACCCACACAACACCAACCACTACTACGGCGGCAGCGGTCCGGCGGCCACGGGCAAGGCCTCGCGCGCCGAGGCATACGCGGCCACCCACAAGACCAACATCCGCCTCAAGAACCTCAAGCGCGGCGGCGGCGGCCACACCGAGTGCCGCAGCGTCAGCCCGAGCGGGTCCGAAGAGGAGATCATGACGTACAACGGCATCATGCGGACGACCGATGTGCGTGTAAACGTGGACGACGGCCACGGTGAAACCGGCAGCGAGATTGAAAAGGAATTGCAGGATGCGGCGCGAGCAGGGGCGCCGGCGGCGGACGCGGCCTCGAGTCGGACGTCGAGCGAAATCAAGGCAAAGGAGGTCGCTGGGAAGGTGGTGATCTGAAACGTGCAAGAAAGGGGATCTCCCATTACTAGAGTAGGATGTAATTGCAACAATCAATGAGGAATAAAATCAAAGTTAACGTTAACGTTTAAAGTCTCGACCTGCAAAAGATAAGCTTCTTTCATAGCTTAGCTTCCACTTCCACAGAACAGCCAACAACCACCGAGACAACCACCACAGTTGATATCTACAGTACTTCTGTGTGTGCCGTCCTACAGAAATGCACTTGTACCCCAACCCTGGGTACGCCTTCAGTCGCACCACTGTTCGATCTGTCCAGGACCTCATTGCAGGCCTAGGGATGGTGCGAGATGCCTATGAGGCAGGTTTCGCCTCTTTTAAAGATCTCTATACTCGGCCACTTCGAGAGAATGCCTAGTAAGTCCCACTGAGATGGACGAAAAATCGGCCTCGATCTCCTGCCCCTGTCTGCTGTAGCTGGAATCGCGGCGTGCGATGCGCGTCAGATCAAGCCACCAACTCCCCCCCTATGATTCGGCCCCCTGCATGCCTTGCCGCAGCTGCGCCGGCATTGGGTCCATATTGCTGGGGGAAAAGGGGAGGGTGGAGGGAGTGTTGGGGGGAAGCGGGGTGGATGCCGAGATACAGACAGCCCCTTACCGGCGTGCATCACTGTGAACAACCGGCCGGATCACTACCGGTCCTTGACGAGCTCTTCCTTGGGCGACATCTCAGTTTTTCTGGCCGCCTCTGACCCTCCTCGGTTTCGGGCCTTGATCCCAAGGAATGAAGCCATTTGTCGTATTTATGACATCCAATGTTGCATTGTAAACAAAGAGAGCCGCGCGCCCCCTGCTGGGTGGTCGGCCATCTGTCTCGGAAACTCGGGCTCCTTGACTGCGCCGGACGAGGCGAAAACAACAAGGATAACCGCTCACGAGTACCTTTCTTGCCGGCACCTTTTGGGCCCTGCAGCGAGTCTTTGAAGGTTTGCCGTTCCTTCTTGCCCCTGATCTCCCTATGACTCAGATCCGATTGGTAGGAGCTAGCTAACTGAGAATTCGCCGTCGCGTGTTTGCCCGCAGGCCTTTCGACATCCGTTTCGCGACTGTGCCGTCTGCAGTTTCCTCCCTAGTCGGGACTCTTCCATACTGGACGAAGTGATGGTACACGGTTCTCCCACCTTCCCTCTTTGCTTTCCTGGGCGCTAAGCGAACGCCGTGGCTGGCCGACGGCAGAAGTGCCTAAACTTTGTTGAGATTCAAGAACCATTGACTGGCCACCACCCCTCCGAGATGATGCACGCCAGGTGCGTCACGCCTCACGCAGCCCCAATGCCCCCGCGCGCTGGTTGTGCGCAGTACATGCGCGCGATTGCGTACGGTTTATGGGTCGACGAGATGGCAGGACGCCGCGTGCTCACGTGGTCCGCCAACAACACTACCCCGGATCCCTCAAGCGGGCCGGCGAGGATGAGGGGGCCGAGCCGGGCCCGCCGAAGCGCCCGGGCCTGGGTCCGGACCCCCTTCGTGCGCCGCCGTCACCAGCCCTCTCGCGCGTTTCCATGCCTGTCCGCACTGTAATCAACTTGCTCCACACCGCAGCCCGTTGTTAGAGCATTCGAAGGCGCACCCTTGCTCAACGACCTTGTCCTCATTCTTACGAAGGAAGCCCAGCCGCCTTTTGACCCGCAACGACCTCATGGCCCACATGTCGACGACTTGTGCTTGATCGGCCTAATCAACCATCTATGCATGCCCCGTCCTGCGCCGCCGCACATAGCGGACTGCAACGTGGAGTGGGAGGGCTAGAAACCGGGTCCCAAGCGGGGACGATGACGCCGACGCTGCCAGCACAACCTAACCGCTTGGCACGTCGAATCAAACCAACCTTGCCACAACGCTAGTGTAGGAGTGTAGCAGGCAGCAAATGCCGGGACAGAGGAGAATCCGGAGAAACTTAGAGATGGCTAGAGCGGACAACACCAGCCGAGAGAGGAGCCCGCGGCGAGTCTCAGGTACCCAGTACCCTTTTAGCGTAGCGGGCAAGATAGCAGCTAGTGTATAACGTGCCGTAGTTAATTCTTTTCGTACGTCGGTCGAGCAATGCACTCAATTCGCTGCCCTCTATATAAACCTCTTTAGCACGTTTCTAAGTTAACTACGTATTTGTTTACTACCCCTTAGTACAAAGCTCAAAGAGAGCACGCTTCGCCCCCCCCCCCCCCCCCCCCGCCGCCCCCCCCCACCCCCACCCCCCCCCCCCCCCCCCCGCCAGCCCAGGGGGGGAGGGGGGTGA
>JAMAKO010000088.1:0-44760 GCA_023628555.1 Chaetomiaceae sp. R4402 | reverse complement strand
ACTCCTTTTTTGTTTATCACCCCTATCTACACAGATAAAAGTGCGCCCGCTGCGCCCCCCCCCCCCCCCCCCGCCACTGGCTCCTGCCGCAACCGTCACCCCAGGCCCCTCCAAGCGGGCTGGCAAGGAGGATAGGGGCGAGCAGGGCCCGCTGAAGCGCCCGCGCCCGGATCAGGACCCTCTTCGTGCGCCGCCGATACCAACCCTCTCATACGTTCCCATGCTCGTCCGCGCAGCCACTGGCAGCGGTCACGAGCCGGTGAGGAAGAGGCAGAGGCGCGATGGCGCGCGTAGTCGACAACGACCTTGCACAACCAGCTGCCAAGTAGGCACGTGAAGATAAAGTATACTAAGCAAGATCTACAAGACGCGCTAGCCAAATACCGCTATAGTAGCTATTTATATCGCTCCATCTCCCAGAAGTTCGATATCCCATAGTCTACACTTCACCTCCGTATTGTAGGAGGGCTTCCGGAACTTGAGGTGTAAGGGAATAATGGATGGTTGTCAAGTCTCTGGACGCTGGGTGCCTTTTTCTCGCTTAATTACTGGCTGCTCAGTCGGTCTTACCTGGCCGCTTCCGGCAATTTCACGCATTCTTTCCGCCCATTGTGCAGTTTTCGAACTCGGAGGGGTCTGCCTGGCAGACACCGCCCCCCATCAATGCCTGCCCTCTGCCAATCATGGCATCCCGAAACCTGAATTTTCCTTGCTCGAGTCCTCCATGATAACACGTGCGGAACTGCTGCATTCGCTCTCGTGTGACACTTCGAAGCTCTTGTTGGTGTCCTGCGGTGAGTGTACATCTAAGGCGGCAACGGCCTGACCAGTGCCCTACATTGTCTGTGTATAAGTGATCGCGGTCTCCGGCTATTTTGTCCGTTGACTTTGACATTCTCGTCCCCTGCCTTGTCATTACGGCACTCGTTTGCCTCTGCCTTCGTCATCATGATCGGTCTGAGGGAGCTTCTGCTTCAGCCGGCTTTTACGCCAGAGACCGTCAAATGCTTGACACCAGAAGAAGCCGGTAAGCCCATCTTGACCCATCAGGCCTGGGTAAAAAAGTATCCTGAAGTACAATATCTGCAACACTGCGAGAACCCTGACCAAGCCACCATCAACAGCGGGTTTGGGGAAGAAGACGCCCTGGAAGAGCACCTTCTGAATCGGACCGTGAGCCCCCTGAACGCCGCCGTCAAGTACCTGCAGAGTGAGGGCGACTCTGACAGGGCCTTCTACATCAACGTTTCACTACCCGTTCAGCTTGCCTTCCAAACCGCTCATGGTACACCATGCGTCATCCAGCGGTCCGGGTCTGCGCCTCCTGCCTCGACCGTTGTCGGGCGGACAGTGGCCTTCACTTGGAGACATGGAGATCGTTGCCTTGTAGTCGGCGTGCTCAAAAAGCAGGGGATAATCGATCCCGCGATGTAGCGCGACAACGAACCCCCCACGCACGATGACAATCGTCGTTGGCTGGAAAAGGAGGTAAGGGGGTGAGTACAACGGCCCGTCCACATCTGTGATAGTTGATTGTTAACGGGCATCGCGGTAGGTACTGCCGGCACTACAACTACTTTGCTGCAGCAGTATTCGACGGCCGATACCTCCTAATCCCCTTCCTTCACGCATAGACAGTCGATGACCTCCTCGATGCAGACTGCCCAGTCAGCTGCCTCATCTTCCACAACGACTGTGCGACACTGCGATATGGTTTGTTTCGGACGGCGACTCATCAGATCCGGAGAATCCAGGCGGTCACAGCCCCGGCAGTGACCCTGGATGGCTGGGTCCGCAAATTTGGAGGGCCGTTGTGGCAGACGTATTGGGTGAATTGCAACGTTAAAGCTGATGAGCATCCGAACAACTTCGTTCGGATGCTGAGTCCGACTGTAGCTTGGTACTGGGCTTATCCTAACCGGCAGCCTGTTCTTGGCCGGGACGGTAAAGGGGTTTGGGGATACTTGGGGCCTCGGGCTGTGACAGCTTAACACACTTGCAGGCGGCTTTCAAATTGGGTAGGGTTCATGCTATTGTGGTCGGAAGGGTGGACGCCACTCGTCGGGTTATGCTGTTTACGTCTAGTCTGTGTTCTTATCTATAATTGAAGCAAGCCCATCTTATACTTGGGGTTCTTCCCCTTCACTCCTGTCCAGTATTCGTCGTCTGCGGCGCTTATCCCTTGACCTAATCCTATCTCTGCCCGTTGCTGCAAGATGGAAACGATGCCTTCCAGACAAAGCGAGCCAATTCAGCTGGACGTGCGTCTTCTGGAAGCTGTAATTGCTATTGCTGATTCCGGAAGGAAGGCCTGGCCGCCTAGAACCTGATTTACATGCAACGGTCAGCTCGCGCTCCTTTGTGTGCAGTGATGTCAACACGGTTGAGCCAGCTGTAACTGTTTCTAAGTGAGTAACTCTATTCTCGGATGTCCGCTAACTCGAATCGTACTTTGTTTGAAGCTGGTTCCGGATGCCCGGCGCGGATCAATCACCCGACTGGCGCGGCTGCTGCCGATCCTGCCCAGCACCGCGGGTTCCCATATTTCCCTTTACATCTTTAATTGTCTCTGACTCGTCTATAGCAATGCCCTCCCTTGAGTGACCCGGTTGAGACGCGCTAGCGTGGGGAAGGTAACGTTTGTAATTAGCCGGTCGCTCCACGGCACTGGGACAAGGCACTGGATGTCCTACTAAATCAGGCAACCTCGGAACGACAGCCGTCCGTTGACAATGGACAAGCTATAAAAGAACCAAGTACGTTCCGTCCTGATACGATCAATAGCGATTTGAACTTGTAGACCAGTTAGAGTCAGAACACAGTCCTTCATCAACGATGCAGCTCCTCGCTCTTACGCTCCTCGCGGGCCTCTCGGCCACTGCGTATGCGCAGAAGGTCACAGTCAGTAAGTAACCGCCATGAGACAGCAATAAAGTTTCCGTTATGAATCTATAGAAACCCAAAGCTGACGCAAGTAGTGCTGCTCGGCGACTCCATCACGGAGATCACCTGCTGGAGGCCTCTGGTGTGGACTCAGCTCTCGACGGCTGGGCTCACTGGCAACGTCTCCTTCGTTGGCTCCATGACCGACCTGCAGGGGTGCTCCAAGCCGAACGGGTTTGACCCGCACCACGAGGGCCACTCGGGCTACCAGGCGTACGACGTTGCCAGGCAGTACATCGCCGGCTGGGTCAAGAACACCAAGCCCGACATTGTGCAGTTTATGCTCGGCACCAACGATGTCAACATCGGCAAGCGGAACGCCCAGTCCATCCTCGACTCGTACTCCAGCATCCTCACTTCCCTGCGCTCTGCGAATCCCAAGGTCAAGGTTATCGTAAGTTTATCATCGTGTACGGCATTCGCAAGTTTGCCGTCGCATACCCAGAACGCGACTAACAACACACGCCCAGATCGACAAGATGATCCCGACCAGCTGGAGCGACGCGACGATCGAGTCGGCCAACTCGCAGATTCCGGCCTGGGCGACGGCGCACTCGACGGCGCAGTCGACGGTCGTCGTGGCGGATTGCTCGCGCGCCGCCGGCTTCACCAACGCCATGCTCCGGCAGGACGGCGTGCACCCCAACTCCCAGGGCGACCAGTTCATCGCCAGCAAGGTCGGCCCCGTGCTCATCCAGCAGATCAAGGACTTCCAGGCGGGCAAATAAAGCGGTTAGTGACGGGCTAGGGTTGATGGGGTCTGCTGCGGATCGGAGAAAGCCTGATGAAGTCTTGGGCGTTCCCACGGATATGTGTGTCACATGGATCGAGGCCATTGCCTACCTATGTCAGATAGGTACTTATCCGTCCTTGTGTACGCCTTCATGGGCCGGGTCACTCAGTCCAGCAGACCAGGAAAATGTATATGTTCATGCTGGTCTCACACAATACTGCGCCTTTCATTAGTGTGATGGGTTGTGGGAGGAGCCAGTTTTTACTTTGCGCCGTAGCGCTGATGCTACTGCTTTGTACATGACAGCATACCTAGGTATGTACATGCCTATCCGTAGTCGGCTCTTGTCGTCTGTCCCCTGACAGGATGAGTCTTTCTCCGCCATCCACGACGTGGAGGATGGCGGTTCTTAACCAACTAGACGCTGGTTGTGTTCTTACTCTTGCCGCTCATCAATTCTTATTACACTGCATGTGCCCAACTAAAAACCCTGCTTCTCAACCTGCGCCTTAGCCGCCTTGATCGTAGCCGCCGCGTTGGGGTCGACAAAGTTGCAACCACTCTTGCCGTTCTGGAACTGGGCGGCCTCGGCCGAGCAGACGCCGACGCCGCTGGCGTTGGCGCAGCAGCCTGAGCCGCAGTCGGCGTTGTTGACGCACCCGCCCGTGATGAACTGCGCGCCCTTGCCGCCGCCCACGTTCTTGGCGCCCGCGTTGTTGGGCGCGATGGCCAGTGCCGCGACGGCGACTGCGTGATTATGGGAGTTAGTGTGTTGTTCTGCAGGTGGGTGAAGAAGAAGGTTGTGGTTGGGTGGTTGGCTGGGGCTTACAGGTCAGGAGAGTGGCGATGCTGAGGCGGACCATTTTGACTTGTAGTTGAGGGAGTCTTCTGAATTAGAATGTCTGTATGAAATGAACTGCTCAGCAGGAACGACACCGGGCCGTGACAGAAAAAAGCAGATTGAAGCGAAAGAGAGTGTATATGTATTGTTGGTGAGTGATGAGAAGTGATCACGCCATCAACGTTCAACCTGGATCCAGCTCGAGTTATAGACCGCTGCCGGGCAAGGATTCAAGCACTCATCCCATCTCCTCGGACGATCCCTTCCTGTCAAGCAGCCGTCCATGATCGCCGTAACCGCCAATGTCACAAATCCCCTCAACCGATCCAAGATCTAGCACGAGATCGGACGCGTTCCGAATAACCGGTGCCTGAGCCGTCCCGGCAACCGTTGATGACGCAGCGCCGCCAAGGCCCCGAACAGCTGCACGCAGGTATAATGGTCGGTTCTCGGCATGCCGTGCATGCATGCGTGGTGACGCGTGTGGTTTGGGGCTGTTTGATCGCCTCGCTGCCCGGGCTGAGACAGGGGCTTGGCATTGACTTCCCGCCGGCAGATGCGACATGCATCCCATGTCTGGTTACAGACTTGCGCGGACCGCCCTCAACCGCATTGGGTACTGTCCTTGATAGCAGCCCCAAAATGTCACGGTGGAGGTTTTTTTAGAGTCAGCAGGGCGTGACCAAGTCCGGCGAGATAAGTCGCCCCAGTTATCAAACCCCTTTCTGCAGAGTAGCGATGTGCGTGTGCCGAGCAAAGGTTGCAGGACGAACATGTCGCCTAGGGAGCCATGTCCGTGATTGTAAGGGCTTGCATCTTGACATCTCGATGTTAGAGCCGAAACAGTCAATATCTTGTGGCTCACGTAAACTGCGTGGTCAGGCCTCAAGCTCCACCTTGGGTATCACTGGGTTCATGTAAGTAGGTACCTACACATAGGGCTTGCGCTGGGAGACGAATTCTTTGCGTCTGTCGATAGCCATGTGCCCAGAAAGCCCGCCAGCCTCCTGCTTGGGCGCCAGCAACATGGAACTAAGTTAAAGAAAATCATCGGGATTTTACTATGACGACAGGAGCAGGACCAGCGAGTGGATTCTGTTTAGCTACATCAATGGCGGTGTTCGCGCTGTCGACCAGTGCCGCCTCTGCGTTGGAACTTCCGTAACTTGAAGTCTCGCCCATCCGTCGGGTTGATTTTCTCGTGTCTCTGTTACGGGAGACACCAACGGAATCTACTAGACGGTACGTTTCAACCTTCACCAAGGTCGGTCAGCCAGTTGATTAAGATATACGATCCTGAAATTGGGTTCACCTTGAGACAGATGTAGGCCCGGGGGTCTGATCCACGACCTGGTCATCCTTCGTTGTAGTTGTTGAGAGCTGACAAGCTCCACCCATTCCCTGGGACAAGTGGCCCTGGTCGAGGTCGTAGCTGCCAGCCACTTTCTGGATACCGCAGCTTCGGATTCCTTGAGCACCCAGTAAAGACAGGAGCGATCCGAACTAGTGTTAGGTTCCTGGCCCGGGTGCGTAGTACACACCCCTTTGTGTGCAGTCACAGACAGCCCAATCACCATTTTCGGCATTTGGCAAACCTAGACCACTCACAGTCCAGTCGGTGTCACCAGTCTTCTTCGCTGTCGGCCGATTCAAAGCCGACCGTCGAGGTAACCCCTCCGCCGATTTTTCTAACGCAGCTGGCCTTCACGATGCCAGTCAGGATCGACATCTCCGACAGCGTCATTGCGAAAGACGAGCCACAACACCATCTCCATCTATGGGGGCCGCATATAACAACCTGGGACGACAACTGCGTCGAATGCGGCGGCGCTCCCAACCCAACTGCGGAAACGGCGAAGGCTGGCCTGCGTTGCGAGTGCGGAGAAGGCATCTTCTGCAGCGCGGCATGCAAACGCCGGAAGGGCGCGACGCTCAACTGCGGCGTCTTCGCAGACACCCCGCTGAAGGCTCGTCCCACGCGCAAGCATCGCCGCGCTCTGGTGGTGCTGCCGGGCAACTCCATGGCTCGCTTCGAGCTGGTCTGGGCAAAAGTGAAGGACTGCAAACTGGCGATCGACCACCCTGCGTTCGACGACTACTTCCAAGATGTTGGCACCGAAGAGTGCTGGCTTGACCTGGCCGTGATCAACCCGACTCTGGCAGGCTACCAGCTTCCGATTGTCGAGAAGCTGGGCCACGGCATTGCCATGGGTTCGTTCGCCAACCTCCCTGCGTACCTTGCTATCTCGACAGTCTCTGACGCGTTGTGATGTTTCCCGATACTAGGCTTCGCGTCGAACATGATGGATTCCAGTGGTAAATCTAACGTTGATATTCGCTGGGCCAACACAGCAACGTACAACGACCGAAGCAACGGCCACACGGCCCTGTGGCCCGGTCCCGTCGTGTTCTTCTCTTACGGCTACGACTTAAGCGATTACGTCAAGGTTGACCCGACAAACACCGCCGACACACAGCGTGGGGCCGAGTCGGACATGACAGACACCAAAATCTGGAACGAGCTGTCCGAGTTTCGCCGACCTCAGATTTCTCTGAATCTCCATCCGGACATGGACTGGCACAGGGTCCTGCTGGAACTCGAAGACGACGACCCCACGACCGACTTGCAAAGCCACATGGTCTGGAAGTGGAAGATCAAGGAACGCGGCACGTCCATGAACATCCTCGACCTCAGCCGACGCGACTTCAGCGCCATCCTCCAGTACATCGCCTTCACGCACCTCAATCCCACTCCGCGCGCGCCCTTGAGCAGCCCCATTACCTACCCAGCATGCAAGATCGTCGACTCAGCCCACCCAGCCCATGCCCTCCTCTTTCCGTCAGAGCAGCCGCCATCCGAGTCGGCCGAGGCACCAACCCGGCCCTCATCTCCAACCTCCTCAATCGCCCCTATCCACACCACCCCCACCGACGAACCCATTATCACGGCCCTCACCCTCCCCTTCTACCCCCACCCTGCCCGCCCCATGGCCGCGGCCTTCGCAGTCGGCCTGCCCTGGCAGCTCTCCTACATCAGCGACATCAATCCGCCCTTCCGGCGCGCCGCCACCATTCTGCCCCCACCCACCTCCTCTACCACAACCACCACCACCACCACCACCACCACCTCCCCCTCCTCTGCCACTCCCTCCGACACCACCACGACCACTCCTACCAACCACCTCCCCACCACGAGCGGCAGTCAAAAGACCTGGTCCATAAAGCGCAGCCCCCTCCGCCGGCTGATGTGGACGGTCGTCTTCCCGCCCGCCAACCCGACCACGCTCGTCCTGGGCTGGCCGCAGGGCCAGTGCGATTCGCTCCTGGTCGGGCGGCTGGACGGGCGGGCGGTTGACGCACACCACGTGCGTGCGCTGGCAAAATATGCGGCGTTTACAAGCCCTAAGGAGTGGGCGAGGAAGGGAGGGAGGGGATTTGAGGTTTATTGGGAGACTTATGTGAAGGTTGTGAAGGGGGAGGGGGATGAGGGGGTGGGGGTGGGGGTGGGGAGTCCGTATTTTGATGAGGGGGAGAGGGAGGAGGAGGAGGATGGGTTGGGTGGTGGTGTGGTGGTGGGGATGGGGAAGAGGGGGAGGGGGTTTTTGGGGATGTTGGAAAGGGAGACGTTGGAGTGGTATGCGGCGAGGGCGATGGCGCATATGACGCTGGAGGGGTTGGGTGAGGAGGAGGGGAGGAGGGAGAAAATTGCGAAGGTAAGGGAGTTGATGTTGAGGGTGATTGAGGCGTATGGAAAGCGGTGAAGATGTTGGGATGAGTTCAGTTAGAGAGGGAATGCTGCGTTAGGGGCCTGAGGGTTACCGTTCTGCGATTGTAGGTAGCACTGCTCTGTCAGGGTGGGTTTGCTGTTGGGCTCAAACAAAGCGTAAACGCGGATGTAGAATGCTCAAAATTGTATTTATTGCATTCGCTTGGACAGAATGGTGCGCCACCTCGTGCGTGCCCCTTTCCCATGTCAACAAACACCTGCATCATGCCCCTGAAAGTCCCTGCATGCGCGGCCCTGTTAAAGCGGACCCCCCGAACACTTGCAACCACGCTGCTGTCTCGGGAGACTACCGATGGATGCATAACGCGATAGGTGGTAACATGGAGGTGTTTGATATGGAAGGTAACGTTGGCCTGACAGCCTGTCATCCGAGTTAGGCACGTGCGGGTGAGATGCAACCCCAGGCTTGACTGCCTCGGCGTCAACCTCCCCCTTTGGGTCACTCGAGCAGACAGTCCGAGATGTGACAGTACTTACGAAGTTAGGGCACGGTGCGGCGAGCGTCAGGGGAAGTAGCATTGAGCCGAGTGCGCCAGTTACACAGAGATTAAGGTTGATGGGCACAGAGGAGCGCCATTCATTCAGATCCGGTACAAAACGAAGGATTCATTAACAACAGGCACTATCCGTTGATGCTTACGTCCCGGTTATAGCCTTGAGTGCACAACAGCATGGCTGAGGCGTAGGTGCCAACGGAACAGGTGTGTGGCTACCGTGGTCTTGCATGAACCGGAGGGATAGGTTGTGAATACGGGAGGTATTCATGCCCAGTGAAACCGCGCAGCGTCTGCAGGGTGCCCTACCGTCGACCCGCCTCGGACACGGACGGACCCTGAAAATGTGATAGGGAAGCACCGAGATTATGGTTGATGGACGCATACGCGCAGCTGGATCCCAGCTTGGTACCCCGAGGTGGGGTTCATCGGGTGGTATATTGCTACAAGCATTATGGACATGCCGGGGGAGCCAGGGACATGCTTTGGAAGAGCTGCTCGACCCCGCATTCTGAGGTTTTCGGGGGGTTGGTTGTGGTGGTTGAACTTGGCAGCGCCGAGCATCCCTCCCTCCCTCCCTCCATGTCCCTGGAGGTTTCTTCACCGGGAAGCGGTGAAATATCCACTGCGGTCTTCTGATCAAGTCGAAACCGGGAGGCTGGGATTTTTTAATGGAGTCCTCGGAAGCTAAACACATGCGCATTTGCCGGTTGAAAAGGCGCGGCTGTTCTCGAGGTTCATGCGCGGAGTCTGCACTTTGCGGTGTAAGTCCCGGCTGCAAGTGGTCTAGCGCGCCCTGGTCAGCAGGACCCGGCCACGCAAGGCTTTCTTCTTCAGACGGGACGAGAGGTGACTGCGGTTTCCGGTGGTACATGAACAGTCAGGTCCGCGAGGTGGCCGTGCGAGACAGATGACGGATGGCTGTGCTTCGTCTGGCCACGTCGTAAATTTATATTCGGTGTCCTTCTTGCGCGCCCGTAATCACTCTGCAACCGCCTGCTGACCGTGCAGGATGGCGCGTCCAGGCCGATGCGCCTGCGTCGCCGGCCACAGGCACCAGCGGTATCTAGTATGCCGGCTGCGCAAGCGATGTACCTGTGCCTAGCACGGGCAAGGTCCTTCGCATGCTTCCGTGGTGTATGTGTGCGATCCTGATTCCTCAGTTTTGTGCATCGTCGTTTGGGCGCCAATTCTCCGGATTGGCATCGGCACTTCCCGAGTCGTTGAAACGTCCCACAAGCTCGCAGGCGATGGTGGTACACGTCCACTGCTGCTGCGTTGGAAGACCGACAGACCTGGATCTGAAGGATCAGACAATGGAGCTTTTAGTGTAGGGAGCCCATGTCATCCCCCTTGCCGAGTCGCATTGCGGCCAGCGGGGTCAAAAAGGCCCCCTTCGTTAGCTATGACGCAATGTACTGGCTAGAAGAACCCCGCGATTTCCTCCAGCGCTTGCGGCGAGCCCAAGATCGGCGCGCCCAGTTGTCGCGAACATTTCTTGGCCTTCCTGGTTCAGATTGCAGAGCACAATTCACAAGGCGCGGACGGAACACAGACAACGCTTGTTTGTCTTGTCTCAGCGCCTCAGCTTTTGGGTTGCATCGTCGGAGTGAGGAAGCGGTCGCGGTGGTACGCCACTCGCGGGAGGAATTGCCCATGGGGCTCGATGGGAGGGGTCGGTGTCCGGGCTCAGTGCAAGGGGCGACTTTCAGGTACCCGACAGGTGCATCCTCTCCATGGGCTGGGGCCATCTGGGGCGCCAACGGCCAGGTACCCGAACGCGGCAGGCTGCAAAGTGATGGAGGCACATTGGCACATCGGGGGTCGGAACCTTCCAGCCAGAGCTGCGAGCGTGACCCTGCTCTGAGTCAGACCTGTCGTCGAATTGTGCAAGCATGACAGCACTCGAAGTCAAAACAGACGGTGCCTGGCCACCCTCGCGCTGCCACTTGGCACTCGATCAGTGCTGCGCGTCATCCAGAGCGGCGCATCCCGACTCGGAGCGGTCGGACTGAGGGACAGATCAGAGAGCTAGGTGGTCCCGCGATGACAGACCGGAGTTGCTGAGTCTGTCGACTGGAAACGGCCATGGCACGGAAAGCAAGCCAGAATTCGACAAGAAAGAAGAGCGGGAGCCTGTGAGCCGGGACCTCCAAATGGGCTGAGGCCGAGGGCATGCAGCGACTTCCTTGATGCCAGCGCTAAGCTCTTTCGGGTGCTTTCTTCCCGTCTCTCCTTCCTGCTTTATTGTCCCTGCCCTGCGGGGAAGGGGCCAACTGCGTGTTGGACAACGACAGCAGCGCAAGACTGCAGGAACAACCCCTCCATCCTCCCCGAGCCTCCCTCCTCCAGGTTGCCACCGCCTCTTGCCCGTGATTTGCCCATCCTTGTCGCCTGCTCCTTCCTGCATGCTCCAGCATCTGTGCCCATGCCATGACATCCATTCCTTCGAATTACTAACTGAGCGAGCGTCTGTCTTGTCTTTCTTCATGCTGTGTTCCCGTCCTGCTTCGATTGCGAGCCCGAACCACACCACCGACAACAACAACTCGCAGCTTCACCATCCCCCCTTTAGGAGAGAGCTGCAGTGGTACCTCTGGTGTTTTGACAAATCCAAGATTCTGGTGGAACTGTACCATCAGACAGGTCAGCGCCCGCTCTTCCTTCACCCCAGCGCCCACCGCACGGACCTGCACCTAGCGGACTGTGTTTCCCCTCAGGCGCTCCCTGCTTACCCGGCTGCATCGAGTCTGGCCCACAAGCCGTCGCGTGGGCTGCATGGCGCAAGCCCAACGAGTGGTTGGTCCTGCAGGCCAGCACTTCGCCCGCAAGGGCGACCCAAAAAGCAAGCCCAGCGAGCCAACCGCAGCTGCTCTCGTGCGACTGCCTCCCTTTCGCACTTCGCAGTTCGCAACGGCAGACGGCAAAGCCGCACTGATCGCGATTCCAGACGCCGCTGGTTGGCCCGTCGTCCCAGCCTCCGCCGGACGATATCTCGAGCAGCGCAGTCGTAACGCAACCCCTGCGCCCGTTCGCATCCACCGGCACGAGAGCACTACCTCGCCACTGGCCGACGCCCCCTCCCTCTGACCTATCTTCCTGCAGAGTCAAGAGCCGTTCGGGCATTTTGAACACCTCTGTTTGGAAGCCCTACTTGCAACCTGGCGCATTTTCCGCAGGCCGGCAATCCGCGGTGCCTGTGTTTGCTGTATCCGTAACCGGCTTCGCTTCATTTCAGCCTGTGCCTGTGCCGTTCCCGCCATCCCCACCGTCGCCCGGAAGTGCTGGAAGCAGTGGCTCCATCCGGCTGCGCCGTCTTTTCCCAGGAACCTGAGCATCCCAGCCCTGCGACAAAAAACATTTACTCCAGACCATCCTCGGAATCATCGCGCCGCACATCTTGTCAGCCTAGGAAGTTCTCGAAGACGCCTTGTTGCGGCGCCTGGACCGGCGTCCAGCCCCTCCATTCCTCAACCAGCCCCTCCCCCCACCGGTGTTGCGATCGCCCTTACGGAGTACGTCGTCGCAATCATTCCCAAACAGCCTCCCCCGCACTTGCTTACCCCTGCAGCGGCTCGGTCGTCTCAGCCTCGCCAGGCTGCCCACAACTTATCTGTCCATCCCAACCCCCCTGATCGCCGTCCCACGGCTCCCTCTTGACAGCCCGAGCAATCATTATGGCTGCAGCATTCCGGCCCGTCAACAACCCGCTGTCGGCGCCAGATCGCGTCGACGAGTTTCCCACAGCCTCACCCATGACGCCGCGGCCGCCAACCGCCCCGATCGAGTCGACGGAGCCTCTTGATGACGTGAAGACCCCCACACGAGCCAGCTTCGGCGCCACCGCCAGCGCGCTGGCATCACAGAGGCCTCTCCCGACATCGCCGTTCCCCGAATCGGTGCATATGCCCGAGCCCACGGCCACGACACCCCACAGAGACCACTCAGTACACTCGAGGAGGTCGAAAGAGTCGGACGATGTGGACATGGATGACTCGGACGGGGAAGCGCATGGGGCGGACGACGGCGCCGCATCGGACGACGAGAGCGTTGATGCCGACGGCACCAAGTCCAAGAAGAAGAAGTCTCAGAGGTTCTACTGCACCGAATATCCGCCATGCAACCTCAGCTTCACCCGAAGCGAGCATCTGGCTCGTCACATAAGGTACGGAGCTCTCCGTCAACCATCGCGCGACCGATTACTGACTGCGATGGTGTTGCAGGAAACACACGGGCGAGCGTCCCTTCCAATGTCACTGCTCGCGGCGCTTCTCGCGACTGGATAACCTGAGGCAGCACGCGCAAACGGTGCACGTAAACGAAGACATTCCGCTCGACTCGCTCGCGGCCACCGGCACCCGGTTCCAACGCCAGATCCGGACCGAGCGAGTACGACAACCCGGCAGGGCGAGAGCTTCGACGGCCGGCAGCGTCGGGCCAGGAGGCCGAGGACACTCGAAGTCGTTGTCTACATCCAGCATCACCAGCGTCAGCTCGATAGCGTCCGCCTACAGCATCAGCGACGCCCGTCGGAGACCGCCGCCACTCGTGATGGCCGATTCGCGGTCGAGACTGCCGATGGAACCATACCGCGGCCCCGATGGGCAGTACTACCGGCCACCTTCGCCTAGCGACTTCAGCACGCCGACGTCTGCGACGTTTTCAACGGGGCAGAATAGCCCCCACTGGGGTCCGGTTATGTCGCCCGGCTCATCCCACGCGAGGTCTCAGAGTATGTATGCCGGATCCAGGACACCAGCTCGCCGACTGAGCGTCCCCTCCGGTGGCAACCCTTTCCAATCTCCACACGGCCCAGGCATCCGAGGTCCCGTTTTTGGGCCGCCTGGGATGTTCAACTCCTCCCACAGCGGCACGTTCTCCCCGTCCCAAGCGAGCTTGCTGTCGTCGCCCACCACGTCCACCTCGGCATGGTCACGGCGTGACTCGATTTCCTCCGCTGCCGACGAGGCATGGCGCAGGCGTACATGGCACCCCGACACCCGCGACTACAACGGAGCCAGCAGGTTAAGCCAAGTCATCACCCCGTCACAGTTCCCCCCGGACACTGTCGCGGTGCCGAATCCGCCTTCTGCCAATCAATCTTCACAGCAGCTCCGCCTCCCCGGCATCGAGTCGTTCGACGAGATTATGCCCTTGCCCCCGCCGCGCCGCATTCCGTCGCCGATGATGGTCGACTCCGATGCGCCCAGTCCGCCCGCATTATTCCGAGGCAATGAGATGCTTACAGATGATCGACGGGGCCCCGCTTCACATTGGGATGCTAGCTTACACAGGGGCCTAACACGACTGGACATTAACACACCTCCGCGGGACAGCGCCGGCGCCTGGGCCAGCGAAGCCAACCAGGCCCTGCTCGCGCGCGCGGAGCAGACGCGCGTGCGCTTCGAGCCCGAGGTGAAGGAGGTGCCGCCGCCACCCGCGATGGCGCCGTTACAGACCTCCGGCATGCTCGGCCCGCGGCATCACCATACCGTCTCGGCACCATCGTTTGGCACACCGCCGTCTCAACGCGATGGTGCAAAGCGTCATGGCTGGTATAATGGCCCCGCGGTGGGCGAGACGATCCCCGAGGGCCGGCCGCATGTCGATCGCATTGTGCATCCGAATATCAGTTCGTTTCAAGGGTTTCCGTCGCGCGAACAGCAACAGGGTGGGCTTCGTCAGCAGCAGCAACAACAGCAGACTGGGTCTGGCATGGGGATGGAGCGCATGGAGCGCATACCAGAGCGGCCACCTCCAGTGAATCAGGGGGTGAATTCGTCGGAGTCGTTGAAGAGGTTGGAGGCGCTTGTTGCGGTCGCTACGAGTGAGGGGTCGGCTGCCACGGCGTACTAACGAGTCGCTTTCATTCACGATTTGAAGTTCATTCGTTCTCACCGACATACATACATACGGTCACCCACCACCATCTATCACGTTTTGGATCGAGTCTCGGTTATCTCTCGCTGCGCTACCACTCGCTGCATTTTTCGGGGTCTGGGGGATCTGGGCCGGGGTTATGGGTTGGGGATACACTCATGATCGCTCGCTTCGCATATGATACCACTTTTCGTTTATGGTGTTCGTTTTGGTTTTTGGTCGGTGGATGCGTTCCGACACTACGTTCGCTTGCATATCGGGGGTCGTGGAATGTCATGGAATGTCATGCTCATGACGGCACGGCACTCTCGTATCTCGTTTGTTGGACGGGAACTGGCTGGGTTGTGTGTTTGCTGCGCGGAGTTGCTACTAGATTGGTTTATGTTCATACCTTGCGGTCTGGTTTTGTCTTTGCTTTATTTCCAGTTTTGGATCGTTGGGAACGCCATGTCATGACACTCTCTTGGGCTTCATCACCCCTCTTCACCTCTCACTTTTCTACTGCGACGACGATACGAGACGACGTACGGATTTTGCACAGGCCTGGCCGCATTGGGATGGGGATACCCGGCAATCCTTTTTTTCGGTTCTCGGCGCGGGCCAGGCGGCATAGGACGGGTTTTTTTCAATTTCGGGGATGAGGAGGAGGGTGGCTGGGGCGGGCGGGACATGTGACATGCGGACAGGTGTATGTCGGGATCTCGCCGGCTTACTCCTCTGCTTGTCTGAATGTCTTCCACACGCCGAAGACAGTGGATTGATGGGATAATGGTGGAGAGATACCCCGCGAGGGACGGACGGGATATCTTGGGCTAGAATGGATGGTTGGGTTGGCTGGTTGGATTTGCTGCTGTCTTTTTCTTTCGGACTGTCATCGGGAACCTTGGATAACTGTCTAGTGTGTAGGTTGATGCGCAGGATGGGACAGGGGCAAGCAAGCAAGCAAGCGCAGAACGCGGTCTGATGTGATGAAGCTTTCAATGTAAATTGGCGACACTATCGATCGGACTGGCGAGCGTGTCTCATCCACACAATCTCAAACGACCATGGTCGAAGATGTCACTTATGCTTTGCGTTGCCTCGTCTTGCGCTTATGTTGGGTCCCTAAAGGGAGGGGATTCGAGATACGAAGATGTCGGAGGAACGTCGTCTGGGGTGCTTACCGCGCTGGGTTGCTGGAGTATGTACATAGCAAGCAATCACCTTGATACAACTACTCTACCTTCACAAGTGATGTGTCGACTCGCCTGTCGCAGGATGTCTGAAGCAGACATAAGAGCTAATCGAGAATAGAGACGAGAAGCGAAACAAGATAGGAAGAAATGGTGATGGAATACGTCTAGAGGAAAGTATGTTCTGACAATAGCGCAGGAGAGGGATGCTTTTAGCTATAAACTAGAGCTTTAAGCATTGAATACTCGTATTTTAATGACTGGCTATGCAAAAAATACTTCGTGTACATCATATGATACCGGGTCCTGTTATTTTTTCTCCTTGATCATGTACAGGTTGGCTCGATTGAGTTTCGGTGCCTCATATGTGCCAAACGTAGAGGAAGGCTGACATGCAGGCAGTTGTTTGTAGATACGAAGTGGTGTTGTTGGTCGCGTGTGCGTTCGCATATCCTACCCGTCCATGGACGCACAGTGTCGGCAAGGCAACGGAGCACTGCGCAATATGAAGCGCAAAAGAGGGCATTGTTCATCGTGCGATGATGCTATCCGAGACCAGTCTGCAGACTGACTAAGTCCAGATGGTTTCGCGTCGGGTCCGGGTCAGCTCAGTTGCAGTGGGGTGAGTAAGCGGCCTGGGCTCGTCGTTACTCAGTCGCGTAGTACCCGCTGCCATGCGGGCCTGGATGCCGGAAGGGCCGGAACGGCATGGCAGCGCTCGGGTCAGTGATTCCTGGTGAGGCACTGCGAACGGGCTGTTCCATCCGATAGCTCCGTTCAGTGCCCCGCGGCGGGAAGGGAGAAGAGGCTGCGGCCGCAAGTGTCCGCAGCCGACAGCAAAGGCTTGTGCCGCCAAGCTTGGGAGTAGCTAAGCCGAGCTCAAACACCTTCTCCTCAAACGTCCAGCATGCTCCTGATCTGCTGGGGCGGTTGGTTCGTCGAGATGGACGACTCGGCACTGATACTCCTGGCAACACCTGGGGCCAGGGCATTCCGACCCGTCCCAGTACGCTCCACTGCTTCCGTGTAGGATGGAGGCGGCGGCCCGTCCATCATCAGCTCCTCGCGTCTCTGGGCGGCGGCGACAGCGTTCCGCTCCACCGCCTCAGGGAACAGCACGCCGGCGGCAAGCTCCATGTTGCGCTCTTGCCGTCGCCGCTCGGATCGGCCGGAATAGGGTGACAACGGCGGGCTGGTCACTCCACTTGCCGCAGGCGACCGGGGAGAGACAGGCGTCATTTCCACCGTGTCTGGCGGCGCACCCGTCGGAGGGCCGACAGCAGCCGCGGTGCTGTCCGTCGCTGGCTTGGTCCCATGAAGCTCGCGCACATTGCGGGCGAGGCGGTCGCGCATGCTCTCGTTGGGATCGAGGTGCTCGCCGTTGATGCGGCGCCACCACGAGGGCTTGTGCACGATGCCCATCTCGCGGTCAAGCTCCTGGCCGCGCACGCGGCGCTGGCGCTGCAGCTCGAGGTCTTCGTTGGGGTTGAAGAAGCCGAACACAGCCTGGATGTACAAGATCAGCAGCGTCGGCGTGTAGCCACCCGCGTAGATGGCCGGCAGCAGGCCGCCCACTTTAAGCGGGCTCCAGTCGAAGTACCAGGCGACCAGGGCCTGGTAGACCGGGATGACAGCGGCGAGCGGGAGGATCAGCATGAAGCGGAGCGGCGTGTAGCGGATGAAGCCGCGGATGCGGTTGAACACGCCCCGGTTGCGCGGGCAGTAGTACTTGATGGAGTGGCGCAGGGAGAAGGCGGTGATGAGCCAGCAGATGGCGAGCAGGAAGGCAGCGGTCTTGAAGCGGGCGTCGGTAGCCGTGGGCACGGCCCGGTCGAGGACCTGCTGCGGGTAGCGCTGCATCTCAATGCCGGTCCAGCTGCGTGGGACGATCATGAAGAAGTTCTGCAGGCAAACTAGGTTAGAGCAGGATACTTCGGTGCGCCACTGAGAGAACCATATGCAACATACCAGCCAGAGGAAGAGGTAAAAGATCAACGGCAGGTAGAACTCGATCTTGGACCGGTTGTCGTCGTTGCGCAGCACAAAGGGATCCGGATCGATATACTGGCGCTCCATCCAGCTGCCCCAATGGCGCACCGCCTCCCAAACAACAGCCATGGCGCCCCACTGCATGAGAAACCAGAAGAAGCTGGTCAGGACAATGGGCAGCTCAGGCAGGTAGTAGCGGTCGACGTCGACACAGGTGAGCAGGCTGATGACGGCAGTGGCGCACACCCACGAGGACCAGTACCACTGCCAGCGGCGGCCGATGGGGAAGAAGCGCTTCTCGACGGGCAGGTGCAGGCGGCCGTGCTTGTTGAGGTTGACGAGGGTCAGGACGAGGGCGATGCCGAAGAGCACGGCGTAGGCGATGGCAACGCCGCCGCGCACGCCGATGGGCTGGGTGGGGGACCAGCACTCGGTGACGTTGATGAAGGTGCCGTTGGCCAGGACCAGGGCGGGGGTGTAGGGCGGGAAGACCAGGAAGCAGGACGAGTCGTTGGACAGCGTGCCGTTGGAGTAGAGCGTGTAGTTCCAGTGCTGCAGCGTCGTGAGGTTGAAGTGCACGTTGCCGATCAGCGTGTCGGTGGCATTGTTGCCGCCCGGGAAGGCGACAAGGTCGCGGGCGTCGAGCAGCATCGTGGGCGAGGAGTTGTCGTCGTGGTCGTCGTGTCTTCGTTGTCGTCGGTATCGCTGTCGGGAGTGGACGAAAGTCGACAGTCTGAGCAATTCGGTGCCCAGGCCGCAGACCGAATTAGCGGCAGCACATTGCTTGTGCGGGCAATGGAATTGGGTTCGCAGAGAGTCGAGGTGGAGGATTGTCGGGTAGGAAAGGAAATGCCGGTTCCCCAAACTCCCAATTGATTCGAAGTCGGCGCACGCACCGTACTTCGTGTTTTCGTTTGGTTTCGCGCAGCGATCTGCTGCCGAGCCTCCGTTGCTTCCGGGAGTTAATCGCTCAGTGGAGTGTGCTCTGTAAGTGCCCACATTCGCACTGTAGTCGCGAACTCAACGATGTGAGTCTATTGACGACTCCCTCATCAACAGTCTAAGCGCACGGAATGCAGAATGCTGGTGTACACACCTCGAGTATTCATTGACAGTCGGAATACCCTGCCAGTTTCTCAAGCCGACGGTTCCAACGTAAAGTCGCGATTGTCAATCGACTAAAATACCGTGTACGCACTGTGATGACCTCACAGCAGCCTGCAGCCCACCCGCGGGACAGCGGATGCCGAGCCGAAGCTGCAGGGAAGCGCGCCCCACTGCAGCAGCCAGGGTCGCGCCTGGAACTTGTCGCACCCAGGCAGCAGCAGCAGCGGCAGGTTCAACGTCCCAACCGCAACCAAATGATCAACAACCACCAAAAAGCTCGCCCACGATGAGCGCCGCCCCCCTCACACCCACCAGCCCTGCGGCCCTCCCCGCCCCCCACACCACCACCACCGACTCCGAGCCCTCCTACATCGACTACGAAGCCTTCCTCTCGCCGTCCTTCCACCCCCCCTCCTTCGCCAACACCCTCGTCCTCGCCACCAACAACCCCTCCGACACCCCGCTCGACCTCTCCACACCCCTCTCGCGCGTGCTCTTCGACATCCAGGAAGTCTCTTCGCACATCGACTCTTTGACCACCCGCGCCGCCATCCCCTTGCTCACGCACACGCAATCGCAAGCGCGCGCCAGCGAACGCGTCGTTGCGACGATCCAGCCGCAGCTCGATGCGCTGAACGCGAGCTATGCCAACCTGGCAAGGGAGGTCGCGCAGAAACATGCCGAGGCGGCCGAGGTGCGCCGCGTGGCGGCGAATGCGTGGCGCGCGCTGAGGTTGGCAAGGGGGGTGGCGAGGGTGCTGGCGCTGGCGAGGACGGTCGAGGCGCAGCATGCTGAGTTGGTGGGGACGGGTGCTGCTGCGATGGAGAGGGGGGTTGTGGCGGGTGCGGGTGCAAGGGGGAGGGAGGATGTACGGGGGGCGCTGGTGCGGTGTGTTGGGACGGTGTTGGCGGCGAGGGAGATATTTGAGCACAGCAGCAGCGGCGGCGGCAGTGATGATGACAGAGGGGATGGGCTGGCGGAGCAGTTGGAGCGGGTGGCGGTGGTGCGGACGGTGCGGGAAAGCGTGGTGGCGCCGGTGGAGCGGTCGTGTCGGGAGACGGCGGAGCGGGTGGTGCGCGAGTTCTCGGTCGGCAGCGCGTCGTCGGGCACGGTGACCTTTGCGCAGGGCGAGGAGGTGCGCGGACGGAGCGTGGCCGCGCTGACGGCGCTGTGGCTGCTCACGCCTGTGCCCGCGGGCCTGTCGGCGAAGGCAGAGGAGAAGTGGGTGCCTACGCTGATGCTGCAGGCGCTGGAAGCATATCTGCGCTCCGCGCTGCAAAGCAGCATTGCGGGCCTGTCGCGGGCGCTGGCGACGCTGCCGAGCTTGGACAGGACCCTAGCTGAGGTCAGCGCGCGTTGTCAGAATGTGGTCGCGTTGGAAGCGGTGTTGGAGGGTGCCAGGGCACCGCAGCATCCCCATCTGCAGGCGCAGGTCGGCGGGAATATGCTGCAGCCGCTGCTGGACTACCTCGAGACCGGGTCTCTGGCGAGCTACTTCTGGCGGACCATGGCTGGGAGCATGGCGCCGCGGGTGCAGGAGATCATGGCTAAGGGCGGGGTCTCGGCTCGGACGCTCAGAACGAACCGGCAGAGCGTCGGCGACGCAATCAGGGACTGCGTGGTGCGGGGGAGTCAACTACCCGGTCCGATGGCGGCGGTGGCGCGAGGGAAGGGCAAGGCGGTCGAGGGGGATGCAGGTTCGAAGCGCTGGGATAGGGAGGTGGCCGTCATGCTGGGCAGCATTGTCAACAACCTGGGGAGGTAGTGACGGACGGACAGCCGCTGGATCTCGACGGGAGGATTAGCCGAAACGGATGGGAGGTTCCTGGCTACGAAGGCGACAATGCCCGAATTGGAGGGACGTTGGGACCAGAGAAAAGTGCATGGCAGCGAGAAGGGATGTGCCGAAGAGGACTGGACTTTCAGCATGATACAGCAAGATACCACTGCAATGCATTTGCGTTCTACTAACGAGTCCCACCCACGCCGGCCTTTTCCTACAAGCTGCTGATGTCCATGACGCTCAGCTCCACCTTGTTGGTGGTGCTCGGCGGCAGCTGCCCGGCGCCCATGATGAGCAGCTTCGACGAATCGTTCAGCACGCGCAGGTGGCGCGTGTAAGCGCTCAGCTCCGGCGTCGCCACACGCCGCCACGGCGTCCCGGGCTCCGCAAGGGCCGTGTTAACATACACATCCCCCGAGCTCGACGCACTCACAATAATCGTCCCGTTCTTCCCGCCCACAGGACTCCACACCACGTACGGCGACCCGCTCGGAATATACCCATCCGTCGTCTTGAGGCTGATCCCGGTCGCAGCACCGAACTTCTCCGGATCCGCCGCGACCTTGAAATACACCGGGAACTGATACGACGACGTAATCGCCGGACCGCCGCCGTACTCATACGCCATAACGAACTTGCCATTCGGCAGCCGCGCGACGGTCGGCATGCCGGGCCGGTCCGTGTAGGTCGGGTAGGCGACGTCGGTGACGACCGCGCCCCACGACTTCAGGTCGGTCGTCGTCTGGTGCACCATCTTCTGCCCGTGCGTCGCGTTGTCCCGCTGGTCCGAGTAGTAGCAGATCAGCTTGTTCTGGTGCTGCATCAGGAAGGGCTCCCAGACGGGCGTCAGGCCGTTGTCGGGCACGGCTTTGCCGCCCGCCGCGATGTGCGAGACAAAGTGCCAGGTCTTGCCGCGGTCGGTGGAGGCGTACAGTTCGATGTGCGTGCTGGAGAGGTCGGTCGGGATGGAGCTGCCGGCGAGGAGGACCGTGTCTTTGGGGTAGCCGGCGAAGGGCTCTGAGAGGATGTGGAGGAATGGTTGGTAGCGGAGGCCTGGGGAAGTTTGTCAGTTTCTCTTAATCGTCCGCATATTCCTCAGGGGTGGGTTCTAACCATATCCGTTCGCGGTGTCTTGAACCCGTGAGATCTCGTTCCAGCTGTACCCGCCGTCCGTGGACTGGAAGATGGGGAAGTACACCGGCGGCGGCTCCGGGCTGTAGTTCTCCCACGTCGCCAGCAGGGTGCCGTCCTTAAACTGGGCCGTGCGGGCGTACAGCACACGGGGCGTGGTGTAGTTGCTGGGCGGCGTGAAGACGACCCGTCGCGAGAAGGTCGTCGGCGCCGTCTGCTTCTGCTTGGGCGCTGCCGAGACGAGTGGCAGAAGGCCCAGGACAAACGTTGACCACCGCATCTTCGCCTTTTTCTCGAGTTAGGAATGGAGTTCAGGGGAGCCTGGGGCCTACATCATGAACGACATGGCAGCAAAGCCACATTATAACATTTTCCGGCTGATGATATCGGCCGGCATTATTCGTGGAAACTCTATCACGGCAGTGCCACGTTCGGTGCAAGCGATTGGTGCGGTAGCATCACCGCTCACTACTAGGCTAACAGTACCTGTGTGCCTTACCGTACGCGGGCCAGGAACCGGGTCGAGAGCGTGCCATCCGCCCCGCTGGCGTTGATCTGGGCTTGCCGTCGTCATCTGCTGCCCCATGGAGGAGCTCAGTAGCGTCCAGGCTCCTCCTTTACCCCAACATCTCCGCAGCGGGCCGCAGGAATCTCCGCTGGCGTTTCCCCGTGTAATGCTTGTGAGAGAAGAAAAGCCGTCCGCTAGGCTGCTCTTGGTCAGTCAACCGTTCCCGGGCCGACCAAGTCGGAATAATTCGATGCGCGCCAATGGCACCACCGCGGGAGTGGATACGAATTCGTTCTCCCCATTCCTTCGCATGCCTTCGCAAGGGACAACCGCTGCTGTACTAAGCTAGATTCCTTTTTGGGTGTTGTAAAAACTGGAGAGACAAGCAGAGTGAGCGACTCGCGTTGAATCCAGGGGTTGTTCTCGGCAATGGCCATCTTACAGTACAAGATGGACTTGGGGTGTTAGCCGAGGCGGACCGGCATCCTCCGGAGTCAATGTCGTACTCAATGCACGGCTTGGCAGCTGCAACGTGAACTGCCGCTGTGTGTGGGGAAAATGCGGAGCGCTCAACTTCGGCGGCAAGAATGGTCACTCCCGGGGGTGGTCCGGGGGTGGAAGACAACACCACTGCAGAAGCAGCAATCTCACCCATGTTTGAATCCTTCCATAGGCATGTACTCGCCTAGTCTTATTAAAATTTGCGACATTCTGCAGTACCAGACACCCGGATACAAGGAAGAGCCACTTTCAGGTACCTAGATACACTGTACAGCCCGGGGAATAACACTTTTGTCGAGTTTAACCTCTTCCGTCTCAGCACGCTGGGCGCACTGTTTGCTGCTCATTCGAAGAGCTCTGGGTCGTCCTTCTTTCTAAGGCCCTCAAACGGATCTGAGACGAGATCCTTAACCTCATACCCGTCCGGTTCAACCTCCTCACTTTCCACATCAGACGCCTCAGACGGCCTGTCTCGCGCCGCCGATGTCTCCCCAAACATGACGGGCTTCTTTGAAACCCACAGCTTGTATATGATCTCGTGAAGCCGGTAGGCAAACACAAAATCAGCAATTCTGACCCTCCTGCTGTGGTGCGATTCTCCCGCAGACCATGCACCCCCGATCCCGGCTTGAATGGGCACATTGTGGGCGGAGCCATCCGCTTCGATGAAGACCTTGCCGTCCCGTTGCGCCTCCGCCTTGTCCACCAACGCGGCACCTTTCGCCGTGCGGACTCCCGTCGCCATGTAGATGCGGCGCCGCGTTTTCCACCATTGGGTGTATGCGGGCACGTCGCCGGTGCCCAACACCTCCTTGACGTACGCCAGCGAGGGCACGAACACGGTGGGCTCCAGGGACTCCATCTGCAGAACTTGAGTCGGCTGCTGCCGACGGCCCACGTCTGCCCCGGCAGCAACAGGTAAGCCCGTCCCTCTGAGTCCCGTCATCTCAGGCTTGCCCCTGCCCCAGCCCAACGCACAAACCGAGTTTCTATCCGTTGTGAACCATCGCAACAACATGGCATGTTCAGAAGAAACTCTTTGGAATATGTACCTCAAGGCAGAGCGCTACTACAAGGAAGGCAATTATGAGCCCGCTGAGCGGCTGTTTCGCGAGACCGCGAGAGGAAGAGAGAACCTCGCGAACTTGGGTCCCGACCACCCAGATACCCTCTGGAGCAAGTATCATCTCGGGAGAACCCTACAGTATCTGTCAAGACACAGCGAGGCGGAAGTCGTCCTGCGAGAGACCGTGGAAAGACGGGATCGGAGACTGGGTGCTGAACACGAGGACACGCTCTGGAGCATGTACTGGTTAGCCGAGGCTCTCCTCAAACAAGGGAAGCACACCGAAGCCGAGGACCTCTACCGACGGACCGCGCAAGGACGACAACACACACGCGCCCTGGGCGCAGAGGGCCGCGATACTCTCTGGAGCAAACACTACCAGGCCCGCTGTCTGCAGGAATTGTCGCGGTATTCAGAAGCAGAGCGCGTGTTTCGCGAAGCAGTGCAAGGACGGGAGAACACGCTGGGGCCAAGACACTCCGAAACGCTCTGGAGCAAATACCAGTTGGCTCAGACACTGTACAGCCAGACGAAGTACGAGGAAGCCGTCGACTTCTTCCGCCAAACGGTTATGGGGCGCGAGACAACCCTTGGTCTCAGGGATGCCAACACGCAATGGAGCAAGTATTGGCTTGGAAATACATTGAAACATCTGAGTAACTACGAAGGAGCAGCCACGTTGTTGCGGGAGACGTTTTAGCTGAGGAAGAACACCCTCGGGGTTGACCATCCAGACACGGTCTGGAGTAAGTAGACTACTGGTTGGCCGAGACGTTGTACAACCAGCAGAATTACGGCGAGGCAGCAGTACTATTCCGGCAGACGCTGAAGCAGCGAGAGGCGATGCTCGGAAGGGAGCACTCAGACACACTAGTCAGCAAAAACTGAGTTGAGTGGCTAGATTTGTTGGCGAGGCTCATGGGACGGTCAAGCGGTGCTCAGACACGTGCTGGGTTTGAGCAACCTCCTCTGGGGTTCTCAGCTGGAACACGCAAAGCAGTTGGACCTCATACACAAGCCATGTAAGTATGTTCCCAGCTACCAGACCGGTGCCGCCCTCTCCTATTCACCCATGGGCCAAGACGTGGATGTGGACTAATGGCCTGCGACCCGTTGGGGTCTGATCACCAACATGGAGAGACGGCCGTCATGAGACAACAACTCAGTCCACCCAAAGTAACGCGATGTCCAGAAGCGAGGTTGCGTTTGACTCGGCTGGGCTTGCGGCGGCAGGGAGCTCGGACGACGCGTGCGTGAGACAATGTCTAGCCGCATAAGGAGAAACGGGCGCAAGGCTCACGCTCAAGCAGAAGAGATGGAGCCGACCGGTGGCTCCGTCACATGCCGTATGTGGACTCGTTTTTCGGCTTCCTACGGAGAGCAGGGACGCCAGATGAGAACGAGATGGTGAGGGTCTCGTTATTGACTCTGGGATAAACCTTGCACATCCCTGCTTAAAGAAGCTCGACCCAGAAGGCTATCAAGTGTCCCGGGAATTCTGTCGAGTTTTCATCAACTCGTGCACGCACCTGGGCGGGCGATCGCACTTCAGCCCGGCGGGCAGCGAAAGGCGGGGCGATAACCTGGTCACGATCGGCGAGGAGATGCCCGCGGCGGCAGCGGCAGCGGCAGCGGTCGGGGGCGGGCCACGGTCTGAGGACGGAGCGGATGGCGGAGAGCAGCGCATGACCGGCACGTCGGTGGCCACGGCTGTACTGATGGGCGTCGCGGCGCTCGTGGTGGAGTTCTCACGTCTGCGCGCCGCGCAGGCCATCTTCCCGGACGGCGCCGAGGCGGGCGCCATGTGCAGCCTGTTGACCAACGCGGGCATGAAGCGCGTGCTGTACCACTGCCTCGCCGGTACAAACCCGCCGCCGCCGCGCAGCTACAGCTTTGTGTTGCCGTGGCTGCTGTTCAACCCGGATAAGACACCGGAGGATGTGGCGTATGAGATCCGGCAGGCGATGACGAAGAAGCCAGCGGTGTAGCTGGGCCAACCAGGCTGGGGCATTATCGCGGTGGGATATGTAATCACTAGACTGAAATGTTCTGATACCTACTTCAACCATGGTAGGCCGAGGTTGGACTTGCTTGGACGGATGCAGGATCATACACATACACACCCCTCGATACACGTAGTTACATGGATTGACCTCAAACATCTCCTCTGAAACCAGGTACGCTCACTCACAGCCCGGCCGACTGCCCAACATGGCATAACCTCCTCGCGCAGCCATCGAGTCCGCTCGCCAACCCCTCCACCTCCTCGCCTTTGCCCCCCTTTTCACCCCCCCACACCCACCCGCGCCTCAACCCCCAAACCACCCGCCCACCCCATCTCGCGAAGAGGCCACTCAATCCACTCGCGATGCTCCGCATCCAGAATCTCATGCGCCCTAACCATGATATGGTCCGCCCACCCCTGCAGCCACCACTGGCTCTCATGATGCTTCAACAACACACAAAAATGCGCAAAGATGGCCACCGCCTCCTGCGTCGGCACGCGCAGCAGCGGCACCAGCGAGTCCGACACCTCCCACAGCCACACCATCGCGTCCAGCACGTCCCGCATCGGCGCCGCCGGGTCCTGCCGCGCGACCAGCGCCAGCTCCAGCTCGTCCAGCGCGTGGGTATAGGTGTGCAGCAGGTCCGGGGTCGCAAAGGATGAGGCGGTGATGCGCGCGCGCAGAGGGGCTAGTAGGGACGGCTGGTGTTGTTGTTGTTGTTGTTGTTGGTGGTGGTGGGCGTCGTCGGCGCACGGCGATGTGGGGGATGAGGATGTGGAGGGGAAGGAGGAGGTTTTGTCCCTCCTGGAGCGGTCGCGCAGCGCGTCGAGCATGGCGCGGCGGGCGCGCCACCGTGCACCGCCGTAGAGAAGGAAGGGTGCGGCGGCGGTGTCGCGGCCGCGCTCGCCGAGGACGTCCATGATGGATTTGCTGCCGGAGAGGAGGAAGGCCCAGTCGGGGAAGCCGGACTCGCCGATGAAGAAGGTGCCGTCGGGGTTGGAGCGGCGGGGGGAGGCGAGGGCTGGCATTGTAAGGACCAGACAATGAATGGTTAGTAAGGTTAAGGTTGGTGAAGGACGGGGGAAGAGTGAGGAGTACCGAAGAACATGGTCAGCATGCTGAACACAAACAGGCTCGCCGCCTGGTCCTTGTCGATGCCGCGGTCGGCCGCCGCCATGACGCGCATGGCCGAGCGGGCGGCCTTCTGGTGCAGCAGGATGCCGGCTTCGGTGTAGAAGTCGCGGCGGTCGGGCCGGTGGTAGGCCAGGTGCAGGGCGCTGACGGCCAGCACGGCGCGCATAACATAATCGCATGTCAGACCGAGCTGGACGACGTCGTCGCGCCAGAAAACCCAGAGGCTCGGTTCGACGGCCAGGGTGGTGTGTGTCTTAGTCGTGAAGTTGTGCAGCAGCTCGAGCTCCAGCAGCGGCAGTGCCTCGCCTTCAGGGAGCAGCAGGGTTGTGTCGCGGGACAGTCCTCGAGGTGGTGCAGTCGCGGGAGACGCTGGTGAGTGGGCGTTGGTCTGGGAGGCGCGTGGTGTCGTGTTGGGAGCGGTGGCCCCCTGGTCTACCTTCATAAAGGGGCATTCCACCCCGTGGGAGATGCAGTTGAGACATGCCGGGTGTCTCTCGTCACACTAACAGCTCCGAATCAGCATCCATCAGTCACGACACCAGAAGTCCAGAGCAGAGATAGCTGGCTACCCACCTTTATCTTTCTTGCCTTGCACATGGAGCAACCGGTGCGGCTCTTCTTGTGCGCCCGTCGGCCAGGGCCAGCGTACCCCTGGGGTTTTAGTAATGTGGGCAACGATGCGGGGGTAGACGGCGTAGAGGGAAACGGGAACGGGTTCCCGGAGGATGCCGAGGCTGGCTGAGGGCATGGTGATGGATGCGCCATGATCGATGACTAGTGCGATACACTGTGTGACTGCAACTGGATACTCCGTATGGGCTCCTCATGCCACCTTGAGCAGCCGCCCCGGGATGATTGGCGGGTGCTGGCGCTAGTTGGCGGACCGGTTCGTGATGGGGGTCGCCACTGTGAACGTGCGCGGGTACTATCCATGTACTGTTGTAGGTTGGGACTGGCGTTGAGTTAGCCGTAGGCGAACAGTCTCAATGCTCGCCCAGTCATCCGTGAAACTTGAAGTCCGGAGTACAGCATCGTAACTCGGACACTGTGTATGTTCACCAGCTCAGGGTTTGTCTGCCCGGGAGACCAGTGGTTTGTCTGGCCGTCGGTGCAAGCACAAGAACAACTTCCGCGGTGTCCTGTCATGGGAATAGAGGTTCACTAACATGCAGAAAGTGACGTGAGTGGTGACGTCCTGGAGACTCATCCATCCACCCAATAGACGATGATGAATGCAAACTTCGCGATGGTCTTGTGCTGTTTGTTCCAGAGCAGGGGCAGCCCGCGCGGTGTACTCGTACACTGCACAGTAGAGGTAGGCGGGGCCTTCGGGGCGTTCGGCTCGGCTATCACTGGCCGGGGCACTCAAACGACGATCCACGGACGGTCCCGCACCCCGCGTGCCATGCACACGAGGCTCAGAAATGCGGCTCGATGTCGTGCAACGGTGCAAGATTTGGGGATCTACACGCCCGCAGCATACACTTTGCGTCGTGTGGTCAAACGGCAACGTAGAACATCGCGGAGCTCGTTTGGGCATACCGGTGACATTGTCGGATCGTATCCCGCAATTCTACAGGAGCTGAAGGATGGCTCGTTCTCGGCGAGCACGCTTTTGGGCACCAACCTTTTCGGTCTCGGTTCGCCAGCTGGCTTCGAACGGTGGGGGCATGGAAGACAGATTCGAACTTTCCAACCGATTACTCCCACCCCTAGCTGTGTCCCGAACCGTATTCGGGCAGCTCTTTGATTTTCGACGAATCAAGAGCTGACCTGAAGGTCTGCTTCCATTTACCCCCGCCGTGTCCACACTCGCATCTGCTCCGTCCCGGATTCCTGGGCAATGTCCGAGCATCCCGGGGATAACTTACCCCTGGTCTCCCGTGCGGCGCTCAATGGCTCGGATTGCGCGCCGAGCCTCGTCTCGCACGCGTTATCTGGCGAAGTTCCAGGCGCTGATGGAATGGAGGGCTTCGATACGACGCTGGACATGCACTGCCCCGAGCCCATCCGTCAGCAAAGCGCTTATTTGTGCTCTGGTATAAACTCCTCCTCACCAGCTCTTCCACTTTTTGCCTTGCGAATTGCGTCCACCTGGTCCTTCAGTAGCCCAACTTGCAGTCTGTCGTTTCCGCCCTTCTGCGACCTGAACCCAGCCGAAGCCCCAGCCGGTCCGCCGGGCTAAAAATCCAGCCGAGTCGAGGTCCACTGCTGGCCCGCTCCTCCGGACCCGCAGCCCTTTGACGGTTACAAATTCCCCTGGTCGCCGGGTGTCCGGTTCACAGTCACTACCGCACACGCAACGCACATCCACGAGGCGGGCGTCATGTCGACAACAAACATAACGGTGCCCCACGGGTGGCGGCCGACCTACGACACATGCCACGAGGTCTCGCCCATCTGCCCCGTCAAGGCCACCACGCTCGGCTACTACCCCAGCCTGGGTTTCAACATCTTCTTCGCCGTCGGCTACGCCCTGGCCGCCGTGGTGACGCTGTCGATCGGCGTGTGGAAGCGGACGTGGGGGTTCTCCATCGCGGTCACAGCGGGATGCATCCTTGAGTGTGTCGGTAAGCAGGCCCCCCATTCTTCCTCTAGGAAAAGAGTCAGGCAACAACCCCCATCTCCATCCCATGCTAACGAGCGCCAGGCTACGTCGGCCGCGCGCGCCTCGCAACCAACCCGTGGAACGACAGCGCGTTCAAAACCCAGATCGTCGCCATCATCCTCGGCCCGACGCTGATCTGCATCGGCCTGTACCTGACGCTCAAGCACGCCGTGACGGCGCTGCAGCCGGCCCTCAGCCGCGTGCGCCCGCGCCTGTACCCGCTCTTCTTCGTGCCCGCCGACGTCTCGTGCCTCGTCGTGCAGGCCATCGGCGGCGGCATCGCGGCGTCGGCCGGCCACGACAAGTACAACCTGCTGCAGGACGGCAACCGCACCATCATTGCCGGTGTTGCGCTGCAGGTTGTTGTGCTGGGCGCGTTTGGGTTGATGGCGGGGGATTACCTGTTCCGTGTCGCGAGGTATTTCCGCCGGGGGGAGGTCGAGCCGCAGTTTCAGTCTGGTGCGGCGCTGTGGGCGGATAGGAAGTTCAGGCTTTTCCTGTGGGGGATGGGCGGTGCCTACGCGCTGCTGCTGATCCGCTGCATCTACCGTATTGCTGAGATGGCTGGCGGCTGGGGATCTGTCATCATGCAAGACGAGCCGGTGAGCAGTGGTTCTTTCGTTTCCAGGGGCGATAGGTTGTCGAAGCTAACGGGTGTGACAGTCCTTCATCGCTCTCGAGTCGTTCATGGTTGTGATTGCCTGCGGTCTGCTGGCCGGCTTCGCGCCGGGCATCCTGTTCCCGCAAATGTCGCACTCGTTTGTGCCTCTCGAAGAGGAGAAGCGTCCGCAGACCGAGAGCGACTCGGCTGGCTTTGAGATGGGGCGTGTCTGAACAGTCACGCGATGTCAACGCATTGGTGCTTTACTTGATTAGACTATGCATCAGCGAAATAGATATTCTAGCCTGATATCCAAGGCCCCATTAGTACCCCCTGGCCAACCCGTCTCAGTGAATTACTGTAGGTACTTAGCATCTACCCCTGCGTGAGAGGAGAAAGCCCTTCCATTTGATCGTCCAGTTACACTCCGTCATGCCTAGCAGTTCACGCGTTCCGCCAGCCACCGAACTAGGAAATATTGGGTAAGAACCGAGTCCATGGCGTGTCAGCATAAACATCTTCCGGCACCGACCGCAAGGAAGTGAACAGAAGAACGAGAATAACTAGCCGAGAAGCGGCATACACAATGCTGCCGCAGATAGTGACAGAACGGGAGGCCCAGTCGCAGCGATCCTCAAAATCCCATCGCTTTCGCCTCAGGGCATTCAGAGGGTGGTAAGTAATGGCAAGGACATCGCGAACACATACGGTCCGGAGCTCAGGCGCGAGATTTGGGAGCTTGGTCCTGAGATATGCTTCGTAAGCTCGCCAGTGCTGCGCGGCCAGTTCGATGTTGCGTGCGCGCCTCTTCGTGTCCTCATCGTGAATGGCGTGGTATAGCTTCAAAAATTCCGGTTGATCTCCCTGCCTTCTGATCACTCCCCTCTTGACCTCCAGCCAGGATTGTCGGAATCTGTTCAGGTTTTGCCACGAGGTCTCCAAAGCATGCCGGTCGTTGTGAGCGATTGCCGCGTCAGGGGGGATTTCCTCCGTCACAGTCGGCTGCTCTCCCCAGTCGAGGGCATCTGAAGGGTGCTGGGAGAACCTGGTACGAAACGCATACCAGGACTGCCAGGGCCAGTCCAGAAAGCTGGGCCGCTGAGCCAGAAGATCCCACCACTCTGGAGGGAACGAGTGAAGCGGAGCGAGGGTGTCAAGCACGGCCGCCAAGTGCCTGTTCTCCGCCACGGTCGCAGCGCAATAGCTTAGAAGGGAGACAATGGCCAGCAAAACGCCCGGGAGCGCTGCCGAGGTCGTGCTGGCCACTCTCCACAGGAGCTGCTCGGCCGCGGAGGGAAATTGCAGATTCCAAGCAAGGCAGTGGAAGCCGCCAAAGACCATGGACGACACCGTAAGCAAGATCAGAAACACGCGGGGCGTTTGCTCATGGGTGTCTTGGCAGATACTGTCGTTTGGAATACGGTTCTGCCGCCAATGCAGAGCGCTTTGGCGTTCTGAAGGTGTCCATATACTGCCCACGACGCTCCGGTAGGACTTCTTCCCAGTCAAAAAGCTGTAGACGTGTGGTAGTCTACCCACCACTGTGGGCTTGCTCACGTCTTTAGGCTTCCACCAGCTGGCCGCGTATGTTGCGACGGCCATCAGCGAAAAGCCGGCTGTTGCAATCTCGAGCTGGGTGACGGGCAAGTTGGCGGCAGCTCGTGCTGCGACGTTGAGAACAATCCAGGTAATCTGCGTGATGGCAATGGCCTTCAGGAGCCAGTCCGCGTTGCTCTTATCCTCAATATCGTCCCTGGAAAGGGCCAGACCTTCGAGGCACGCCATCGACCGGGTTTGCATTCGGACAGCGTATGCGAGCACTGACGCGGTGACAGGGTGCGTACACGCGTCCTGGTCGATGTAGACCAAGCCGCCCATGTTGGCGTAAAAAGAATGAACCAATGTCCAGCGCTGCACGTCCAGCCGTCCGGCATAAGGAATGGGACACGGCGTGACATTCCCACCAAAGAAGCGCAGTTCCTCGCTCAGAACAGAGCTGATAACCTCGGGCTTGTACGCCAGGCCCTCATCTTCTCGAGGTGCGTTATCTCGCTCATAGCTTTCCTCGTACGTCGCGGGACTCACCCAGTACATCCCGTTCCATATACACCCTACCTCCACGGCAACTGCAGGTGGTATACCCAACCCGCATAGTCGGTACAGCAGCCTCATTCCCGGTCCGAAATGAGTCCCCCAGGTTCGGGTCAGGGTGACCTCTTGCCGCCAAGGCAACTGGGCCGTGCCCTTCCAGCGGAGTCTGTGCCTGGATTTCACCATCGCCACGTGCATGTCGCACAGGTCGGCTACCGCCGTCCGGAGCTCGTAGACAGCTTTGGAGAAGATGAACTCCGGGAACAGCACTGTGATGGCCATCCACTTCGCCTTCCGCAGGGCTTTTTGCCACCCCTTCTCGTCCTGTCCCGGGACATTCAGGTGCAGCACCGTCCAGGTACTCGCGAAGATAGTGCTCAGGCATCCGTAGACGAGCGCGAGCGTGCCGCGTTGGGTCGGGCCGGCGACCCATCCGACTAGGGTCTGTTGCCGCACGGGGGTCGACGCATCGGCTGTTGCATTGCTTTCCGCACTGACGGGGACGAAAGCACACAAGGAGACGAGAAGCCACAAGGCGAGGGGCGAGTAGCCCATCATTGACGCTGAAGGGCTCGCTAGCCGCTATGCTAGGTTCTGCTTCGTGTGTTGTAGCAATATCGGCAATTGTGGGAGAGGTCGAAGCTCCACGATGGGGACGACATCCTCCCGGCCGATGTCATATCTGGAGAATCTGCAGCGAAGAGTGGCGGAGCTGCAGGAGCTGAACTTGGCTGAGCGGGGTTGAATAAGCATGACCCAACCGATTGGATAACCACTACTCAACCTCTACAAGACGTAATATGCAATTTTCCTGCAAGCCATCGAACCGGAGAGCTGTTGGTTCGTGCAGAGCGAGCGAAGCAAGCGCGGCATCAAGAGACCCAGCGACATGTTCATCACAAGGGGCGATATCCCCCAGGATGTCCCCCCAGAACTCACCTCAAGTTGATAGATACATGAACGTCTCGCCCAGAACTTGGTCTTGTGAGTGTATCCATAGCCGGCCCCTACAACCAAGTTCGACTTTTTTCGAATAAGCCACAACTTGATTCACGAGGGAACTGGATGCGACATTCGTTTTCGGAGTCGGAGCATCTGCGACATCCAGTGCACAGGGCTACCAGCAACTTTCGGTAAGCACTCTGAGAAGAGAAACATGGCATACAGCGGTCAAATGATTCACCCGAAACTATAATACACAATCCGGCGTTAACCCACAAATATTGGAGCCATTGCTCAATCACCGCCAGCTGGGAGCGACATCTCCAATCCCAATGGGTGGCTCTGCTAACGCGGTACATGTGGACATCCGGTGTATATACCTCATCTCGCTATACAACATACCAAGAACCTGACGAACTGTATCCCCATCGCTCTCGTTCATCGCGCGAAGCTATTCCTAATTCAACGCTGGCGAGGTGTGCATGGACAGGTGGTTTGTCCGCTGCTGCCCGGCCATAGGGCTATGCCAGCCATCGAAGCTTCATCTCATTGAGACGATTGGCCTTGTAGCGTAATGGCTAACGCGTTACTTTCCGGTGGTAAAGATTCCAGGTTCGAATCCTGGCAGGGTCGCTTTTTGAGTTGTTGACAGTGGATTCACCGATGGACCCGTAGGCACGTACCTGGACGACACTGGTCTCCTTTTGATGGGGGGTTACCTGGACATCCAGTGCGCGATCCGCTAGATTTCCTTCAAGTTCCGTTCTAGGGTCTTGTTTCTAGTCTGTCACTGTTTGTCCGCGAAGAGTACCTAGGATTGGAGTTAAGGGCCCACCTGGACACTCGCGTATGTCGTCGGGCTTCGTTGTTTGATGGGATCACAGACATGTTCACGCCGCAACGGGATGCGGGTGTTGTGAAACGGCGGTATTCTGAAAATGTCATCCATCGGATTATCCCAGTAGGATCACCGCAAGGAAAGGTTTAATGCTGCCGTGTGAGGACAGCACATGAAGCTGGAAAGCTCCAGTGTCAGCGACGAGGACGGGCAGTCAATAACGAAAGACAACCGACAGTCCCGGATATCCCATCAAAATATGATAGTAATACATTCCGTCGTCCTTGATTGTCAAGAGTTGGCCGGGTCCCCTCCAGAATGTTCCAAATCCCGGCCGCGCGCAGCGCAGGCCAGCGTCCTCTCCGCTTTCCGTCCACTGTGAGTCTATAGAACCAAACTCCATATGCAGTGAGCCGCAAACATGATAAGAAAGGGGAGCACCCGACTCTCAACTTCTTCCGCAAATACATGGGGCAAACCACTCACAAGCCAGATCCCAACCTTGAACGCCCCCTTGCCCCAACGTATAGGCCCCCCAAAAAGAAGGCCATTAATAAAGCAACAACCACCCCTATGATGGCAGCCATCTCCACGTCACATTTCCTCCTCCTTCCCAGCGGCTGTTGCAGACTGTGCTGCCCCAATAACGGACGCTCCTCCTCCTCCCCTGATACCGGACCCTCCAGCTGGCGGGCCCGCGCCGTAGCTGAATCCGCTGCCCCGAGTGGCCGAGTCGACATTGAACATACGCCGAACCCACCTCCGCAAATGTCATCCTCCGCTTCACGTACATCCCTCCTCCAATCCCTCCCCGCACTCAATGCCCCTATTCCCTTCCCACAACCAATATCAATACCCACACCCTCATCCTCGTCCCAGTCCAGATTCAAATCCATCAGAGGCAGGCGATTCCCTAGCTCCAACGCTTCTTCCAGCGTGCTCGTCGTCGGTGCGGCATCTGGGCCGTTGGTGACACTGCGCTTGACGTCTTTCAGCCAGCGCACAACGCGTGCAGGGGAACCGGCGACGATGCTCATGGCCGGGACGTCGGACCGGACGAGGGAGCAGGCGGCTATGACGGCGCCGTGGCCGACTGTCACGCCCCCTCTGCATGTAGCGTTGTGTCGTCAGTAACATAAACATCACCCTGAAAGAAGCACAGTGTAATTTCGGAGTTCTCGTGTGCGTAATTGTAGCTCTCATGGAAGAGGACTGTTGAGGATGGTGGAGTACAAGCACAAGAAAAGGGGTATCACGAGCAAGAGGAAGGAAAGCGTAACGAAGCGCATTCCGCTCAAGGCTGGACTGCCGAGCCCCTGAGCATTGGCCCGGCGCAAGAAAATGGCCCAAAGGGGAAAGACTTACAGAATGGTGACATTCGCCCCAATCCAAACATCGTCGCCAATGGTCACCGGCTGGCCGATACTATTTCGCTCGAGCCGCTCATCCAGCCGCACAGGATCTGTGTTCCACGCATCCGTTTAGCCGTCAGCTCTTCCCGCCCCCCCCTCCTGCAAGCCCGCGGCGCAATGCGGCTGGTTGGTACCAGACAGACCAAACCCTCGTCCGACCAAGAAACAGACGGGAACGGCACCCGCAAGATTCAAAAAAGACCCGTGCAGAGGAGCCGCATCAGGCGGAAATGCACGGGACCACAAACAGCAACACAAACAAATACAAAACAAGCAGAAAAGAAACGTACGAGTGACGCCGACAATGGAACAGTTAGGCCCGATGTTGCAGCCCTCGCCGATGACGATGTCGGCGCACGGCGTGTCCATGATGTAGCAGTAGCGGTTGATGAAGGTCGAGCCGCCGACGCGCACGCGCAGGCCGTAGTCGACGTGCACGGGCGGCTTGACGAACGGCGTCTGCGCCTTGAGCGCCGGGTTGGCAAAGGTCTGGTCGTGCGTCACGGCCAGCACCACGTCCTTGGACCGGTCGCGGTTGGGGCGCACGATGCTACACGCCCCGTACAGCCCAGTGTCAGTTTAGTTTACTTCAGGTGTAAAGACGCTTGGGAAAATGGGATTGCGGGGATGGTGATGATGATGCAGGGGTGAGGCTTACTCGAGCCATTTCTGGCTGCGCTCCTCCGGGTCGGCGTCGTCGGGCGTCTCGTTGAAGGCGCGGCAGGCGCTGGCGCAGCGGTTGCGCACGGCGCGGAAGTCGGAGTTGCCCGCGGGGAAGATGACGTTGCTGAAGTAAAGGGCGGGCCCGGGCTCGTCCGCCGCCCCGCCGCCGCCGCCGGCGATGGTGGAGTCGCTGCTCATGGTGTAGGGGCTGGCCATCAGAGGCCGCACGGTTCGGCGGGCTGGGTCAGTGTGTGGTTGGTGTGTGTGTGTGTGCGCGCGTCGGTAGGTTATGGATAAACCCGCGCGTGGGTGTTGATGATGAGGTGCTCGAGCGGCAGCAGCAAGCAAGTAGGTGTTATACTGGCTGTGAGAGGAAGTGATGGAGACTCGGCGGGAACCCGGCCCCTCCCGGCAGCGGACCGAACTTGATCTCAGATGCCTGTTGCCCCTTTTGGGCTTTGTACGTGGTGCCAGCTCGTGTCACACGATGATTTCCCAAAGCAGACACACTGGACGATGCCGGCGTGCCTTAGGTACGGGTCCCTGGCAGCCGTGCAGGCTGATACGCAGATGACCCGTGCGGGAAGACGGACGACTCTGCGGGCGGGCCAGTGTCCGGGGCTAATAAAGGTGGAAGCCGCGAGATGGAGCTGGCTTGCTGTGCTTCGGGGGTCTTGTGGGTTGGGTGTGCTGGACCAGGGCTGATATGGTTCATAGTAATGAATCCGTTCAATGTTTGGGACCTGTTGGTTGCTAGTGGCTCAGCTAGAGGCCGAGGTTGACGCGAGTGGATAAAGGCGGCCTGCTGAAGACGGAATATGGGGTTCGGTTGTCTTAGTCTTAAAGGAGGGCCGGGGAGGGGGATCAGCAAATTCGATGCCTCCAGTCCCGGCGGCGGGCGTGTTCTGTCAATCTTCCGCAGCAGCAGATCCCTTGCTTCCCTCAGCCACCGATGACACGCATGGCGGCCCCCATTGCCGGCCAATGCTGCGCACCATGTGTCGAGTCTTCACTGGGCGTCCCGGGCAGATTCTCCGCATGTGTGGCTGTCAGAGTGTCAGATCCTCTCCCCTCCCCGGGCCTTCCACCCCCCGTCCGCCTCCAACTGACGACGGCCTGCAAGTGAACCTTCGGCCCGCCGTCGTGTGACAGCCCCGGCCAGCGCCCCCCTTGTCCCCCTTCGGGAGGGGCTCACGCCATGTTTGGAGCTTTGCATGCCCCGGGGTCCACCGAGGGAGGGGTGGGGACGCGGGAGGTCCCTGTTGGTCTGTTGGCGAGAGATGAGATGTGACCAGGCCTCACCAGTGGTGCGTGCGGCTTCAGGCCCACAGCCACCACCCTCTTCGGTGGTGTGCGCGAGCTGCTTCTGTCGAATGCGAAGCTACACGTTCTGGCTGGCAATTCATCTGAATGCCGTGATCGTACGACAAACCTGCGTCGACAATTGCTGCAGTCCAGGCCGCAGCATCGCACAGCATGAATTGGGTGCACCACCTGTCCAATGTCAGCTCTGCGTTGCGAAGAACGAGGTTCGCTGGTGCTGCGGCGAGCGAGGATCGGGCGGGGCGAGCCAATGCTCGTCAGCGCAAAAGAGTTCCCCCGGGGGGGTTGCACTAGCGAAAGAACCGGTCCACCGGAGGTCGATCCGTCCATGCCGGGACCACGGCGGGTGCCTCCGCGGGCGCCTCCTCCATGCTGGGCCGCCCCCGGCAGCAGCAGCAGCGCAGATTGGTTGGCCTGCTGGTCCCCTGATGTCGATTGGGCTAACCCTCCCCCAATCTCAGCTTTACCGCGTACCAAGGTGACAGTGTACGATCCCATCTGCCTTCGTCTGGCTGATGGTTTCTTTGACGGCCCGAATGGTGCATAGATGGGGATGGATCTTTTGACACCTCGTGGCTTCCGCTTAGATGGCCTTTTGTAGGCATCCGAGACGCTGTGGTCGCAGCAGGCTCCGCTGGGTTGGCACGTTTGGCGCAGGTGGCCCCCACCGAAGCGAGATGCAGCTTGCCGTTCGCGGATCGAGCTAGGATCGAGCTACTGAGCGGTACCAAGTGCCTGCCGGACGCAGTTGGACGAGATCTTGCGCAGGTCCGGTTCGAGAATGATGCGCGCCTCCACTTACCGGGAGTCTGCGAAACCCGGGCTTGTGTTGCTTCTTGAGACTCTCCTCAGTGTCCTCGGCATGCTTCTTCTTCCGGCTGTTTCCCTGTGTTCTGGATAACGGATATGGCTGGCCAAACCTCGTTCCGGGTACTATAGTAAGGTATCCCGCCGGACACATGGACGCGCGAGCAGCGGCCGTGCTGGGGAGCGGGACTGGATGAATGCATGCCAGGTAGCGCAGACCATGCAGGGTCTGGTGCTCACTCGTGCCCGCTTTGCAGGACAAGCCAGTTTGCCAGACAAACCGTTGGATCTGGCCAGGGGTCACGACTCCTTCAGCCCATGCCTGACCCGCCGGGGCGGCTGCACCCGATAGGCGAGAAGGGGGGAAAGCCGGACAAAGTAACTGACCACAAGGCCCCGTCGGCCAGCAGCGCGGAACGGCGGCACGCGGCATCTGGAACACGATCCTGCGCGAATCGCGGATGGCCACATACTCCCCCGTCCCAGCGCCATCCCTCATTGCCCCGATTTGCCAGCCGTGTTTGCTTGCCTGCCGCCGGCCGGTATGCGGTTTGCGGCTTTGCGGTTATGTTGCGGCGCTGAAAAGGGCGGTGACCTGGCCGCTGCAACGCTCTTGACAACCGAGCGCTTCAGCGGGTTGGGGTACGTTGCAGCGCCAGGTGACGTCCGAGGTGGAGGGCTAAAACGTCCGAATGTAACGGGTCAGACACGAACCAAAGGTGCCCGGATGAAGTGGACCTGCAAGGCGTTGTGTTTATCACCCGACGTCTGGCGGACCGAACCCGGCGCCGAGAGGACGGAAATACCAAAATGGACGGATTGCACACTGGCTTGACTGCAGGCCGGGCGAAGAGCCGAGGAAGAGGTGCAATCGGCGATTAATATATAGATTCAGGAACAAAACTCGGCACTTACAGTCGGGTAACTAGCATGGGGAGAAGCAAAGCCGGAGTGCATGCAACCAACCAGTGGAGAAGGCAGGGGAGGTGCTGCACAAACTCGATCGTGGCAAGTCGGGGTGTGCCGATAGGGCCGGGCGGTTTGATGAGACAGGACCGGCGTGTGCAAATGGTACTGCGTACACAGTATGCAGGAGGAATGCTTGAATCCTTCAGTGCCGTGGATACGTTCCGATGACTGATGACACGTCGGCACAGAGTTGGAAACCGAACTGGAAACTGACCAACACCACAGAGCGTTACCAGGATAACGGCTGTGCATGAGACAATGGCTAACATACAGTCTCCAGACAAGCCGAGACGCAAGCCAAAAACAAGCCGCGGGAAATACGGCCGGAATCCTCCCCGGCGTTCCATTCGATGCGATCCGGTCACGTTCCGGAGGGCTAATATCGTCCCGCCGGTTTGTAACTCAAGGTCACATTGGGCGGCTGAGCTTCGTTGACAGTGTGGAAGCCAGAGGAAACCCGCACACTGGCATCTGGTGGTGGGTGTCATTAACCTGGCCCTGGACAGCAAATGGGACGTAGAGGTATGGGTAAGATCTACGACACAACCAGCAGCGGAAAGTGTAGCCGTCAAGGTTCGGATATCACGGGCTTGCTGCCCAAGAATTTGTACCAAGTACGTGTAGACCTCGAGATCGCAGCCAGTAAAACACAGTCTTGCTGCTCTTTTTCGTGCCCCTACATCCGATCGCCGCCCATAGTCACCATTGAATGCAACCACACTACTAGTCGAACTTGGGGAGATCGTAGATGTCGTCCGGATCTAACAACGTCGTCAGTCTAAGCCAGTTAAGTTCACAAAACAGACTGAACTCACCTTTCCCATGCTCCACAATGAACTTCCTCACCTCCTCCACACGCCCCTTCACCTCCGCCACCCACCTCTCCAACCCCTTCTCAACCTCCTCATTCACCCTCGCCCCCGCCCTCAGCGCCCTCTCCGCCACATCATACCTGCTCACCCCATTCACCAGCATCATATCAAACGGCGTGGTGGTGCTCCCTTCCTCAATATACCCCGCCACACTCATCCTGCCAACCCTCTCCCTGCCAAACAACAGCCCCTGCAGCTCCCTCGGATAGCCATGGTAGTTGAACAGCACCGGCCTGTCGGCAGTGAACAGCTCCTCAAACTTTGCCTTGCTCAGCGCGTGCGGGTGCTTCGACTCCGGCACGAGGATCATCAGATCCGTCACATTGACCACGCGCACGCGCAGGGCCGGGCACAGCGTGCGCAGCAGCTCGGCGGCTTTGATGACCTCCAAGTTGACCTCGACGCCGATGCCGACGAGGACGACGTCCGGGGGTTGGTTGGAGGGGGTGGGGGAGGAGGCGAAGTGCCAGACCGACGCGCCCAGGCGGCAGTGCTCGGCCGCTTCGGTTGGGGAGAGGTAGACGGCGGTGGGCTGCTTGGAGCCGATGATCAGGTTGGTTTTGTTGCGCGATTGCAGGCAGTGGTGGACCGTGGAGAGGAAGCAGTTCGCGTCTGGGGGGAGGTAGACCTGGTAAGTGCAGGGATCAGTTGGTGAGTATGTGGATGGGTGTAAATGGGGGGAGGCGGGGAAAGGGGCAGGGGAGACGCAGACGCACTCTGGCGGCCTCGGGCTTGATGTTCAGCACGGCGCCGATGAAAGACGGGTTCTGGTGCGAGAAGCCGTTGTGCTCCTGCCGCGCCCACGTGCTGGTCTCGATGTAGTTGATGGACGGCAGGTCGCCGCGCCATTTGACCTCGCGAGCGATCTTGACGAACTTGGAGTACTGCACCATCATGGTGTGGACCTGAAACAGGAAAGTCAGTGGTGCGAGTTTTGAGGCAAAAGGGGTGAGATATCCCCTGAGTTGTAGCTTACAATCCCCAGAAACGACTCATAACTCGGAAAGATGGCCGTCCGGCCGGTCAGCGTGTAGCCCTGCATGAAGCCCTGGCAGTTGTGCTCCGACAGCACCTCAATGACGCGGCCGCCGTTGGCGCGCGAGTACTCGTCCCACTGGAAGTTGCGCTGCGTGTGGTCGAGCACGGCGTCCAGCTTGTTGCTCTCGAGCTCGTCCGGCGAGAAGAGCCGGATCGTGCTCGGGTTCGCCTGGAAGACCTGGTCGAGGAACTTGCCTGTCACCTTCATGCAGCTCTGATCGGTGCCCTTGTCGACCGCGAACTCTTGCCAGTCGACCGTCTTGAGTTCGATGTAGGGGTCGTATATGGCCTTGACTTGGCCTAGCTTCTTCTCGTCCTTGGTGGGTAGAATGCTGAGGATCGTGTCGGTGGGGTTGCCATCTTGAATGAGCTCGCTGATCTTGTAGCTTGACAGCCAGTCGTCGAGTGCTTTGAGCTGCTTCTCATCGCTCTTGGCTTGCGGCAGGGGAACCTGATGGGAGTGGAAGGATCCCTCGATGATCTTGCCCTCAACCTCTTTCGGGCCCGTCCATCCCTGTAACATTTGATGTTAACGTCAACCACAGTCAACGGGCGGTGGAAAGGTCGTGCCTTTGGTGTCCGCAGCACCAACATCGGCCATCTCGGCTTAGCGATCGGCTTGCCGGACCGAGCAGCTTTCTGGATCTTCCTAATCTCCGCCACCGCCCATTCCAAGGAGTTCTGCAACTGGTCATCAATGTTGTCCATGTCCTCGACAATGCGGACCTGGTAACCGTAGCCAGTAAACAAGCAAGACAGCTCCTTGTCGTCCATGCAGCCGAAGATAGTACGCTCGCTGATCTTGAAACCATTGGCGTGGAGAATAGGTATGACGGCGCCTGACTCGCGCGGATCAAGGTACTTGGTAGCGTGCCACGCGCTGAACGATGTCAGTGGGCTGAACTGGTCGAGTCCGGATCGGCTTGAACTTACGTCGCAGTCGGACCTGTCTCAGCCTCGCCATCGCCAACAACGCAAGTCACGATGAGATCGGGGTTGTCCATGACCGCGCCAAACGACACGGCGAGGGCGTAACCGAGCTCGCCACCCTCATGGATAGATCCGGGTGTTTCGGCGTTGATGTGACTGACAACTGTAAGCAAAGAACTTTGAGACTCTGCTTCGACCTTGATGCATTGATGCCTGCTTCAACGCACCTCGGGAATCCACCCGGCACGGAGAACCTCGTAATCAGGTTCCTCAACCCCTCGGTTGTCCGGTCATACTCGCCCGGGTAAAACTTCTCGAGCGAGCCCTCCAACCACAGCGATGCCAGGGCAGCCGGTGCGCCGTGGCCAGGTCCCACGACGTAGATCATCTCGAGGTCGTGGTTGCGGATGAGGAGGTTGAGGTGCGACCAGACGAGGATCAAGCCGGGACATGTCCCCCAGTGGCCTAATTAGCATGCTGTTAGTCACAAAACGGGGGACGAGTTTGACAGTACAACCTACCCAGCAGTCGCGGTTTGATGTGGTCTGGCCGCAATTCGGATTCGAGCAAGACGTTGTCGGAGAGGAAGATCATGGCTGCGTGCAAATGGAGTGAGCACTTTGTCAGAAGAGTGTAGCGTCGGTGAGTAGTGCTCACCAGCAGCGATGTACTCGGCCGCGCGCTGAAACGCGCGCAGGGATTGGCGGACATCGTCGGGTAGCGGCTGCGGCGGGAGCTGCACGGACAGGTCGAGCACGCTGTCGGGGAGATGCGACGGCAGGGGCGGCGGGTTGGGGATGGGGATTTGCTCGCCAGGCATCGTGGAGTGCTGAAATGTAGCGACGTCTGTGCTGCTGGGCAGGATGTGGTTGATGCCGTCGACAGTTGAGCTGTACGATGGATGCAGGCCCGTGGAGGTGTAGTAAGTCAGCTACCTGTACCTCGGCAAGATCCGATGGGCAGCTTCACAGCTCTTGTAAGGTAATTAGCAAATTCACCTATACCTTCGACTTAAGCTTCTGGAATCGTGTTGTTTGAGCAGGCGGCGCAAGGTCTGGTGAAAGGTTCGTTCAAGCCAGGTGCAGCCAATCTATGACGTATTAACAGCGGCCCCGCCTTTCCGGCTGGGCCGCTGGTGCAGCGAGGGAGGTGAGAGGCAGCCCCCTCATTCCACTGAGTTGCCAGCTGACCGAGAACTGCGGTGAGCGAGCTGTCTAATTTTTCCTTCTAAACTTTCATTTCTTTTTGCTTATAACTCTTCCCTGTCTGCTCAGAAGGGTCCAAAACTGGTCGCTCTAGGGACAAGAAACCACCCCCTTTGAACAACAACGACAAGAAGATGTCGGTATTGTGGGGAGGCCGTGAACGCGAATCTGGAACTAGTAACGGTATTTAATAAGCGAGTGGAACAGACAAGCGAGTGGAACACTTTTCTCCACACAACACCACCTCTATACCCAATACTGATTTTCACAACAGCTATATATATCTTCTACTTTAAAGGAAGCTAGGTTATCTTAGCCCTCGAAGCTATTAAAAACAATCTAGAAATTGGGATTCGAGCTGCAGCTTAGCTCTACAATGTGCCAGCTTTAACCCTCTGCTATCGACATGGTGGCTAGCCTACGCGACGCAATTGTCTAACCAATTCGCATAAGCTTATAGATCTTAAAGAAGAGACGATAGTTCAGTATGTGATTGAGCTATCTAAACGCGCATTTCTACCTAGACTAGGTAGTATAGAAGATATTGAACTAGGGTGGATTGCACACATCCATTCAGGGGGCATTCAGGGGAGCTGACAGGGGTTGCATTTTTGTGTTTTTCAGCCTTGGCATATGGCCCTGGCGCATTATATATAGTATTTAGAGAGAACCATCGCCCACCGCTTAGAGAGCAGGGGGGTAAGCAACGAAGCTTCTTTCTCTTCTTCCTAAAGGACGCTATTAAGCTCCTGAGGTTCCTCTCCGTCTGACTAGACGGAAACTTCTTTTATTTGTTTTCTACAGGCCTATTGAGGCACTATAGCTACATTTGTCCATTTATCTGTCTAGATAGCTTACTCCTTCTATATATTATATACTCTATTCTATTAAGGGTAGTGTAGTATATTAAGGGTTTAATTACTAGTTTAAATAGGGGCTTAATTAGAGAGGAGTATAGCTCTAGGTCTAAACTAGATTATTGTTATAGGATAGTCGTGTCTAGTGTGATCTAACTGCAAGGCGGTCTATAATAATAGCGTTGTAGTGGGCACTCTATAAACTCTAATATAACTGTGCGGTAAGGTGAGGTTATAAGTACTGATATTCAATGATCTCTCTATTGTGCTAGGGGCAGAGAGTAGAGGGCTTAGCTATATACTATAGCTCTAGGCTACGTTATCCCTAGCTAGTTAGCGAGTGTTATTACCCGCTAACTAGTTAGAGCTGTTATGCAATAAGTGCCTAGGTTTAAAAGTAAAGAGGATAACTATATCCTTAACTACTATACATTTATAAGTCTTTCTATTATATATTATTATTATTATTATTATTTCCTACACCGATATGCCCGTAGGCGCGCCGGTCCTTCCACTGCTATATACAAAG
>JAMAKO010000087.1:37164-123001 GCA_023628555.1 Chaetomiaceae sp. R4402 | reverse complement strand
AACTCACTAGCGCTCTCGCTTAACCCCTGTTTTGGTCAGGCCAGTGCAGGGGTAATGGTCAGCTCACCTGTACCCTGCAACTGACCCTGAGACATTGTCTACATACCGGACTAGCCCATGAGTGAACCTTCATATCTGGTCCCTGCCAAATTAGTGGTCGACAACAGCATCTCGTGGAGCATTTTGCAGTAATACGTGTACTGCATATACAGTACAGTAGCTCCAGGTCGTCTAATGCGCAGCTCATACTGTGTAGTGTACTGTGTAGGTATGACGCTGCCTCGCACCAAGCTCTGTACCCCCGTACTCCGTTGACTCCAATGCAACTCCCATGTTCGTGACGCTTGTAGACCCCTGTTCCCCTGCTCCCCAAGCCAAAAAAAAAAACCTCCATGCAATTTCGTCCGATAACAGCAGGCCCAGTTTTTAAACCTCAAGGCTCGAGGTCATATACGCTATTTGATGAACGTGCAATAACGACGTGTCCGAATTACGTGCCATCATACCACCGCCACCGACAACAAGAACGACGACAACAATGCGCAGAACATTTCTCATCGCCCGGCCGTCGCGCGCCGTCTCCCGCGCATTCGGCAACCAACAACCACGCCGCGCATTCGCCACGCCGCCCACCAAGGACAACTCCCCGCCGTCCCCCATTGAGCGGGGTCAGCAGCAAGCACACCCCGTGGGCCCCTTCTACGAGGCCGTGTTGCGCACTCCCCACCCACTGCCCAAGGAGAAGCCCGAGGAGCCGCCCGTGACGTCCCAAAAGTCACCAGCACAAACAGCGCAGCCCGCCTCCCCGGAGAAGCAGCCGCCGACGTCCAAACTTGCGGCCGAGGAGAAGGCGGCAGAGCCCGCCGCAGACGAAGACAAGGCCGCCGCTAAGCCAACAGCCCGGCGCCCGCGCAAGACCGCCAACAGCAAAGCCAAGTCGGTCTCCTCCTCCTCTCCCACCGCATCCTCATCCTCATCATCATCATCATCATCATTTCCAAACCACTCCTCCCCCACTGCCCCCGGTCCCGCTTTGCCTCCACAAGCACCACCACCACAGCGAGATTCCACAGACCCACCATCACCAGGCGAGCAAGAAGCAGAACAAGGACAAGAAGCGCCGTCTAACGACACACAGGCTCGCGCCCGCGTCGTCTTCGGGACCCGCCTAGCCGGCCCGCGCGAGCGCGCCGAGCGGCTCGCCGCGCTGCGCGACCGCAGCCGACTCGTGGCGGGCGTGCTGGTGCCGCCGCGGCCGGAGGAGCCCGACAACTGCTGCATGAGCGGGTGCGTCAACTGCGTGTGGGACCGTTACCGCGACGAGACGGAGGCGTGGGCAGACGCCACCGCCGAGGCGGAGCGCCGGCTGGCCGCGCGCGAGGTCGGCGAGGGCACGGTCGCGGTGACCGAGGAGAGCATGGACGAGTGCGGACGCGGCGAGATGGACCTGGGCGTGCATGACGAAACGGCGGATAGGTGGGTTGCGAGTGTGGATGAGGACGGGGGCGGGTCGGTGGGGAATTGGGAGGGCGCGGCGACGGCGACGGACAAGGCGAGGGATGGGGCGGGCGGGAGACTTGTACATGATTTCTGGGACGATGAGCTGTATAAAAACGTGCCGGTGGGGATTAGAGAGTTTATGAAGCATGAGAAGAGGCTAAAGGAGAAGCACCTGCGGGAGGGCACTGCGGGTGGGTAGAGTGGACACCTAGTCCAGACTTGAGAACCTAGAGATAGACAATACATCCACCGTCGCTCTATGCGTCGTCTTGGGTCTTGTAACTGGTTCAATTCGTTTCTTATCCCTACGTGCGCCCCTGTCTATCCCGAATCCTTGTTCTCCTTGGTACTCTAGAGCTGTCAAATGTCGCAGCCTCCCAGACGATTTCCGCCCATAACTCCGACCGCAATGCGCGACACAGCCGAGACACCCGCACAGATGCCTAGCTTCATTACTCAGGGAGGGTAGCAAATCGAGCCGTATGTCTACAGCGGACACAGCCCAACACTCAGCCTCCCCCTTGCCACCTGTACACGTCCATGTACGCCGTTTATTCCCTCGTCCAATCCCCCCATTTATAGCCGTCACAGACCAGTCTTAGCCTCGGCGGCAAGCCGGTCGTGCTCCTCAATGTCCATCGCCTCCCAGGGATAGCAGATCCACTCGTCGCCCACCGTCCGGGCCGCCAGGTATCGGCCGTCGACGATGTTGTCGGGAAGGGTGCCCTTCTTTTGCTTGTCTTTATTCTGCGGTTGCGACACTTGTTTAGTTCTGGTGTCTGCAAGTGAAGAGGAGAAGAAAAAAAAGGGGGGGAGAAGGATAGGCAACAGCAAGGGGAAAAGGAAATAACGCACATGAAGCACGAAGATGGCGAACTCGGTCTTGCGGTCGCTGCCCAAGCGCGCGCGCGCCTCCTCGACGTCTTTCTGCAGCTCCTTGACGGCGTACTCGAGCGTGGTGCGCGTGTCGTCGACCTCGTCGACGATCAGCACGCTCTTGCCGATCAGGTTGGCCATCTCGCCCAGCGAGGTCAGGTCGAGCCACTGGGTGCGCGTCACCTTGGTGCCGGGAGCCTCGACCGCGGCGTCGGCCGCGTTGGGCAGCTGCTCGTACAGCGAGAGGCCGATCGCCTGGATCGGGATGTTGGGGCTGCCGGGTTGCTTGAGGAACGACCGCAGGATGCGCGCCGGCACGTACCCGCCGCCGCCGATGGCGATCATCAGCGTCGGCTTGAAGTCTGCCAGGATCCGTGGCGCGGCCTCCTGGCACAGCCTGTGCACCTGTCGTGGTCGTGGCGCATTAGTTCCGCCGTCCCATTCCTCCAAGATATTACCGGGCTGGCGCGAGGCTGCTCACATCGTTGTACGTGACGTAGACTTTTTGCACCATTTTGAACGTGGGTAGGTCGGTGCTTTGGCGGGGTCCGAGTCGATAGGTCGGTCGCTTAGACTGGTTTCACAGCGGTAGTTAGCGAAAGAATGCGGTATGGTGGGGTTGTAGTTGCTGTTTTGTACTGAGAGGGCCAGTTCAGAAATACGAGTCCAGAAAGGTTTTCCAGGTTCTTTGCTACACTCACCAAGCGAAGGAAACTCTGACTATATGTATAAAGCGGCGCTCACAGTGGGAAGATGGTGGGAAACTTGTAGGTGAAGGGAAAAAATGTTTCCCTCACCAGCAACTGGAACCCCACCATGGTACCGGCGCCTGCAGTCTGAAAATGAGAAAAGACCCCGCATTGCCCGCCCAACCTTTGGTCGGCTTCGGGCTCCGCCGCCTCAGATTCCCACCGCTTAAACCCGGCGGAAGGGGCCGCTAACTCACTAACGCTTTGTGGAAGGTGTGCGTCTGATGTTGGGCTCTGACAAAACCTCCGACTTGCACTTCAACTCATCCTCATAAGCATCTCTGCTCACCTAACTAACTAACTATCTATGTCACCTGTGAGCCACTTCGCTGCCACTCACAGAGAAGGTTTTGGTGGGGTCAACATCATGGTCAATAGGTACCTACTCAGACACACTTGCGTTGGCACTACACTACCTAGGCTCGGAATGGGTACAACATAGCAACTAGACCAGGCTCTTCAATCCCGAATGGTCGGTTGCTGCGGAGTATCAACCAATTTGGGTGGTCTTTATGCCCAGGTGGAATCTCAACAGGACGTTCAGCAGGTTTCATCCTGCTTCCTGTTTCATATCTGAGTCGTTTATTCTCATTGGATGCAGCCCCAAGTACTGGAGTCTTTCCACTTCGCCGGTATATTGGACTTACTGCCGGTAATCACCGTCCTCTCCAACTATTTCTAGGAAGGCCGGCCATGGAATTGGCCAAAACTCACATCTTAGACGTGCATTGGTGTTTCTGCGGATCAGTAAACCCGAGTTCACGCTATGGCTTGGCTTGATGTGGACTGGGGGTTTGCTTCGCGTCAGGTTGAGCTTGGGCGCCGTGGATTCTTGGCAACTTACGTACTTGTATCCTTGCGTATCTGTTTCGAGTGTGTGCCTATGGAAAGGTAATATGAGCAAAGCTGATCTTTCCACCTCCATGCCGGTTTCGACAGAACCAGAAGAAAAATACCAGAAACGGAGGGTCCGCAATGGTCGAGAAGTAACTCGGAACCGAATCACCGTGGTGGGCTTTCGGGGGGGGGGGGGGGGGGGGTGGGTGGGCGGCGGCGGACAAACCTACTCAAGGAATTCTTCTCTGGCCAACAGTTTAAAATCCTCTTTGGCCACCTAGCCACCTGGCCGCGGTGAGGCACGTACAATCCCACCGCTCGTCGGTCATCAGCCATGACGTCAAATAGGTCCCGGAATTTTGCAAGCAGGCTCGATTTGGCTTTGTAAGGTGTCGTGGCATCCGAGATGTTGGCGCCTTGCTTCATACTAAACTGGGGTGGATTGCACACATCCATTCAGGGGAGCTGACAGGGGTCGCATTTTTGTTTTTTTCAGCCTTGGCATTCGGCTCTGGCACGCCGTGTACAGTATTAGACAGAACCACCGCCCACCGCTCAGAGAGCAGGGGGGCAAGCAACGAGGCTTCTTTCTCTTCTTCCCACAGTAGCTGTTGAGCTTTTGTGGCTTTAGCTACGTCTGACCAGACGGAGACCATTACTTATTCGCGTGTACGGACTTGTTGAAGTACCGTAAGAGGATTTGTCTGTTCGGATAGCTCACTCCTCTCCCACAATACGTACACCATTGTAATGCACTAGCCCTATGGCAACTGCAGATAGGCGTGCAGAGTGTTATTGGAACGATCTAAGGAAGAGAAAAGAGAGTTACAGGGACCCGTCCGGGGCGAAACCTTTTGGAGGAGGGCATGCAAGCTGGCTCCTTCCCGGAGCTCAGCCGGAGGCGGGCAGGAGCCCTCCACATCCGGGCATCGGCCCGCAAGTACCAGCCCGGGCAAAGCCCGAGCCCCTGACACTCAATAACGTATTGAACAATAGCAGTCTCTTCGGAATCGGTAAGCAAGCGTGATTTGGGCGTAGAATCGCAACGTGCCGCCGGCTAGCGCGTCGGTGCTTAAGAGTACTACGGTCGACGTTGTAGATCTTGGCCGCGGCTGAAACACTTAAATCTCCGTTATTTCGAAGAGCCTCGAGGGCCAAGGTTATCTGGGCTTCTTTTGAAGTGGGTGGCATACTTGGTTGTTAAGAAAATTGGTTGTTGAGAAGGAAGATGGCGCGTCGCGCGGAAGGCTGGTCGCTTGCTTATAGTGGTCGCTCGCTTATAAGATACGTTAGTGGTTTCCCCCGCAGTTTGACGAGCATGTAGTCGAAAGAGGTAGGTCGGGATGTCATTGAATAAATTGAAGGATTCCGATACGGTTTGTTGGGCAGGATGCGGGGAAAAGAGAAGAGGTTCTCGCCCAAGAGAGCAGGTTAGGTTGGATGAAGCCAACGAGGGTTGAGAATAAGAACTCTGGAAGGTCTGCATCTCGGTCTGGTTGACCAGATGATCTGAGCTTGAGATAAGATGGCAACCCCGTCCAAACATTCCTCAAGCCTTCAGGTATCTATGTATGGCTTAGATGGGTGCACATCTTAGGGTGCTATAGTTTCGATGACTATGGCATCTGGGTGGCTCTGCAACTTGCCTTGTAGAACCTGAATCACAAGGGCGACTGCCAATGACACTAGACAATAAACGCGACAGCACGAGCCTCCCCAGTCAGATGCGTCACTGTTTCTTGAAATGTATAAGCCCTAAGTAGCGAGCAGAGACATAATAAGCCCGCATTTTCTATTGCTGCCTATCGCTGGCAATGTGATGATTATAGCTTGCCGGGTCCTTCCCAGCTTTTGTAGCTTTAGCTTTGCTGGTAGTTTATTCTGAACCATATCCGTTTCCCACCTCCTCTCACTGTAGTTCGAACTATGACCAGTGAATCGATAAACTAGGAGAGGTTCCTATCAACAGAATAACAGCAGGCGCGCCTTACTGCCCGCTGAGCATAATCAGGGAAACCACCAGGTATAACATCTTACCTAGCCCTAAGAAGCTTACTCCTTCGCCCAGGGTTGATCAGGGTGAGCGCCAATGCAAGAGAGTTACGCATTGCGGGTGATACGGCGCAGCCAGGCAGACTGGGCATGCGCATATAACCGCGTTGCCCACAGGTTGTATTATCTTATTAGACGAGTAACGTTACGGACCCAACCCAAAGTGCGGAAAGTCGGCCGTCAGCCACCGCCATAAAATGCGTTCTCGTATCTCTTAGAATAGAAAGCAGTTCTGGGCCATTTCATAGCCGCTGAGGATAATTAATGTTACTCACATTTGCGATCGTCGGTACATGGCAGTGTTTCGAGGTACGCCCTCAAAGGACAAAACCTTCCTCGACGTCCGGTGCGGGCCGCACCGCCCTCCTGCGGTGTCACCTACATCTGTCTCACAAATGAGGTCGCTGCATGAGCGAAAATGCGCCGTGGGGGCTGTGCAGCATTGGGCACTTTGTTTTGCGGGAAGCCTGGAAGCGGGGGTGATCAAAGAGACTGGACTGATAGTGACGGGCGAGGCTGGCTGCCAGTTTTCTCTTTCTCCCCTTAATCAACCACCGGTTCTCTATGCCGCCCACCGACTCAACAGAACGAGAGATGCAGCCTCTTCCAAGATTGCTGTCGTCCCAAGCGTCGCAGAGAGACTCCACCATCGTACCAGCGTTCTGCTTCACGCCTTGCAGTGAGGAATCCAATTTCGGAATACGTGAATTGCCAGAACGAACTTTGTCAATGCTGATCATTTCCTCCTATTCAAACAGATAATGCGTTTCTGGAATATCAAGCGCTGGCAAATAGCCCTAACGCTAAGCTCTGTGAGCAGGGTTCGTCGTTCGGAGATGACGTTCGTAGCTGCCAGGACTGCTTGAATTCCCACAATGTCACGTTGAACGAAGTCGAGCAACTGCAAAATGTGCTCAAGTTCTGTGGCGTGATGCCGGCCTTGAGCAAGACGACGTCTGCACTATACACCATCCCAACGTCCTGGCTGACGACCACGATGACGCTGTCGGGAACCACGTTTACTGCGTTGGGAATCGATAACATCACAACCTTAATGACAATGACTGTGGCCGTGGATGTGGTTGTCACACGGTCTGACTGGCCCGGGTTCGCCCAGGCCAGCGTCGTGCCGTCCCCAAGCAGCAACAGCACTCCCACGGCGAGCCATGAGGCTGGCGGAAATGGTATGTTGTACCTGCTCCCATTGAATTCTCGTATATTTTGGAGCCGTCGCTTATTTGGGTTCAGCTCAAAGTGGTAGTAGTCAACCCGTAGGAGACGCGAGCAATGGCAAGGCATGGATTGCCGGTGCAGTGATTGGTTCTGTCGCTGTTCTGGTCGCTCTCGTGGGAATCATCATCTACCTCTTCTTTACCCGCAGACGGAACTCGAGACGCCCGGACGAGCCCTGGCCTGGGAAGCCCGAGCTGCACGCTGACAGCTGGCCGGGTGCGCCTCATCCGCCCCAGGAGGTCGATGGCCGACCTCGTTCGCCGCAAGAGCTTGAGACTGGGCACGCTGGGGGGGGTTGGAGTGGAAGGTGGGGGCAGTACTACGTCAGAAATGGACGAGAGGCACATCCACGGCCGGCCGAGATGGCTGCGAACGAGGTTCCGGCGTCTGAGATGGACGTTAAAGGACAGCACCAGGAGATGTGGACGCCAAACGAGAGCGACGAGTGGGTTTCATGACAACTTTGGGTAAGTGCTGAGAACTGTCAGGCAAACTCCTAATCTCTCGCCCCTGACCGCGGTAGTTCGAGACCGGTTGAGTGGGTTCAGAATCGTTATAGTGAACGAGGACCATGGGCAAAGCCAACAAACAAAGCAGATTCTGCCATCTGCATCAGAGTTCGACTGCTGAAACACTGCGCCAAAGAGAGGCGGGTTGTGACGAGCAGATTGAGAAGAAGGGCACGCAGATGCGTTGCTCTCTGTCAAATAACATATCTATAAAATAGCTCTGTGCGTTGAGCAGGGCCCCTACCTAAGTGTACATAGCCCGGACACCTGCCAAGGCTGAAGAACACAAAAATGCGACCCCTGTCAGCTCCCCTGAATGGATGTGTGCAATCCACCCCAGTTCAATATTTAGTACTTCTTGTAACGGGCTGGGCCTCGTTGACGGCCTCGGAGACACTCGGCCAAGCCGGATACATAGATGTAGACACAGCTATCCGATCTTGGCAAGCCGACGTTATGCTAAACGCATTCTAACTCTAAACAAAGGTTATTGCTCTAACTATACAGAGGGCACAACGGGGACACTAGAACGGGGGTACCTGCCCAGGGTCAGCCAGTCCAACGGTCCAAGATTTGAGATAACTAAGGTAGTTACGTGTAACGTTACCTAGTTACTAAGTACCTAACCTACCCTAGGTGGCTTACAGGTACGGTCGGCACTTCCGTCATCCCATCAAACCCACGGACGAGGTGCGAACTGAAGGGTCGTGCCGGGACACGGGCTCCATCTGGCCAAAAAAAGCGAGACACTTGCCAGCCAAAAACGCAGGGATTGGACAGTTTTCTGTCTCGATTAATCTGGCCATATAGAGACGGGATTGCGCAACAATAACATGCCGTCGTCGTGGTGGAGCTTCAGCACGGATTTGCCCCTCCGAGTGAATGACTCGTGCGGAGGGTCAGAAGCCCAGTAGAATCAACTACGCTGCCCGGAAATATCAACGAAGCCCTCCGTTTCCCTCTTATATTTGCAGAAAAGCAACAAGCCTTGGAGGTGACTCCTGTTAAACCTCGATGCCACGTTCTCATCTTGGCCAGAACTAATAATCCGATCCTCAGCCATGCTGGCTAACCCCGTCGCTTCCCCATCCCAGAGCTCCATCATGCTTCTTTTCTCATGAGCCGCGAACAACGTGATTCGCCTCTGTCGGTCCCCCTCCGAGCCCTCTCTCTCTAATGGCCGACACGGACTCGTCCGCCCCAAGACTGCTGACGAGCCTGGCGATACTGGCCGCAATGTCGCTATTCTTCTTGACGCTCCGGCTCTGGTGCAAGCAAAGATACGGCAAGCGCATTAGCTGGGACGATTACATCATGGCCTGCTCGTGGGTATGTTTGTTCTACCGTCGTTGGCAGTTGGAGGTCCCGAACTGCGGCTTATGAAGACCGTGTGCCAGTTTTTTCTCGCCACATTTGTCGCCCTCACCATCGTGTCGACGAGATACGGCATCGGCCGCCACCTCAAAACAGCCACTCCGGACGACCTGAAGGTGGCTATGAAACTAATCTGTGCTGGCGAGTTCTTCTCCATCCTCGCCGTAACTGTCAGCAAGACCTCGTTTGCCATCACGCTGCTTCATCTCGCCATAGAGCGGTGGCACAATATCCTGCTCTGGGGCATCATCGCCAGCGTGAACCTGATCATGGGGTCATGTGCCATCATGCTTGTTGCTCAGTGCCGGCCCATGGAGAAGATGTGGGACTTCGCAGTCGAGGGATTCTGCTTGCCAGTTCACGTCTATTTCTCCTACGCCGTCTTCGCAGGCGGTACGTTTGCAAACCACATCCCCCCCTTCTTCCCTGCGTGCGTCCCCGGTATATTCACCTCTGATTATCTGCGAAATACTTCGCCAGTTCACAGCTTGGTCTGCCACGATGGATATTGTCCTCGCCATCTTCCCCTGGGTTGTCATCTGGCCCACGAGGATGCCAATGGTCAAGAAGATTGGCGTCAGCGTTGCAATGAGCCTAGGGGTTTTGTGCGTTCCGGGCCCTGCCTCGTCGTAGCCAATCCTGCGCTAATGTGCGCGCAGTGCCGGCATTACGGGCATCTTAAAGACCTTCTACTTAACGACTGGGACTCCAACTCACCCAGACTTCACCTGTGCGTTTTTCCGAACTCATCCAGAGTGTTAGACAGCATCGACATCAGCTGACTGTACAAAAGACGCGTCCACAGACCTGCTCATTTGGGCGGGCGCAGAATCAGCTGTCATCATCGCCGCCGCCTGCATCCCCTTCCTGCGCCCCTTGCTCAAAAAAGTCTGGCCGAGAGGCGGAAATGATACCCCTGGTACTGGCGTTCGGATTCCCAGTGATGTACGTATAGGGCCTCAGATGGGAGAATGCGAGCGTGAGGGGTCGGCGGCGGGGAGACAGGATGGTCGCAGTGACCACAGTATACTGAACCACAACTGAACTAGGAGCCGCGGGATGTCAGTGAGGCCCTTCCCCTCATCGCAGGTTTCCCGCTTTGTTTCCACATCGCAGAGACAAGTCCATCGTTTGACATAGATGATACACATGGTGACAGAGATGGAATGGTTCTGGGTTGGCCAAGGGCTTTAGCTATGATGCTCGTAAAGTGAAGTTTTGCCGAACCAATGCTTTGTCGCCACTGACTTGATGGAATAATTTGCTGCTTGAGATAGAATGGAAGGAGTTGACCCCGGAGCACCTTTTATCTACATCGCCGGGCCCCGTCACCACACTCTCACCGCTCCCAATCCGCAAGGGGTACGGTCACTGACCAGGCTGCAATGGTAATTCTCGATGAGTAACAGGTATGATTGCCTACGAGTAAGGTTGCAGTTGGCATCGCCAGCTACGGACGGAGCTTCGGTATAGTGGATTCCAGCTGTACAGGACGCAACTGTCTGTTCAACGGGCGGGCCTCGACTGCGGAAGAAGGCCCATGCACTAAACCGCTAGCTATATTTCGCAGGCCGAGCTGAACGCTCTGCTTTGGGGCAATGCCAGCAGCCGGCTATCGCGCCGCGGCGTCACGACGTGGTACAACAGCAGTAGCGACGCCGATATGATGACATACGGCGACGGTACTTTGGTGGGCTATATAAGCCCAGCCACCAAACTGTAGACGAGTATGCGGACATGGAAACGTACTGGGCCAACCAGGGCAACATGTTCAATCACGAACTGTGTCATATCGATTGGGCCGCGGGCATCGATGATCCCACTTCGCACGTTAGGGATGTGGAGATGGAAGCAGGTTACGTGGCGGGCGGAATCAACTGGACCAAGGCGTAACGTTATGGTCCAAGAAACACAAAGGCGCTGGCTTACACTTACACCAGCACCTTTTGGAACATCAAATACGTGGACAACCAACCTGGCCCTATACTCTCTGACTAGGCACGTACAAAGCAAGCTCGGAGACATTTATCCACATCTGCCCGTCGCCCCTGAACCACCGGCGTTGGTAGGCCTGTTGGTGTTAACTAAACTTCTAGACCTATAGCTATACTATAACACCCCTAGATCACCCCAACCCTCCCTCTCCACCTATTCTATCTTGCTCATCGAAGAACGGAGTTATAATCGTCATGAAGACAGACCCTATCTTGCCGTCGAAGGATTTTACAACGCACGTTTGGACATTCGAGCACCCATTTAGACTTCCGCAACTGGAATCACCGTAAGTGTAGACTGTGTTCGTATGTACGTTAGCTCAGGGTGCTCTCCTGTATATAGAGGATATGATTGCAACTCGCGTTCCCAGGGTTCACCCCCCATCCCAGTACCGCCATTGAACATGACCGAGGCCACGGGTATATCGAGGGTCGTGCAACCGGCGACGATGGCGACATCTTCAGCCAACACATTTGAGGTGTGGCATCCAGGCTCGGAGTACAGGCTCATTGAGCCGTTCCCACGAATGATGATCTGACGGGCTTCAATAGGGGAGGTGCCAGCGCCTGCGGCCATGAGAACGGCGAGGGTGATGGCCAACTGCATACTGATGCTGAATTAGTACTTGGCTTCGGTGAAATGGCGTGTGGAGAGCACGAACTGTTTACCCTCTTCTTCTTTGTGTTTTGGTCTTCACAGGGACATTATAATACCTGCAATGCGTTTCTCGCTAATCTAAAGAAGCTCTGGGGAAGAGCCTCCAGCGGCTATATGGATATAAGTAGTGTGTCGTTTTAGCCAAAGGAACCCCAACCACATTTTAGACAGCTTCCTATCCTAATAACTATAGGCGCGATTACTGATGCAGATAAGTTCATATGGCACTTCGGCTTACTCCACAAGGTGTCCCTCAAGACCATTGAGACGTGGTCTGTTATGAGATGGCGGAGTGTCAGTGAGTCTCACGACCTGACCACATGCAGCGACCCCGCAGGGCGCGCGGGACGCAACCGCAGCCAATCATTCAGGAACCAAGCAGCATAGGATCACGCTTGGCAAAGTGATCTAGGGAGAGGGAGGGATTACCGGCAAGGCTGCCGGCTTACCATGAGCCTAGTGATCTAGCTAGCAAGGGATACCGGAAGAAGGAGTGATCCCGGGAGAACGTAGATCATCGAGCAGTGGTCCTGAATTATAGCCGTAAGAAATATCTAATTATATGTAGTTAGGGCTTTGACTTACTAAATGTTGCTAAGATGTTTATTTATGACTAGTAGAATCCTAATCCTCTCCAAGTTAGTTATAGAGACACAAAAAGAAATACAAGACAGATTCGGGATCAGGGGCATTACCCAGCGGCAGTTGAATCTCAGACAAAATCTGCACTAACCTGGCCATGAAGGTGCTCATACTTGTCCAGCGTCTCCGTCTCGGCCACATTCTCGAAGGGTTCCCATGTCTCCTCCCCGCCTTTCCACTTTACAAGCACTTTCGTGCTGCCATTATTCAGCTTCCTGTAGCCCGCAAATTTCCTCTACCTCCCACTCTTCCTCCCCGTCGGCAATGTCAGTGATTGCGGAGGGCGCCGGAGAGTAGCCACGCAACGGCCGAGCCCCTTTCTGAGAGGCGTCAACGGTCTTGAGCTTGGTTTGATACCTCACCTCAATGGCGCTCGCTTTCCGCGATCCCCCAGCCCGAGGATCGACGGACTTGAACCTCCCATCATCCCCCAAGTCTGCGACGGGACAGCTTGAGACATAAGGGGCGTGCAAACAGATGGCAGCCCTCAATGTCTTTGATCACTTTGACATCGAAACCGGACCTTTCTGCGCATTCCAGCATCAGCGAGCAAGATGATGAGCAACGGCGAAGGTGAAGACCTGCCGACAATGACGCGCCGGAATCTCCAGAACTTCACCACCGAGAAGCGACGGGAAACAGCACGCCGCAGAGGGCGATCCACACCCTCACCGTCTCCTGACTTCCATGAGTACGACGATATTTCATCCGAAGACCTCCGGCCGCCGAGTCAAAGGCTCCAGCGCCGGTACCCGAAGCCCACGGCTTCCGAAGTGGCCGCCGACTACCCGAAGTGGCTGGAGCGTGTCAACGCGAACGTGCCTCGCGCCAAGCCGATAACGTGGGAGGATCTCCTCCAGCCTGTCGAGTGCCGCCTCTGATTCCGGCATCTGAATTTGCGGAATATACCGCCAAACACGGCATCCCCGTGGTTGACTGGTCCATCAGCTCCTGTGACGACGGTGCACCAGTGGCAGCCTCACCCCGGCGGAGCATGACGCCTGGTGTAGTGGGCGCCTCACCTCAGAGGAGCAACGAGGCGGCTGCAGAGCTAGAGGTCGAAGCGAAGGTGGAATCGCGCGTGGCATCCGATGCGCCGGACCCAACCGGCCAGACTGAACACCACGATCCTGCAGAGTGGCAGGCATGGTACAATACGAGCCCGACCTACGTTTACTAACACCCTGTCTGCCAGCTGCCCAGCCGAAAATACCGCGCCAGCCGAGTCCACGGACAACCGTGAACCCCAGTTTCCGCCGAACTTCCCCGCATACCACTGCACGCAAAACATGAACGAGATCGCCGCGTACCTGGCCAACGCTAGCTACGTGGCCGCGCTCGGCGGCCCGCCGCTCGCCGACCTCAAGTACGGCATCATCAGCGTGCCGGCCGGCGAGGAGTCGCTGCTGTTCGGCAAGTCACCCAAGTTTCACCATCAGCCGAGATTTCATCGACGAGATTGACGACGCCAACCGAGACTATGACCGGGCGCTGCGCATGCACGATCCGGACAAGGACAGCGACGAGTTCGCGCGGCACCGCTTTGACGACGACTTTCCGGATGTGCCGGCCGACGCGCAGCAGAATGTTGACGTGAACGTCCGCGCGGAGGACGAGGATGGACGGCAGGGGCCAGAGATAGACGAAGCGGACGTTGCACGAGCAGGCGTGGGGGAACCGGGGCTGCAAATACCGCAGCGCAATCCGCAACTGGAGTCGTCGGTTCTAGCCCAGGATGGCGCTTCCGGCTCGCAAAAGAAGAAGAAGAAGAGGTCAGGCGGGAACATCAAGGCGGCGGTGGCAAACACTGCCGATGTGTCTAAACCACAGGGGGTTGCGAAGCGGAGACGCAGTCCGCGCGTGGTTGACAGAAACAGCGGTCCGTCGCCGCCAGCCGCAAAGCGGACGCTCAGGAGTCGGAATTCAGGATGACGAGCCATGAAGGTGGGATCTGGGATTGCATTTCGGCGCGAGGGATACCGGGCGTTTGGCGCAGCGTCGACAGGACAACATGATGAGCGGGCAGTCAACTACGTGTTCCTGGGCTCAAGGTGATTGTATCGCACGTAGAGGCAATGGAAATCTGTACAACTGAAGGATGCTCAATCCTCCTTTTTTCCCTTCTAATCCCTAACACATCACGGTTGGTGAGGTCATCAGCAGGGTGCCTTTGCGACGCACAGCAGCTTCAGGTGCAGCCAATGCGAATCCGCACCTCCGCACGTTGAACCTTAACCCGGCCCGCTCACCCCAACCCAAGACATTGATCTCCACATAGCCACTCACCCAACTTGCACCTCCCCAAACAGACGCACCACCCCCCTCTTCCTCAACCAGCCTCCCAACCACACCAAACCACCTATTCCCTCACCCCAGCATCACCATCACCGGCAGGAACAACCAGCACCCTCCCAAACTGAACCACACACACACAAACACACAAACGAAAAAAAATATGCCAGGCTCCTCCCTCTGGCTCCTACCCCCTCAATCCCACCCCCTCCACGCCCGCCTCACTACACTCCTCACCACCACCCTGCCCGCCCACTTCCCCCGCGAAGCGGCCTCCTCGCCCTCTGTGGCGCCCCACTTTTTTGCGGCACATGTCACGCTGACGAGCGGGATCGCGCCGGCGCTGTACGGCGGCGACGACGGGGAGGACGTTGGCGGTGGTGGTGGTAGTGGGGGTGGGGGGCCGCAGGCTTGGTTGGATAGTTTGCCGTTTCCTTCTTCGTCTACTTCTCCACGTGGTTTACCCGGCTCTGGTGTTGGCTCGGGGCTTGGTTCTTCTGCTACGGTGCGGGAGGGTGCTGAGGGGATGGGGGATGGAGAAGGGGGAGAGGAGGACAGGGTGGAGGAAGGGGGAAGGAGGAGGAGGAGGAAGAAGAAGAGGGGGGATGTGGAAGTCAGGTTCGAGGGCGTCGAGACCCAGGAGACGTTCTTCCGGCGGTGTTTTGTCCGGGTGCGCATGACGGAGGGGGTGAGGGTGCTGGCTGGGGTGGCGCGGGCAGTGGGGGTGCTGGGGGAGGAGGTGGAGGTTGGGCAGGACGGGGAGGTGGTTGGGTTTGGGGAGCGGACGGAGAGGTGGTAGGTTTTTCTTTTGTCTGGCGTGCTGTTTAGATGACTTGAACTGTTAGACTGGGCCACGGCTAACGTCCATTGTGTGTGCTGTTCTAGGCTGAGAGAGTGGCAGGCGGAGTTTGGGCCGCATCTGAGTCTGATGTAGTAAGTCGGGTCTCTGGCAGTTTGCCGTCAAGGACGGAGGCGAGTTGGCACGGGTAGAAATGGAGAGCTGACAGCGTACAGCGGCGACGTGCCCCTCGCAGACGAGACGTTGAAGGAGGTGACGAGGGTGGTGCGGCAAGCTGGGGTCAAGCTAGCGGAGGATGACCATGACAGCAACGAGGAGGGTAGTGGATGGAATGGCTGGGATGGCGGCGTAATCTGGCTCGTGCCGACGGACAAGCCGATCGCGGACTGGAAGCCGATCGCCGCCAGGGAGATCTAAGCCTGGGAGGCGAAGGACGAAGCGTTTTTTTTTTTTGGTTGCTATCTATGATGTGCAAGTATCTCGGTTTGGCACCAGGATCGTTGCCCTGCGACAGGTGCACAGCCTGTCAGGTTGGTAACCCCCGGTTTAGCCGCATATACTCCAGCTTCTGCGCCAGCTCACCTTCCACGCCCCTCCAGGTCCTTCCCTTCAGATGCCGCATGCACAGCTGCTTGCCCTCGTCGGGATAGTACAGCCAGCAAGCCCACTTCCTCCACAGGCCGTCCTTCATCTCCGTCCGCGCGCGGTGGCCGATCGTGTCCTCGATGAAGGCGCCCCGCGGCAGGGCGGCGCGCTTGGCGAACACGTGCGCCAGGTAGTGCGCCGTCTCGGCCACGTGCGGCTTGTCGTGCCAGAAGAAGAGCGGCGTGAGCGGAATCTTGGTGGCGGTTCCGTCTGCGGCCGCCACACCGAAGCTCTGCTTGTGCAGGTACGTCAGGGCGCGCAGGGCGGGGAACTGCATGACGTGGTCGGATCGTGCGTACTCGGTCATCCGGGTCGAGGGGAAGCAGACGTATTTTATGGGGACCTGGACCACCGGCAGGTCGTCCGAGTCCGCCGCGCCGCCCGCCTGGGAGCGCTGTTGCATCAGCGCGAGAAGCGGGCGCAGAGGGATGTCGGACACGGGCGCCCAGTCGTGCTGCTGGATCCAGACGTAGGGAGTCTCGGTCAGCCGGAGGGCCGAGCGCACGGCCAGGCCAAATCCCAGACGCTGCGAGGGCTCGACGAAGACAATGCGGCCGTCGCGCGTCCTGGTGATGGCGAGCGGCACCGCGTTCGTCTGCTGCGCGTAGGCGGTGGAGCCGTACTCGGCCTCGCCGTGGTCCATGGCCAGTTCCTCCTGCAGCTGGCGTGGATCGGTGCCGCACGGCGCATACTCGTGCAGGATGAGCCGCTTGGCGTTCTCCTTGTACTCGGCATACCGGGCGGCGCCCTCGGCCGTCACATGTCCTTTCTTGAGACGGGCGGTCGAGCTGATGTGGTCATACGTGTCGAGCACCAGAATCACCCGACATCTCATCAACTCGGGACAGTGGGCGCGGAAGGACGCAAGGATCTGCGACAACAGCTCTGTGGACGGCGCAGACGGGGTCGGCGACGTGGTGATGATGAGGGTCAGGGCCTCGGTCTCGACATGGGCAGCATCATGAACCTCAGCATTGCCCACAGCCTCTGCTGCGCCGTGCGCAGCCTCCTCCACGACATCAACCGTCATGTCGCTGCGGCCACCGAGCCAGGTGAGCACACCGCTCGCTCGGCGGATGCCTCACGCAAGCCAGCGCGGGGACGCGAGCCGGTGGGCGATCGGTCGGAGGCGAACACTGGTGTCGCAAGGTCGGTTGGTTGACGTGCAACGAGAACGGAAAAGCGGTGCGATTTCGGATTGTGGACTCCGTCTTTGAAAGGAGAGGCCCATACAGTAAGACTTCTGGTAGGGACGCACTGTCTGTGGTGCTGCTCCACAGCGAAATGCCGAACACCGACTTTCTAGATTCTCTCTTCCTGCCGCCGCCTCCTAGTACTGTGTATTCAAGCGATACAAACGACCAGTGCCACTGATGGGTAACATAGGTAGGTAGCTGATAGCATCAGACCACGGCCCACGACTTACATGTAACCAAACCTTACAGATCCTTCCAGCATGCTCCAATCCCATCCTGACCTCCCCACTCCGATCTCTGCAACCCATACACCCTCGTGAAATCATCATGACCCATCGTTCACTCGCATAACCAAGCCCAAGAGGCGACAGAGGACAAAAACACACCACCCCCCCCTCCCCTAAAACGCAATGGCGGGGTTCGGCGCCTGCGCCCCCGCGCGCGCCTTAGCCTCCTTCCTGGCCTTCCACCAGCGGCGCGCCTCGAACCACAAGGCGACGGCCATCCACAGCACCCACATGGCGGTGGCGCCGGCGACGTAGGCCGTCTTGGAGCGGCTGGTCGCGCGCGCGGCGCCGAGCCCCAGCGCGCCGTTGGCTATGCCCAGCGTGACGGCGAGCCGCCCGTTGACGAGGTGCAGGTACGACCAGGCCTGCCGCCGCCGCACGCGCTTGAAGGCCGCGTGGTGCAAGAGCCCCAGCACCGGCTGCACGAGCAGGCAGAAGAGCACCACGAGTCCGATGATGGGGTGGTAGTTGACGGATGGGTCTCGGAACTGGGGGGTGTTAGTAGCAGAAGGAGGAGTGCGTGGGGGGCCAGGTTCAGCACTCACCAGGTCGATGCCGATCTCGCGCACCTCCGCCATGAGTTGGACGCCGAGGCCGACGGCCGCGACGAGCAGGGCGAGCCCGGCGGCCTGCGTCAGCGCGTGCGCCCAGACGCCGGCGCGGCCGGGCAGGAGGCGCACCAGCATCGCGCCGCTCGGGAAGAAGGCGACCATGGCGATGGCCGCCAGGATGCCGTGGATGAAGCGCACCCGCGACGCCTCGTCCGGGTCGAACTGCGCGCTGCCGGGGCCGAAGTCGCCGATGTTGTTGGGGTTGAAGGTCGTGAAGCTGCCCGTGCTGCCGTAGGTCGTGTCCGAGACGGTGGTGAATGCTGGCCCCGGGCTGAACGGGAAGACGGTCACCGGGCTTCCCAGGATCAGGTGCTGGGCAGCCCCGGTAGGGTCGTTGGGTGCCCCGGTGGTGATATGCCCATGGGGTGCGGAGGTAGTGGTGGTGGACGTGGCGAGGCTGGCAAGCCCCGAGTCGGTCGCAAGGCCAGTGGCGGCCATGGGGTGCGCCCCGACGGCGACCGCCGACGCTACTTTTTGTCAGCAAGAAGTTGTCTCCCTCTCTTACCATCTCGAGCAGAATAAGACTGGAACTTGGTACTAACCCAGAGTGATGAGCAGCGGCTCTACGACACCAGCCATGTTTGCGTAACGTTGTAGCGTCTCAGGGCGCTCACAAAGTAGCGAAACAGAGAAAAGCCCTACTGTTGGCCAAACTTGGTGGAAAACCACTGCAGCTTTATATCCAGTGATCGCAACCAATCCGACGTCATGAGGTGTAATACACAAAGTCTCAGCACCCCGTGGTTTCGGACTATCGATGGGGTATCTGCGGCCACCTTGTAAGAAACAAGCATTTGACGACTTCTCGGATTAGGCACTCACCGTTCTGTGTGGCGTTCACTTGACAGAGCCATTATCAGACAAAAAAAAAGGGTTCTATCGCACCGCGTGTACAGTGTCATGCCGTGGCTGCGGGTCTATATGACACAAATTGCCGTCATCTTGTAGCCGCTATGTCGCCGTGGCTCTGTCGGACGCCACTGGGGGCTAGTAGCCCTTGGCGACTGTGGCTCAATGTGCTAAGTCATAGGCGGGTGTGAGAGGACCTGTCAATAGTTTCACAGTCTGGCGTTGGTGTTGGATAGGTCTCGCGAGGAGCAGGTGCCGTCCAGCGCCGGCAACACTTGAACCACGTCAGCGTAGTCTAGTCCCCCCTTGATGACTGCGACATCGCCATTTTTGGCGAAGATGATGTCCCCATAGTCCGTCATGCCACCAACGGGTGATCGCGTGCCAGCAAACCAGTCGTACGGTACAAAGAAATGTCTGGTGTACGACGAGAAGCCGCCCGTCTCGAGCCCTAGCCCATGCAGCTCAACCGAGCACACCCAGGAGTGCGTGTCGAGGAAGATTAGCTTGCTGCCCAGGGCTCCGTGGCGATGATAGACGCCAACGACATGTGCGGTATGTCCCTCGATGTTTCCGAGCCGTGTCAGCGACGGTGCCACCGTCGTGTCGTCTGCAGAGTCTGCGAGTTTCGCATCATCTACCGTCAACTCTTTGCATTCCAGAACGCACACGTCCCTCGTCCCGGCCGAACCATGGGCGTCTGTCATGTTGAGCAAAACCCCGTTGTGCGGCTGGCCGCAAGAAAAAGCTCCCTTGAAGCTGAGCCCTGTTATACTGTGCTCCCCCAACGAGATGGAAACGACTTCCGACAGATCTCGCCAGCGATGCACATGCACTGTGGTCTGCCTGACGCATATCACGTGGGCTGCCGAGCGTGGATGCTGTAACCAGGTCCGCACCGGGTAGCCGTTGTGTGTGATGGAGAGCTGTTCTTGCCCGCTGTTCAGGTACCATAGGTAGTCTGATTTGTGCGTAGAGATGAGCATCTTCTTTCCTTGCTCCCAAGGCAACAACTGCACGATGGTGCTGCCACAGTTGATGCTCTTGTCCAGGATGCACTTAGAGACAGCCCATATTCCGTGCGCGGACGAAGTTGGTTTCTCGAGGCGCCAGCCGAGAACACCATTTCCAAGACAAGTAGAAATGACGGTACTAGTCCAGGGCAGCCAACACAATGTGTGCACGGCGGCCTTGTGAGAATACAGCACGGCGGTGTGATCTCCACTGCTGATGTCGTACAGAGAGACCGAACCGTCGTCTTTGCCGCACAGAATGCCTTCCTTGGCCTCCATCAGTGCCATGACGGTGATCCTGGCTTTGTGTCTTTTACTGGTAGACTCCCCTGCCGTGCTTGCTGTATCCACACTGAGGGCGTCGTCAATGGCCGCCCCGGCGAGCAAAACAGGAGGCACCCAGATGTTGCACTGAGACCCTCGAAGGTCGGCAAGGTTGGTGCCATCACGACTGAATGCAAGTGTCTTGATGAAAAAGTCTGACGACCTGACATTGTAGAGCAATCTAAGCGTGTCAAATTCGAAAATTTGTATGATGCCGCCACCACCGCCCCCGGCGAGAAGCCTCCCATCAGGGCTTGCTGTCAGAGTATGGCAGCTGACTCGTTGCTTCTCGACCTCCTTGTCTGCGAAGGGGTCCACGATGGCGAGCTCTCCGTCAAGGTACGATATCGCAAGAAGCTCAATGCTGGCATTCGGGTTGAACAGCAGGGAAACGACCGGGTGTGTGGCCGGTTCGCCAGACGGTAGCTTCTTGCTGCAGGTGCCGAAATATGTGTCCTGCTCCATATCCCACAGAACAACAGGTTTACCGGGATAGGCAATTGCCATCATACGGTGAGCCACGGCGATGGAGACAGCGGAAGGGACGCGGTTCAGAAACGGCGGGCCGTCCTCTGGGCCGTCTCGCCACGGCCTTTTGGCCTGTTCCGCCGCTTCGTGGTTGAGATCCCAGGAATGGAATTCATTTTGGTTCGAGGCCGCCATCAGAAGATTGCTGTAGAACACAAGCCCAATGCATCGGCGGGGAGGAACTAACTTGTGTAGTTGCATGCCGGTCCGTAAGTTCCACAAACAAATGGCTCTCTGCCCGCATGATGCCAGCATATCCGAGTTTTCTCGAAATTGCAGGAGCAGCACTGCCTCTCCGTGATCCAAAGTACGATATTCCTGGCAGGACTGCGGGTGATAGAGGACAACCCAGCCACGTCGCAACCCCACGGCAAGGAATTCTTCCCCGTAGCAGAGAGCGCTGGTCTGGCCGTCGCCGAAGTCGAGGCATGAAAGTCTGTCGTCCCATGGAACCGCTGGAAGACCAGCAACGGCCAGCCTTTTGCCCGGTCTAGTTATCGCATGAATTGCAGAGTTCGCGGGGCAAAAAGGAGGGATGCGTGAGTAGATAGCCGACGGTGAGGCGATCAGCGCGTCAGCGAACCTGGCGGTCATTCTCTGCAGATCTATAGACCATGCTCGAATTCCTTGAATGTCGCGTCTAAGCTGTGACCTTTCAGCCATGCACAAAGTTGCATAGATTTTCAGATCCCCGGCAGCGCGGATCAGCGGTCTAAGTCTCCCCGTTTCGGCCACACGATAAATCCAGGTCAGAACATTGAGTTTGAGAAATTTGTCGACGAAACCCAAAACATGATCGGCGGTTGGATCTGCTCGCGCCAAATGGGACGAGAAGGCTCCGATAGCATATGTCAGGAACACGGGCTTCTGAGCCGAATTTTGAGCTCCTGATCTGCGCTTCTCCGTTCTTGGGGGCTTCATGTCGTCCCCGGCCAAGTACTCGATGCACACGCTTGCAATTCGAGTATGCGCTTCGCCTTTTCTAACAGCGAACTCGGAGTCCAGTGAGTCGTCGAGCAAGAATTCCCGTGCAGTCTCATGCACCATTTGCACTCTTCCAGTCGTGTCGATGGTGACAAGCTGACCGCAAAGAGCCCTGATGGATTCTCCCAGGTTGGGAAACCTGTCCTTGAGGTCAAATTCCAACGCGCATTCGAGTTCTCTCAGCGTCAACGGCCGCATGGCACATGCGGTCCAGCTGAGAACTGCCTTGGCTAACGGCTTCCCCCTCGGCGCGAGAGCCATGGTGTCCAGAGAGCGCTGATACAAAGGCCCCATGCCTCGTGGTACTTCGTCCAGAACACGGGTAATCTCTTCTTCACTGCATGCTGCCGAAAGCTCTTCGAGGACCAACAGAGTCCACAGAAATGAGCCTCTGGACTTTGCGATAATCTTCGTTTCCAGGGCCTCGCGGTCCTCCTCCGCGCTGTTTGCGAAAAAAACCTCTCCTTTCTCGGCAATGATGCGTTTGATGTCGAGCAGGGTCTCCTCAGCAAGAATATGTGCCTGGGTGTGCCGACGCGGTCCGAGAATGGCAAAGAGTCGACACAAATCTGGGGTTTCGCGGCTTGTGATCAGGACTTTGAGGCGGTTGTTCGTAGTCAGATTTGGTAGCATTGAGCTGAGTAACGGGGCGAAGTTTGTGCATTCATCCAAGGCATCAATCACCCAGCAGTGGGAAGTTGTTGCTTGCTCGAAGATGGTCGGTGCGAAGAGGGTCCTCCAGAGAGTTCGTTCGTTGTCGAGGTCAAGCCAAACGCGGTCTAGCTGGAGTCTCAGCAGCGCATCCCGTACACCCGGATCGACAGAAGCCATTTGAAACGCTAGTGACCGAAGACAAACGCTCAATCGCGACTTCGATGTATCGCCGTGCTTGAAGAAGTAAAAACTGCAAGATACGCGCGCTCGCTTCAGGTCGTCGATGATGAAACCCGCAAGGACTGATTTGCCCGTGGCAGGCTTTCCATCAACCCACAAAACGTCAGGAACATCATGTTGGTGATCCTTCCAGTCGGTATAGTACTGCTTCTCCAAAATCCAGCCACAGGTTCCCTGAACTCGGGCATCCTGAACTGCGAATAAGTCATCGTCTGACTGTTCGGCGACGCCGAGGTAGGTGGCAAGGCTCTGAATGGAGTCTCGTTGGTTGGTCTCATTTGTGTTTGTGGCTGCAAGTCAGGTTAGTGTCTGCCTGCGTGTACGATGCTGAGTGAACGCTCGGTATCGTACCTGTTGTCGCAATCTTGTTAATCGTGGAAACAAGAGAGTTTCGGACGATGATGAAGTTATAATCGGAGGGGTCGTCAAATTTGCTGATCGACCGGTGGTCTGCATTCATGGGCACCTGCTTTTCCTCGCGGTAGCCGAGGGTTGCGGACTCGGGGTCGACGATGAGGATATTCAGCGCCCCGATCTTCAGTTTCCGTGTCTCGTAGAAGGACCACAACTCCACGTCGGCAGAGTAATGGCGGAACTCATCATTGATCGATTGAAGAGCACCGGAGCCCCGAACCATCTCCGCCACAAAGGCAGGAGCTGAAGATGCGACTTGCAAGATGTTCTTTAATAGCTTTGCGGAATCCGAACCTCGATGAGGAGTACCGAGAAAGTATATCGCACGAACACGAACTGCCAGTGGCTTGTTTTCCCTGTGGGCCAGCATATAGGCTTTCTTTATGACCAGCCCGCCCATGCTGTGACCAACAAGGACCAAAGCGCTGGTATCGTTGCCGATGTGTGGCGAGGTCGAGAGCGCGCCTAGCAATGACTTGCCGATATGGTGGAGGTTGAGACAGCTGTCGTTGCCCTTTGTCCAATCTGAGGCGTAGCCGTAGCTGTGAATCCTGACGTTTTTGAAGGCGGGATCCTTTGGGAGCCATTCGCTGGGCCAGTAATGGCTGACCGAAACAGTCTTGCTCCATGTCCTCCGCGATCCTCCCCCAAGGCCATGGACAAACACGAAGTCAAAGAGGGGTTCTGACGGGGCATGAAGAAGATTCAGGCCGAGCGGCCCCTTCGCGTCGGACGAGCCATCGTCCACGACAATGGTCGCTCTGCTCGATCGGTCACTCACGGACGCAGCTGTGGCCTCTAAAACGTTCTTGTCCTTCTCATCCCTTTTCTTGTGCCGGAAGCCGAAACTGCGAATGGACTGCAGAGACGTTTGTCAACCACTGTGGCGTGGGTGCGCGGGCGATGGCGGACCTGCGCAAACCGAAGTGCAGTGCGGGGTCGCACCGTCTGATAGTGAGCAGGGAGGGCGCGGCTTACCATCGTTGTTGCAAGGACGTCGCTTTCTCATTTCATCATCTGATGAAACATATATTCAGCACATAGGTAGCGTGTTTGTACCCATGAGTCGGCGGATCCACAGCTCGTCTCCGGGCGACATTTATCGGTGTGTGAGTTTGGCGGGCTTCCGTCCTCTAGCTCGCCAAAGGCTCTCTGAGGAGTTGATCGATCTTATTAGGTAAGCCGGCGTCAAATGCATCTTGGTGCGAGCAACTAACGGGTGATCGTCTACGAAAAAAAAACTGCACGGAAGCAAATGTAGGGCTGCCATGGCTCCGCAGGAGGGATCATCGCCTAAAGAGTGAATTTCTTTAGAAAGCTGCTAAAGTGGTGGTGCGAAGCTGCGGCGTCAGGCCAACGCCCGCAACAGTTAGGGGGGAAGGAGCCACCAGCAGAGATTCCAGCCTCTTTCTCCCCCGGCGTTCACTTCTCGTGGCCAGCAAAGGTAGCATCCAAGATGAGAGTCCGGAGTTCAGCGTCTTCCTCCAACAGCACCACCTTGATCCCAGCACCCTCAAGGCGCTGGATTCCCTCGTTCGACCTGATGAACGTTTCCGGCTCCCGAATGCCGACGTAGACGACTTAATGGCATCGCCCAGCCCAAGAATACGCTCGACGCAGGTCCGGTTCCTGCTCAATCTCTCGTTGCAAGGTTCCATTGTCGTGTAAAGCACCGTGTTTGGCGGTAAGACATTGGCGATGTCGAAGTCGTGAATGCCCTGGCGGTCGGCGACCTTGATGAAGCAGCAGTGCTCGGCGTGCGTCGAGCCGGGATCGCCCGGTCGGTCCCGCGGCAGTTCCTCCGAGTAACCCGTTGCCAGGATCGTGTTGGCGTCGGCGTCGACGAGCACCGCGCCGACGCAAAACTTGGGGGGCGACGGTGGCGACAGGCGCGCTTGCTCCACAGCGTACCTCATGTAGGCCTTGTGGTCGTCCGGTGCAATGTCGGGGTGGGCTGTCATGCTTCAGATCGGTGACTGGCCAATTTTGCTGTTGGGGATGCGGAACGTTCTCGCGCTGTTGGATGTTTGTGGCGCTGGCAGCTTCCAATCGCTTCGTCGGACTCTTGCTTGTTGGCCCCCGAAACTCAGGCTTCACCCCACTCTCGCACAAGGCGCACCTTTCAGGCCTCAGCTTTTTAGCCAGGCCTTACTGAAACACAAGGCGGGTGAAACTCCGGAAAGTGCACAGTCAAGCATCAACTTTGGAATACCTCATCTTGAGATATCAACTGCCACAAGGCCCATCATGAATGCGAACGGGAACGGCGCGGACACACTGGATGTGGGAGACGGCGACGAAGGAGTCGACCCAGCAATCTTGGCCGGTAGGTCCTATCCACTGGACCTACCTACTATCTACGTTCCTAACCGGTTCATGTTTGCTTTCTTTTCCGTTGGTTGCTAATGGCTTCGCAGCGCTGCCGAAAGACTGCAAAGTCCTGTCGACGGCGCGCCACGGAAACAGCTTCTGGGCAAGCACTGGTCGCATTGACGTCCAAGAAACTTGCGGTACATGCCAGCAGTATTTCGTCAAGATCCTGCCCGGCGATATTGCAAGAAGTATGGTGCTGTCTGAATTTGAGTCCATGAGGACAATTCACAACGTCGCTCCCGAATTCGCACCGCGCCCTGTCGCCTGGGGAACCTTCCAGTCACGACCTGAGAGGCACTTCTTCCTCTGTAAATTTCGAGACTTCGACGACACCATGCCCGATCCCAACGACTTTGCCGCCCGCCTGTCCAAAATGCATCAAGAAAGCCAGTCGCCAGTCGGCAAGTTCGGGTTTCACCTGACCACCTATGCGGGCAACCTCCCGCAGATGGTGGAGTGGGAGGCCAGTTGGGAAACCTTCTTTGCCAGAAGTCTGCGCTATGCGCTGGACCTGGAAATCAAAGCCAAAGGATTCGACCCCAGTCTCGACAACCTGCTTCCTCCTCTTTTCAACAAGGTCATCCCCCGCCTGCTCCGGCCGCTCGAGACCGAAGGGCGATCCATTAAGCCCTCGCTCGTCCACGGCGACCTCTGGTACGCCAATGCGGGTGTTGACAAGCACTCCGGCGGCAGCATCGTGTTTGACGCATGCTGCTTCTACGCCCACAATGAATGTAAGGCTCTCCTGTCTATAGCTGCCCGATGCAATCGAGGCGGCAGTATCACTGCCTTATTCAAAACTAACCATTGAGCAGACGAATTCGGTCAGTGGCGACCCGCTTGCAACAAGTTCGACGACGAGTATCTCAAAGCGTACCACAAGCTCGTGGCGAAGTCGGACCCTCAGGAAGATTACGACGGCCGCGTAGATCTCTACAAACTGTAAGCTCACTGATCCGTCACTCCTGTGTCGATTTGAAGCTAAGCGTGTATCATAGAAGGTTCAACACGCATGTGTCGGCGCTATTCATCGACGACATGGGCCTTCGAGAACAGTATGACCCGTATCCAGAGAAACCCCTTCTCCTCGTATGTCCAGTCGCTAACTAGAGAAGGATGTTAGGGGACATCCAAGACTTGGTTCGACGGTATGGGAGTGAAGATGGGCAAGCTTTAGATTCGGGCTGAGGCTAGTGGTTCGTTGCGCTATTCAGCCATGTGCTCAGAACCTGGCACATCGGCGACCTCAACTTGATTTTACCACGGTCGCTTGAGGTTTTCATGACCCAAGATGTCGACGTGGCCTTCGATGGCCCACTGCCAACAGTGACATCGGCACGGGATATGCCGATCAAACAAGCCACTCCAGAGTACGGCAGAAAAGGCAAATAAAAAGCCGTGCGATTGGGGTATGCATACCGAGGTACGAATTCGGAGTACGCGCCTCGGAAATGGCGAGCAGTTACACAGCAGGAGGGCGGAACCGGAGGATTCAAACTTATCAGGGGATTAACCTACCAATGCATTGGGCCTGCAGCCACCGCCGCTACTTGTCCGCTTACACAGTTCCAGCACAGTACTGTGTACCTAAAGATACGAGGGTACCTGGCCAGGTGGTACCCAACGGCCGACGTGCCCAGGAAGCTAGTAGCTGAGGTCTTCGGGTTCCGAGCCCGTTCCTGCAGCATACTTCTTCCGGTAAGGATTACCATCGCCCGTGGACATACTGCTGGCCTGTTTTCCGAGTGCGAACCAACCACCAGTCACGGTTGCTTATGCTTAAATGCAGATGATAAGACGGGTGAGTCGAACTACCAACATAATTGCCCTCGGCCCCCAACTACGCTTCTGGACATATCAACCGGTCCGAGGTCCTCAGACATGAAATCAAGACCATCGCGTCCTCCAGTTGCGAACTTGACCGAACTCTTCCCGCACTTCACCAAAGCATTCAGCTTTAGAGCCCGTTTGCATCTGAAACATGGAATCCATCCCAGGACCACCAGGTTGGCCGCTCATCGGCAATCTGTGGGATATCAATGTCAACAACATAATGCAAAGCTTCATGGCGCACGCAGAGAAATACGGCCCCATCTACGAGCTACGTCTAGGCGGCGTCAGCCGAATTCTGATCAGCAACCATGAACTCGTCAACGAAGTCTGCACGCGCAAGGAGTTCGTCAAGCACATCATAGGCGCCATCAAGGCTCTGTCCTACGTGGTCCCCGACGGCCTGTTCACGACGGAGACGGCGCACAAGAGCTGGGGCCAGGGCCGGCGCACGCTGAATCCGGCCTTCACGCGGGCCGCGGTCCGCAAGATGTTCCCGGAGATGCTCGACATCACCTCGCAGCTCGTGCTCAAGTGGGCTCGCCACGGACCCCGGACGCCGATCGACGTCTCGGCCGACTTCACCCGCCTCACGCTGGACACGCTGGCGCTTACGGCCATGGACACGCGCTTCAACTCGTTTTACCACGACGAGCTGCACCCTTTCGTGCAGCACTTTGGCGCCATCTTCGCCGAGGTGCCGCGCCGCTCCACCTTGCCGGCGTGGTACCAGGCCCTGCGGCGGACGGCCAACCGTGAGTTCGAAGAGCACAACGCGTACATCCGCGCCTTCTGCGCCGATGTGCTTGAGTTCCGCCGCGCCCGCGAGCGCGACAGCGACGAGCTCGCCGACCGCAAGGACCTCTTTACCGCCATGCTGCACCGGCGCGACCCCGTCACGGGCGAGCAGCTGGCCGACTCGGTCATCATCGACAACATGGTCACCTTCCTCTTCGCCGGCCATGACACGACCTCCGCCCTGCTCTCCTTCCTCGTGTACCACCTGATCCGCAACCGCGACGCCTACGCCAAGCTGCAGCACGAGCTCGACCGCGTGCTCGCCGGCGGCGCCATGACCATCGACCACCTGGACCAGCTGCCCTACACCAAGGCCTGTCTGCGCGAGACACTACGCCTGGACCCGCCCGCGCAGGGCTTCATTCTCACGCCGCAGGTCGATGCCGCCGACGCCGACACCCCCGTCTTGCTTGGCGGGGGGCGCTATGCGGTCCGCCCGGGCCAGTCGGTCGTGGTGCTGATCCCCGCGCTGCACCGGGACCGCGGCGTGTTCGGCGACGATGCCGCCGCGTTCCGGCCCGAGCGCATGGCCGAGGACAGGTTCCAGCAGCTGCCCAAAGGCGCGTTCAAGCCGTTCGGCAACGGCGTCCGCAACTGCATCGGCACCGACTTCGCCATGCAGGAGGCCACGGTCGCCGCCGCCGTGCTGTTCCAGACGTTTGACTTTGAGCTGGCCGATCCGGACTACGAGCTGCGGTACAGCACCAGTCTGACACGCAAGCCCGAGGGTTTGTCGATCTATGCGCGCTTGCGGCCCGGTGTCAGTGTCCTCTCGCTGCAGCGGAGTTTGATTGTGCCCGCGGCAGTGCAGACGAAGTCGCAAGAGGGATGAATGGCGGAGTGGCCTCGGTAGGTACCTACCTAGAGGTGTCTTGTGTACCTCGAGATGGGTGGAATCGAGAAGCCTGGCGAGGCCGGCACAAAGAGAAAATGGAATAGTTAAACTGTCCTTGTTCTCCCTATCTCCGTTTCACGTCAGGTCATTGTCGTCGCGATGAACATATTCAGCATTACCACGACGGCAGTCTTAGCTGGTTCTCCGCGGCGCTTTTGTGGTCGGGTTCTCTCAACCTTGAGCTTTTCGCTGCCACAGCTACCTGGCAGGACGGTCCAGCCATGTCGGCCCCGGTCATCCTCACGGGGGTCGGGAGCTCGGTCATGGGTTATGCCGGCAGCTGGCGAGCGTTGCACGCGTACGTGAAGAGCCCGCCGTTTGTCGATGTCGCACAAGACACCGCTCGCAAAACACCGCTCACAAGACACCGCTCGGTGTGAAAAGATCATTCGTGTCAGTCCAACTCTGATCTTCACCCTTTATCACAGCCAAGACTTGAGGCCCTCCACATTTTTAAAGGGGAGAAAAAAACCACCATCGAGAACTGGCTGACTGGATCAAACAAAGGAAGGGAAAAAGCACCCGATCCTTCATACTCAAGAGCGCCTCTCGTCGGTCGACGTCGATGCGAGCCTCCTCTCATCTGTCCTTCATTCTATCCTTCGCTATGCGTTTAATTCATCCAGGAAATGGGTGACGAGATGTAATCTATGGTGTTCAAACTATTCGGCGTTCAGGTCGATTGGAGACGAGAGGGATGACTCAAACTACATCTCGGAGTTCACAGCCCTGCTCTATGACCGTCATGTACCGCTAATAACCGTTCTAACCCAAGAGTTATGCCCAGACGGCCATGTTACCATCTTGGGATACATTCAAGACAGGCCGCAATTGTCTCCTCCAATGGCTCCACAGGCTCTTCCTGCATCGTGTCTTGTCTCTTGTCGATCATGGCATTGACAGGGCGGGGCGCAGCTGGTGTGACCTAAAGCAAGCGTGTATTAAGAACGATAGGACAAAACGGTGGGCAGAGCTAAAAACCTAGTGGACTGTGCTGGGTTCAGAACGCACTCACTTCCGGCGTTGCAGCACACATGGCGACAACACATGGCGACAACCGTGGACGGCAAGTACGCTTGCCATGGCAAGGATCACTACATGCATCGCATGATGTTGGCTGCGATGATCATGAGGCTACAACCTGGCTGGTAGGCTGCTCAAACTTGGTGGTGAGGTCGTACAGCACCTCATCTCTTCAAAATGCGTCTTCTGCGTGGTCAGGCCGGGATGGAATGGGTGGCTATTGGAATCCTCTGCTTCCGAGGTGGCACAGCCCAGCCTTAGGTGTAGAGCAGACTTACAGGTATCCCAGCTGCCGCAGTTTCAGCTGTAGAATCTATGATTGGCACGGTTCATGCCGCCCGCGGGGTTGGAATACACACCTATGTGTAGGTAAGTGTTGGCGGTTTGCCGTTGGGGTTCGATATTCAACTCTATCGTCTTACACATCAAGATTGCAGCGTATTGGCAGAAATACGCTTCAATTCCAGGTATGTCTCGGGGTTCAGGCCTCCTTGTCTCGGGGTGGGCTTCGCAAACGGGCTTTCCAAGCTGGTCTTGCAATATGTGCTCAAAAACGTAAAAGCCACCTTGACACCTTCTGCGCTTTTTAGGCTCAACACTACTTAAGCGACCACCGAAGCTTTATTCATTTTGATCTAGGATAGGTACCTGAGGTACCTATTAGTTGAATAGTCACCCGTTCTAGGACACCCTCTATCGCCCTCGCTACCAGCTCGTTTGGTATGTCATGGTGTTCTCTCTAATTCCGACCCCGAGTTTCCGATACTGCCATAGCTCAGCGGTGGCGTCCAGCTGGCTAGACTCATTCTTCTCCGAGTTGGAGTTTTGTTTAGGGGAGGGAGAGTTTGAGTGGGTGGTTGCGCAAACGAAGGCGGCGGCAAGGAGGAGCGCGGGGATACAGAGCTGGAGGAGGGGGAATAGAAGGGGCTGTGTGGGAAACTGTTGTGAGCGTAAACAGGAAGTTGCGAGGCTACTCAACTAGTGTCTTCTACAGGGAGGGAATGTTAACGCAATCGAGGCACAGGTAAGAGATGCTGGAGGGCGTTTTGGTGTGAAGCTGACTGGCGTGCCTGCCTTCACTCGCTCTCAGGCTCTCTGTAGAAGGAAGCTGTAATTGGCAAGGCTTATGCCGGGCTATTCCGGTTCACTGACGCCAGCATTCACATACCAGCATTCACATAATGAGTGAAGTAGTTGTCGACACATGTTTGCCTGAAAATACGGCCGTAACGTAGTTTTTAAATCCAACCTCATCGCAAAGTATCAGGTATCGTTGGGACTTTGAAGGTGGTGAAGATGAATCAAGATGAACGCATGATCGAAGAACCCCTGTAGCAACTCGGCATTTCCAAGGGCGGAACGGATGCAAGACGCTCAAGGTGGGGCGGCGGGTTGCGTCGGGGCTGCCCCGCGGCTCGCTCAGTACAAAAAAGTACCTACCACCAGGAGAGGCAAGTGAGAGGGACGTTTGACATCGCCGTCACACACATCACATACACAAAACCGCCCAGATTCATACGCACACGCCAGCAGGAAGGACGCAGCAGAAACCACAAGATGGCTGCCTCGTGGGTGCCAGGCATGGACCCGGCCAGCGACTTCTCACTGGCCAACATCCCGTTCGGCATCATCACCACGCCCGACGACCCAGCGCCGCACGCCGCCGTCGCCATCGGCTCCTACGCGCTCGATCTCAAGGTGCTCGCCGCCCACACCGACCTGGCCGTCCTCCTCCCGGACCTCGCCAAGGTCACCACAAACACCCTCGCCGAGACCTTCTCCCAACCAACCCTCAACGCCTTCGCCGCGCTGGGCCGCCCCATCCACCGCCACGTCCGCGCCGCGCTGCAGGACCTGCTCTCCGCCAGCACCGTCCACCCCGCTGTCCTGCGCGACAACGCCGGCCTCCGCCAGAAAGCGCTGCTCCCGCTCCGCGACGTGGCGACGTACCTGCCGCTGGCCGTCGGCGACTACACGGACTTCTACGCCGGCTACCACCACGCACACGCCGTGGGCGCGCTGTTCCGCGGCCCCGCCCGCGCCCTGCAACCTAACTACCTGCGCCTGCCCGTCGGCTACCACGGCCGGGCGTCCAGTATTGTGGTGTCGGGCACGCCTGTGCGCCGGCCCGTCGGCCAGATGTTGCTGCACGGGGGTGGTGGTGGAGGCGACGGAGAGGAGGAGGCGGTGGCGACGGGCCCGTCGCGGAAGCTCGACTTTGAGCTCGAGCTGGGGTGCTTCGTCGCGCGCGGGAATGAGATGGGCTGCGGCGGGGTGGCCGTGGCCGAGGCGGAGGAGTGGATTTTCGGGTATGTCCTGCTGAATGACTGGAGCGCGAGGGATGTGCAGGCGTGGGAGTACGTGCCGCTGGGGCCGTTCAACGGCAAGAACTTTGCCACGACCATCAGCCCGTGGGTCGTGCTCGCCGATGCGCTGGAGCCGTTCCGGGCGAAGGGGATTGAGAATCCGACGGAGCTGCAGGGGTATCTGAGGGAGGGGAGGGAAGACAACGTGTTTGACATCCGGCTAGAGGTGGATTTGACAAGTGAGTTACTGCGTAGTCGGTTATGACTCCTATCTGCTTCGGTGTGATGTTGGGGTGTGTGTCCTGTGCTGACCCTTGCTTCCGTCCAAACCAGCCGCCGAGGGCGACACGACCACGATCGCGCGCACCAGCTCGCGGCACCTGGTGTGGTCGTTCCCGCAGATGATTGCGCACCACACGCTCGGCGGCTGCCCGCTGCGCACGGGCGACCTGCTCGGCTCCGGCACCATCAGCGGACCGGGCGGCGCCGCCGAGCGCGGCAGCCTGCTGGAGATGACGGAGAACGGGAACAAGGAGGTGCTCCTGCGCGGAATGGACGCGCGCACCTTCCTCAAGGATGGCGACACCGTCACCCTGCGCGGTTCCTGCGGGCCTGAGGGCGCCCGCGTCGGGTTCGGCGCGTGTAGCGGGCGCATCTACAGCGCCGTGCAGCGGTGACGAGCACGAATATTGAATGACGGGTCTTGTGTTGGATGTGTAGGGGGACACGACGGGTGGACACGAAATACTCATAATATTATTTTGTTAATGATTGTGCCTACACACGTTATCAGCCTGGTCTCCAGGCTACGGAAATAACTCACAACTGTGGTTTCTGAAATTGGTCGGATACTGTCCTCGATGCCGCTCATCAAATGTGATGGGGTGGTCCAGTGATGAGCTGGCGATGACCCCGGCAACACGGAATCTGCGGGAGGCCAGCGCCCCACTCCCTCTTCAATCGACAGCCACTCGCTTCATGTTTCTCTTGGTTTGCATTGCTCGTCTCATTCGCGTTGTGTTCGTTCTGCACTGTTTCTACTGGTGATATTGGGGTATTGATGAGTGATGGGTAAATAAATAGGTTGATTTTGCCATCCGAGGCATTCTATTCTCGGTGCCCTCTCCGAGGGCAGCGTTTCGAGGTGAATGCTGGGTCGGATTGGCAACCTCCAAACAGCCGAGAGTTTTTGCTCGCTGGGAAGTGGGTGCGCAACGTGCTGTGTCAGCTACTGATCAAGCATCACGTGAGCTCCAGTCTCCGAAAGGTTGCGCAGGTGTGGAGCTGGCTCTTCTAGCTCGGCAGGCTCGCTCCTGTCAGCCGGGCGCGGCTTAGTCTGCTTGGGAAGGGAACCAAGGGCAGAGGGGGGGAAAACTCAGCAGGAGTCAGCACACGGGCGGGACACATCACAGCTCTGGACCGCCAGGAGAGAGCCCCAAAGCGCAGCAGCGAACCATGCCATGGCACCAGCCGGCCACTTTAAGTAACGCGAGTTATGCAGCGCCATCACATGGACCAGCTCGAGACACAGGTCAGCGATTTGCGCTCATTCCTGGGGGCGGCGCCAGTTCCGCAGTCGGGCCCAGAGCACGACGTCGTCGACTTCCCCTCTGCCGCTCCACTTCGCGTCAGCACCCACGGCACCCACCACAGCACCCACAGCACCCACGGCGCACACGGCGACAATTCCGCACTCGCCCAACACCACTCGTCCGTCTACCACCACGCCCACCGCCCCCCGTCCTCGCCCGGCACTGTCAGCGCCAGCAGCAGCAGCCACAACAATATCCTCCATAATAATAATAACAATGCGAAGAGGAGGGCGGATGAGCCCGAGCCCGACGAAGGGCCTGCCAGCAAGCAGCAGCGGAGCAAGCGGAATCGAGTGCGTTGGAGATTTTATTCCGTCTTTATATGCTCCCTGCTTCGCCGTGTCACGTCGAGTTTGTGTGGGCTTGTGTGTGACAGAGTGTGTTGGCTGACTTTTCCCCTCTCTCGCCTTTCCCGCCCCGTTAGTACATTTCCATTGCATGGTGAGTCTGCCCATGTCCATATTTTACATACCCTGACCGCTTGTGCAACGGGTGCCCGCATGCTTCGGCATGCCTGCAGCTCGAGTGTCTGTCTACGGATTGATTCTGACCCGTTCTGCCCTGACACCGGCTGCAGTAACGAGTGCAAGCGCCGCAAGATCAAGTGCAATGGCCAGACGCCGTGCCAGCGGTGCGGCCACCTCAATCTGCAATGCCTATACGCCCCGAACTGCTGCGCCAACTTCAAGGACTCGGACGAGTTCCGCCTTATGGCCGACCAGGTGCGCGAGCTGCAGGACCAGGTCGGCTCGCTCGTCTCCTCCGTGAATACGCTGCGCCAGGAGACCGCCCGCCTCGCCCCCTTGCAGGACCGCGTGCTGCCCGTGCCCTCCGTCGGCGCCGGCACCCCCTCCTCCTCGTCTCTGACTCTGTCCGGCCGCCCGCAGAGGAGCCCGCTGCCCTTCCGCGTGCCGTCCTTCTTCAACGGGCCGACCAGCATCGCCTTCACCGTGGACGTCGCCAAGAATACGCTCCACAACATGGGCTACTCCGGCGTCGGCGACGGCAACGAGGACGCCGGCGGCCCGCAGGACGCGACGCCGCACGCCTCGCCCCTTCTGGCGCCCCTGCCGCCGCCGGATTCGCTCGCCCCCCAATCCCAAGCAGCAGCTCCCACCGACCCCATCTGGGAATTTGACGAGGCCGAAATGATGCGCTTGCTCGACGTCTACCGGGAGGAGGTCGACGTCATGTACCCGGTGGCGTCGGTCGGCCCCGTCGCCGATCACATCAAGTACGTCGGCGCCTGGATGGACACGGCGCGCCGCAGTGGCGTCGTCCCTCACCCGGGCCTGGAGCAGGTCATCGCCGATCCGCGGACGCGCATGCTGAAGATCTTCATGTGCTGCGCCCTCGTGGTGGCCGAGCACGGCAACAGCGCCAAGGCCGAGCGCCTCTACGGCAGCATCCAGCCCACCGTCGACAAGATGCTCATGAGCGACCCGGCCGACGTCACCAAGCTGTCCTTCCTCGCCCTGTGCGCCGGCTACCGCTACCTGTCCAACGACGAGGTGCTGGCCTGGCGCATGATGGGCCAGGTCGCCCGCCTGTGCCTCGAGCTGGGCCTGCACCGCCGCGAGGGCCTGCTCAAGATCGCCGACCCGCAGACCCGCCGCGACGCCCTGCACACTTTCTGGTCTGCCTACGTGCTCGACCGCCGCTGGAGCTTCAGCACCGGCCTGCCGTTTGTGTGTCACGACGACAAGATCGATCCGAAGCTGCCGTACCCGGTAGGTGTCGTCACCAAGCGCTACTGGTTCATGAAACATTCCGTGCTGACCTGTGTTAGGATGGCTATCCGTTCCTTGTGGCCATGATCGGCTACTCGAGGCTCAGCGCAAAGATCTGGCGGCTGGTCGACCACTTCGAACCCACCGTGATTCGCGAGCTCAAGCCCCGTGACTTTGAGGAGCTAGATCGTGAAATCATGGAGTGGTACGACACCGTACCGGAAGAGATCAAGACTGGCCCGCTCGACGGCGATAAGATGCCGATGCCCTCGGGGCCCTACGATCTTCGTCGGCTGCGCATTTGGACTCGTCTGAGACTGAACCAGGTAAGGCAATCGCCCTTTCTTGCCATCCCCTGCCGCAGGCCCTCCAGCTGACCAGCCACCATTCAGGTCCGCATCTGGCTCTACACGCCGCTGCTGCACAGCGCGACGAGCGTGGCCGAGAACGCGCCGCTTGCGCGCAAGGTGGTCGACCTGGCGAAGCAGACCATCCGGCTGCTGGCGTACCTCAACTCGGAGACGGACCAGTACCGCCGCTTCCAGGTGTTTTACCACCAGTTCCTGACCTCGTCCATCGCCGTGCTGTTCCTGGCCTCCACCCACGGGCCCCTGCAGTTCAGCGCCCTCTGCCGCGCCGAGTTCTACCTCGCCCTCGACCTCGTCAAGGAAATGTCGGCCCGCTCGTGGGTCTCGCACCGCCTGTGGCGCACCATCCGCTCGCTGCGCGCCTACGCGCCCAAGCTCGGGCTCGGGCTCGACGAGTCGTCGTCGTCGTCGTCTTTGTCTTCTTTCTTAGCTCCACACAACGCGGCAGCAGCAGCGGCGGCCCGCGCCAACGCCAACGCCGCTTCGCCGTCCCCCTACCTCCGCGCCGTCGCCCACACTACCTCCTCCTCAGCCTCCTCCTCCATGTCCCCCGCCGGCCTGCCGGGCCCGTTTGCCCTGGGCGGAGGCGGCGACCCCCGCCCCAGCCCTTCCTCGTCTTCCCCTGCGGACCTCCACGCTGCCGCCGCCGCCGCCGCTGCTGCTGCTGCTGGTACGCCTCAGCCGACGATGCACGCGCCGTCCGCGGTGGCGGACGACCCGCACAACGGCCTGCGCCTGCAGACCGAGATGTCGCGCATCTATGAGGGCTACATGGGCGTGTGTGGCGCTGGAGGGGGAGGAGGAGGCGGTGGTGGTGGTGTTGGTGCTGCGCCTGCGATGGGGTACGGTACGCCGGGGCATATCCTGGCTGGGCTGGGTGGTGGTGGCGGAGGTGGGGGGGATGTATTTGCGGGCGGGCTGGGGGGTGGTGGTGGTGGTGGTGGTGGTGAGGGAGGGTTCTATCAGCATATGAAGGACATGTTTTGAGATGTGTGTGCTCAAGTATGAGTATGGGGTGGGAGGGAGGAAGGATGGGAAGCAACTGGTGGTGTTGTGTGGTGTGGGGGCATGATATGATACGATTCGATACCCGGAATGCAGCGATTGCTTTGGCTTTTTCCTGCGTGTGCATTTGCGTGGACGGTGGTGGTCAACCCTTGCATATGATGCCAGATGCCAACATTGGCTTGGCCTGATCCCTGTTTCCGCGGTTTGCTTGAAGTGTGATTGTTTTCGCTATTTCAGCTGGTGCACTTCTCCATCAATCTGGCTAGATACCTTTCGGCTTTTTGCTTTGGCGCGCCGCTCATGTTCCAGAGGCGCAAACCTACCACAGGCGACTTATAACTACCGGTTCGTTGTGATCCCATGTTTACAAGCACGCATTTTGCATTTGTTAGCACCAAGACCAGATTCAATGCCACTTTGGGTAAACTTCAAGCCATGCTTCACCACTGTGACTCAGGCTGAAGGCGATTTGTACTCAGTAAAGGCTGTTGCACTCCGTATATCATGATGTTTTGGGCTCAAGCAATAGGTAGTTACGCTAGACTTCGGTGTAAGTTGCCCGTCTCCGCCTCCCCGTTTAGGACTGTCTCAACGCAGGATTGGCCCCCTAGAACGTGCCTCAGGATAGACGCACCAGCTCAGGGGGCAAATGCATCGAATCAGGCCGAATTAGGCGTTCCATTGAAGTAGCATGTGAGATATGAATGACTCTAGCACCTTCAACAGTGGGGCCATGTTGGGTAGACCGCTAGGTCTTGACCAAGACACAGTTGCGCTTCTCGGCCGATGGGGGGAGGCAGAACGCGTCGGTTTTTACAATAACCAAGCTTGGAAGCAATAACGCCCCTATAACACAAATGATCTGTATATGAAAAAAAAAATACTCCAAGCTTTTGCTTGTAGATCAGGGCTCATTCTAGTGTTGGTTGACTCTTCTCAAGCATTCAAAGGCTCTGATCAAGCCCGTACCGTGAGAAGGCCACACCAAGCTTGGTGCACATGCTGGTATGATGGCCCCTTATATGGTTGCTGCAATTGGCAACTTCGGCCATTTTCGTTGAAGCAGACGCGTAAGACATCCGGAGGTATCGTCGCTCTACCTTAGGTGAAGTCCTGGCAAGCACACTTAGTAACGCATGCCTGCTTGTAAGATTCAAGCCGAACTCACTTCCCGATCCCCGGTCATGTGCATTGAGGTGGTGACAGGTCGGTAGTGAGAAGCTCGAGCCAACTCGCCGTTTGAAGACTCTTGAAGCCTCTTGGTTACCTCGCCGGCCCGCAAGGTACTCAGGAACAAATGCCCAACGTGGAGGGCGTTCACCTGACCACAATCGGTCATTACCACAACTCACTTCTCAGGTTCTCACCGACTCGGCTTGATCGCCCCTATTTTACAACCGATTTATTTGCGTATCCCCTTGAGGAATGATCTACTGTGCCTAATATCCCAGCATCCGGTACTGTTCCCTACCTTTCACTTTCGTTGTCTTTGCAACGCTGCTGCCGACTTTGCCAGGATCTGACAAGTTCACCTTTTAGGTCCTCCTCTCACATGAGTAACAATCTCATCGACGACCAGCACTATCCCTCTCATGAGCCACGCTGTGATCATGAACACAGACAAGGTCTTAATTGTGAGACAGAGTACTCAGGGGAGTCGAATTGGACAATCCGACCAAGCACGTCCATGGAGACCAAGACAAGATCGCACACACCAGCGACGCAAGCATCATAACGACAGTCGCGGTTACAATCAGTGACACGAAGCCTCCGTTGACCTTTGAGTCGCTTCCCAACGAAATTCTCTCCGAGATCTTTGATCAGCTCGCACCCGAGCTCGTCGACGTTGGAGTTGGATCGTCACTCTACGATCCCAATGCCCCGGTCTGGGTTGCATACTGTGAGGGCCGGCGTGAGCTTCTCAACCTCCGCTGCGTCAGTCAGCATATCAAGACTCTGGTTGAGCCCCTCCGGTTTCGAAACGTGGTGCTGAGCGGACCGCGAAGCATGGCTATGCTTCTATGGCAGCTCATGAACAATCCGACCCTGGGGTCTCGCATACGGCAGATCGTATCGAGGGTCGATCTCAGCTCCCCCATCACCGCCATTAAATGCACCGCAACGTGGAATAAGGTCACGGATCGTTATGGCAATTCGGTTCGCAACCACTCGGGCTCTGCTCAGGACAGTGCGCTTCGGAGGCTGGCCAGGTGGTTTGAAGAGAATACTGCGCTGCGGGCCTGGGATCCCGTCTTCTCCTCCACGATGCTATTCGCCATCCTGAGCTTCGCCAACCGACTGGAGGGACGAAGTCTTCGTCTCCCAGTGCCGACACCCTGCCAGCCGCGCCTCAGTATGTGGACATGGCTCTTGGACGAGCAGAGCCGGAGCGTGGAGAGGAACTCCGATATTCCCCACGGCATTGTCGATGTGCAACCCGGCTGGTACGAGCTTGCTGCAAATCCCTGCTGGCCACCCCTTCCTCTACGGAAGGTGGTGGTGGAATTCGGATATCAAGGCAGCGGCAACAACTACGTCGTTTGCGACATCCTCGTACGTAACCCGTCAATCAGGCCACATGTATGCGACCAGGACGAACACTTCGTAGCTCCGTCCGAGTGGTCTTCGCGGCTCCGTACTCTCAACAAAAACGTGCAAGTACAGCTAACAGGATTCATAAAATCTCGCGGTGCGCTGCGCATGAGCCAGGAGTTCTACGTCGGAAACCTCTCCGTTCTCCACGTCTACGCACGTCCGGGCGAAGACACAGCGAAACAGCAACTGATGCTATCGCTTCTGGAGCCACACTTGCACGGTCTGTTCAACGACGGTCTGACCTCACTTCTCGGCAGCACGGCGGCGCCAGCCTACTCTTCCCTCACGGCGCTGCACCTGCCGCTGCGGATCAACACAGACCTGACGAGAGCGGTCTACAACGCCATGGGCAACCTCACCTCGCCCCCGACGGCGTCGCCACGGTGCTGCCGAGCCCGCTGACGGCGGCCCAGACCGCCCAGATGGACGAGCTCTGCGCGCGGGAGCAGCAGGCGCGGGAGGACGCGCTACGCGGGGCCGTCCAGGGCCTGCCCCCCAAACCTGGAGCGGCTGGACTTGGTTGACTGGTTCGCCCCAGTACGCGGATCCCCGGGCAGAGGCCGCGTTTGCGATGCGGGTGCCGCTGCGGCGGGATTTTGTGCCGGTGATGCACGACCTTGCGCCCTTCTTCTGCGAGGAGCGTCCGGTCCTGACGAGGATTGAGCTGGCGGTGCGGGAGATGGTAGGGATGCCGGGTGTGTCGGTTGTGGAATCGTATCGGAACAGTGGCGGCATGCAGCAGCTGGTTCGCGAGTACGGGATCTTCGGGATTGAGTTGACTCTGAGGCGTGATGGGGACTACGGAACGGGGAAGCCTTTGCACGGAGCCGACACACGTTGTGTTAGTCCCCCTTGTGCGAAGCTCCGAGGAGAAGTCGGCAGCGGAAACCGGATGGGGATGTGTGTCATAAGTAGCTTCGTGCATGCGAGACAGCCCTAAGTTGCTGCTCAGTAAACTACTTTCCTGCCAACATGAATGCCACGCCAAGTGTGCGTTGAGTATCAGTGAATGCCATCGCTGTGCCAACCCCTTGTGCGAAAGTAGACGGCTGCTCGCGGTCCAGAACGGCCCCACCGGACGCTAAAGTCAGTAGTACAGCGCCGGGATTGCTCTTGTTGTTTGGCTGTGGTTCGAGCGGTGGCTGGTTTTGCACGAACATGTCTCCTCCATGGACACCTACCACAGGCAACTGCAGAGCAGGTCATGGAAATTTCAAGCTGCGGCAACTCTTGCGTACCACAGTCGATGAAGCAGGTGCGAGCCGTCCTGCGGTCTTCTGACCTACACCGCGCTGGATACCAGTTCCGGTCAAAGTCGCCAGGCAGGGGCAGTTCAGCCCTTCGACGCTAGATCCCAGCCAAGACATGCCGAGAAAGCCCAACGCAGGGATATTGGTGAAGATCGTCAGCCATTCGCCCTTGAGCACCGACAGGAGACCAAGCCACAGCCTGAAAGTTCTGGTTCTGGGCCGTACACAGCAAGCCGGGAGCTGACGAGGGTTTTCAAGAACGCGAATCATCACATTAAGAAGAAGCTATCAAATGCGAGGGCAACCTCAAGCGAGCAGCCATCATGGCCGGGCAGCATCCGCCAACCGCAAGCCTCCAAGCTCATAAAATCCCCCAACCCACAACTCCACACCACCACAAACCGACCATCCCAGCTCAAGGCGCTTGCTGCTGCTGCTGCTTGTTGTCCCCGGGATACGCCATGCCGCCGGCCGCCTGGTAGCCCTGTTGGACGCCGCCCTGGCTGGCGAGCAGCTGCTCGCGGTACTCGGCCTCCTTGTCCTGCTGGGCCAGGTCGCAGAGGCCGCAGCAGCAGGCCGTGGCGATGTCGACCAGGCAGCTGCCCTGCAGGTGGTGCTTGGTGCGCAGTTCGGCGCGCTGCATGGCCATGGGGACCCAGAACAGGCCGCAGCAGCCTGAGGCGCAGAAGAGAAGGCACTGCGGGCAGGGGGAAAGGGGGACTTCGTTAGCAAGTCGATCGCACCGTCTTGATAAGTGTGGGGAGGCTTAGGGGATAGAGAGAACGTACCGACGTGTTGACCGGCTCGTAGCCCTCGAGGGTGGCGCTCTTGCGCAGGCGGTGGTGGGTGCGGCCGAAGACGACGCAGGGGCAGCACCACGACATGAGGCAGGTCTCGATCGGGTTGAAGCAGCCGAAGAAGGAGTGGTACCACGGCTGCGCGCTCTCGGGCGACTTGGAGTTGACGTACTCGCCGGGACGCGCCAGCACGTCGTTAAAGCGCGCCGTCCACTGGGCCGCGTCGTCGTTGTTGAGCGGGCCCGGCTGGGCGGTCGCTTGTTGTTGCTGAGGGGCGGCCATTTTTGTTTCACGCGGAAGGTGGTTGTTGGCTGTTGGTTAGGTAAGTGGAAAGAGGAAGTTGTAGGCTTCGGTGTATGAAGCAAGAAAAAGGCGCGGAAAGGGAGCGACAGGAACAGGTGGCTGACGAGGCAAGGAGACGGCGAGACGGTTCTAGACAGACTACATGCCAGAGGAGGGCATGTCTTGCCTGCGAGGCTTGTCCCCCATCTTATGGGAAACACAAATTCCTCCGCCATGCATGTCTTACAGCCTCCCATGTGACTGTCGTCGCCCTTGTTCCGCTTGGCAACCACGCTGGGACCACAGACATCACGCAGCTGTCTCTCAACCCTTGTGAGCTGTCTTCAAGAGCATCTGAGGATTGGCTAAGCTGTGTGTTCGTTTTTTGGGTGTTGTGGGGCGGTGGAGATGAGAGCGCCAGTGCCGTCCTTGGCCCCAGTGCTGATGCCGTTAGCATATCGGACCATCCCCGGACCGTCTTAGCTATGCTCAGCCATGTTGTTGACACCCCTGTTCAGCCCTGTTGTCTGCCGCGCACCTCCCGGGATGTCGGAGAAAGCTTGCAAGAGTCGTCCCGATTTACGGTGCGGCTTACAGCTGCTGAAAACTGGTCGCAGGGTTCACGGACGGTTTCTTTTTCTTTTCTGCAGAATCCACGGACCGCGATGTGAGTACCAAGCCAGGCAAGTCAGGGGCGTGGATGGCTTCGCAAACCAAGCATTACTTGTTGTAGTGCACTGTACGTGCTTGCCGAGCCCCGGATTAGTGGAGGCTTGCAGCTCGGTCCAAGATTAGGAAAGCCCCTGCCTTGACGAGATTATCATCTCACCCTGGCACCTCTTTTGGCTATCAACAGCCGCCCTTCCCAAGACAAGATGCAGGGTTGACAAGTTGCAAGCAGGCCGTTAGGATGCTGTGAGACTTCCTCCTAACAAACTCCATGCGTATGCGCGCACAAGTGAAGCAGTAATGAGTCTGGCGGGAAGAAACGCAAAACTAGCTTGTGGATGATGTCTGGTGAGGTCCCGCAAGACCGTGATGCAACCAACCGAAGATGCGTAAGGTAGGAATTTGTGTCAACCTGTCAAGGGACTAGGGGGTCAATTTCAACACCAACAAGCAAGTACATGTAGGAAGGCATCGCTCATGACCGCTTAGGTCAGTATCGGCCACCAGCTCATGTTTCCCCTCATGGCATGGCCCATTTCATAGTCATACAGTCTATTGATTCCGTCTATATGATTGTAGAGGTTGGACTTTTACTTCAACGTCCACTTGACTGAAAGCCTCGGAACCCAGCACCGAGGTACACCTCACTCAACGTTTATTTCTTCAGACCTGCCCCTCCCATCATAACCCACGAACCAGTCAGCGACATCCAGTCGTCCCCCTCATCATCCTCCTCCGCCACCATAACCGGAACCCAGCCGTCCGCCTCCTCACCGGTAAACTCCACCAGCACATCATACTCATCACCGCTGTCCGTATCCGACCCCGTCTCCCCTCCCGCCACAGCCTCACCCACAAGATGATCCGTCTCCTCCACCACCCGCAACACCGGCACCTCCAAGCCGACCTCGACCCTCTCCACCCGTCTCTCCTCCACAACCCGGACCGCATACCCCGGCTCCCCGAGCGCAATCGACCTCAACGTAAACCCAACATCCCGCTCGCCCTCCTCCCAGCGGAGCCCTTCCCCCCACCGGACCCTCTTCGTCTTCTTCCTACCTCCCGACAACAACACGCCATCCCGCCACGCGTCGCTCGGCAGCCGCTCCCCGGACCCCGCCAGTTCGCACCCTTCCCGCAGCGTGTCGTCGTCCAGAGGCCGCGTCTGCGTCCTTCTTCCACTGCTGCCGCGGTGGCGGAACGGCGCCGGTGCCTGCGCCGTCGCCAGCGCCGGCGCGTTTCGGGCCTTGCGGCGACGGCTCTTCACGTGCCCTCCTCCCGTCTGGCGCCGCGTGTGTGAGGTGGTGCTTACCAGGGAGCCCCGGCGTGCTTTGGTGGTGGTGCTGGTCGTGCGTCCGGCGCCTGACCGCTTTGCGCGCTTGGTGGCATGGGACTGTCTCGTGCGCTGCTTCCACTTCCGGTCTGCGGCAGAGTCGGGATCGGCGCTCGGCGCAAGGTCTGAGGGGCTGTCTGGGCCGGCGGCTGTGGGAGACCGGGCGAGAGCCGTAGACATGGCAGGCTTGTAATCGAATGGAGGCAGTGGCTGCGGGGGCTGTTTGCTTTGGCGCTGATTTGTGGGTGTGGGTAGGTAGGTACTGGATGAGTAAAGTTTTCTGGTTCAGGGGCGTAGAGCTCGTGATAAGGGATATACAAGGGCTGATTAGATGATTACGGGGATGGTAATAATGCTAAGCGACAGAGCGTTTGATTAAAGATAGGTATGTGCCAGTGACGAGATGCGATTCAGCGTTTTTCTTTTGGTGTGGTGGTACAGGACAAGACTGGACTCCATCACAACGGGGTGTATCGATCTTATGTAAAGGGCACGGTTTTACTGGAATGACTTCATCAGAGGCAATCGCCATTACCAGCCTCGGTTTCACAGTGCTTGATGGGCAGGCCTCTCAAGTTGGCCGTGGCCATGCGCCCGACCCTCCCCACGCCGAGCATGCTGCGCCGCCGGCTCCGATGCGGCACAGCTGACCGGCCCTGCGGCCGCCCGGCCGGGCCCACCTGCGACACCAGAGGATCGTGGCAAGATATGTCTTGCTCGGTACGCTCGGATGGAGGCTAGTCCAGCCGGGTCTCTTGTTGTTGATCTTCAAGTCGTGTTACGCCGAGTGGATCGCAAATAGCCCGAGAACGTCGCCGCTGTGGGGGCCACAAGGCATATGTCCATCTCATGCTATTGCCAAACCGGACCCGTTCACGCGCCAGATCGCAAGTTCCGCGATTACTGTTCGGCGACCGGAGTCTTTGATGAGGCCAGCTGGTTGGGAAGCTCAAGGACTCCTCGGAATGGACTAGTTCCGCAGAGGGAATCCCAAGCGGTCTCATGTTCCCTCTGAATCAGGACCTAGATATAAACTAAGCCATAACTCACATTTTATCTCCCCGCCTGATCCTGTCATAGATTCCCACATAGTCAGGATACCTAATGGAGAGCTCCACCCCTGTCTCATTTCGAATCAGAGACATCATCACCGCCGCAATCGCCCCTGGGTTGTGTCTACTGTTCACCATCTCCCAATACTCGATGTCCGGATCCCAACCGTCGTCGTCCTCGTGCCACTCCCACTCGTACCAATCGCTCACCAGCTCATCCCGGAACAGGCACTGCGCCAGGTCGATAATACGGGGTGTTTGCGATTGCCGATCCACGACCACGTTGCGTGGCGCAGCGTCCTCCATGATGATGCCGCGCTTGTTGATCTCATGCGCAGCATCGGCGGCCAGCTGGATAAGCTGCTGCCATCTTTGAGGAAGGTCTCTGGGTATTGGAGTTGCTAGGTCCAGGTCTCTTAAGCAGTATCCGTCGATACGTTCCAGCAGGATCCCTTTCAATTCAAAGTAGGATGATGATTCCTGTGGAATAGTCGCGGGTGCAGTGTCCGGTAGACATACATGGGCGAGCATACGCGGAATCAACGTGCCTTGGATATCGTCGAGTCGGTCGTAGGCCTTGGTCTCGCATTCAAAGTGCTCGTTACACTCTTGCCATATTGCGGCCTCGTACAGAGCAAGGCCGTGGCTGGTGGGATTGTCCAGGAACCTATAAGCTGGCCTGGCGATGTCGTCGGTCTGGCGCCTTCTTTTCAACTCGCTGAGAAACGCCGGCATCAGTCCTCGACTAACGAAGCCCTCGAATGCTGCTTGGTTTTCCTCTTTGTATAGCGCAGGCCCATTATAGCGAACATCACGCAGACACGAGCCGCACCGACGGTCGTAGAGCTTCAGCACACAGTCCGACGGCATGGACTCTCCGTCGTCAGCCTAGACAGTGACGTGCAGGACGACGGACATAGTGGTCGAGAGCACTTGTCTAATGGTGGCGGTAAGCCGGGAAGACACCGCGCAGCTGCGGGAAAAGCTTTTGCACCCCAGCAGATCCAGCGACTCTCCTTGTTGGTAGCGCGCCGCAGTCCTTGGTAGCAGAATCCCCGGTTAGCATACCAGGTAATGTAAACGGCCAGCGCCGCCACCCCGCCCCCCCCCCCCCCCCCCCCCCCCCCCCCCCCCTCCCCCACCAGTATCTGCTTACATTGTGATTTGATGGACCGAGGTGTCGTCGGGATTGAAAGAGGCACAGAACGCCTCGAGCGCAAACGGTGATGGAACAGGTCCAGTCGTTCCAGTTACATAAATGAAGAGCTTGCCGGGGGGGAAACTGGAAGCTGTCAGGGTGAAAGGCGCTGCTTTGCATGCCTGCGCCTGCTCGGCTCAGTAGGTCACACCAGTTGCATAATTAACTATGACTCAACTGCCAAATGGTACCTAGGTACATACCTTGCTCCCGCGTCGGCCCTGTCCAATCGCTCGCCTGTAAAGCGGAGGTCTGGTTTTCCTGCAACCAGCCTGCGAAAGGGCAAAACCATCGACAGCACAGGACCTACTTACACCGCTCATCGCCGAAGGCTGCTCAAGACGCACAGGACTGTCGTCACAGCTCCATGGGATCGCGGTGATTTTACTGGCAGCCAGGGCAATCTGAAGAGAAAGAGACCCTAAAGTCCTTCTAGTTGTCGCCTGCTCCTAACACAGGCCTGAGACAAGTCGGGAAGCAAGAATCCTCCCTCCTCCCCGCGTTCTCACTCGGCCCAGGGGGCTGGATTCGGAGCGTGAGGGTCTTGGCGCCTCCACTTCCAGAACAACGTTCAAGTGCAGGGACAGGGATGCTGCTTATCAGATCATCGGATAGTTTTTTTCACTGCCCAGTTTGGCGCCTGTCGTACGAGGAGATGCCCGCCATGGCGGTCCGGTGTCCTGCGGCGAACTCGCTCAATGAGGGAAGCGCGCCGAAACAATTGGCTTCGCCGGTCGACAGCATAAATACCTCAGGCCCGCCGGTACACCCGGCAGGAGGCTGCATCGTTCGATCTTTCGGTTCGCCCCTCGTGGCTTTCACGGTAGTAACAGACAGACATGTCTGGGAACGACAGCAGCGGCCCGGCTTCCCCGCCCGCGGCGCACGACGGGTCCAACGCTCGCCACGGCAATGTCTTCTCGCCAACCGTGGCTAAAGACGACAAGTCGCCCGGCGTGCGCCGCGTCGAGGCCCTAGCCTCGGTACTGACGACGTGGGACCGCGTCTTCATCTTCTCGGGCGTCTTCCTGGTCGCCTTCGCCTACGGCCTGGACGGGACGCTGCGCTACGCCTACCAGCCCTACGCGACCGCTTCGTTCGCGCAGCACTCGCTGCTGGCCACCGTCAACGTGCTGCGGTCCGTCATCGCCGCCGCCGCCCAGCCCACCGCCGCCAAGATCGCCGACATCTTCGGCCGCGCCGAGCTGGTCGCGCTGTCCGTCTTCTTCTACGTGCTCGGCACCGTCGTCGAGACCGTCTCGCACAATGTCTCCACCTTTGCCGCCGGCGCCGTCATCTACCAGATCGGCTATACTATGATTATCCTGCTCGTCGAGGTCATCGTCGCCGATATTACCTCGACCCGCGCCCGCCTGCTGTTCAGCTACATCCCGGCTACCCCGTTCCTCATCACCACCTGGGTCAGTGGCAACATCTCGCAGGCCGTTCTGGGCGTGACGACCTGGTATGTTTTGTTCTCCCACGTCCAACTTGTTTCAACAGGCGGCGACTCTCCCGCTGACAGTCGCATACCTAGGCGCTGGGGCGTGGGCATGTGGTGCATCATTTACTCGGTCTGCGCGCTGCCGCTGATCCTCAGTCTCGCGTTGGTCGGCCGCCGCGCGCGGAAGCTGGGCGTGATGGAGGCGTACGGCGCGTCGCTCCGGGACGACCGGCCGTGGCGCCCCTTTCTGGCCGACCTCTTCTGGCGCCTCGACGTGGTCGGCATCGTCCTGATGATCGCCGTCTTCGCCCTCATACTGGTGCCGCTGACCACCGCCGGCGGCTTCGCCGCGTCGTGGACGGCCGCCCACGTGCTGGCGCCCCTCGTCGTCGGCGTCTGCACCGTCCCCGCCTTTGTGGCCTGGCAGCTGCGCGCCCCGCACCCGCTCGTGCCGTTTTACTTGATGAAGGACCACGCCGTCTGGGGCGCGCTGGGCATTGCTGTGCTGCTCAACTGGGCCTGGTACATGCAAGGGGACTACCTCTTCACCGTGCTCTCGGTCGCCTTCGACTTCGACACCATGACGGCCACGCGCGTGTCGTCCTTCTACAGCTTCTTCAGCGTCGTGTCCGGCTGCATCCTGGGCTTTGTCGTCTTCCGCGTCCGCCGCCTCAAGGTCTTCATTGTCGTCGGCACCTGCCTCTTCATGGTCGCCTTCGGCCTGCTGATCCGCTACCGCGGCGACGCCGACGCTTCCAGCCGCGCTGGCGTTATTGGCGCCCAGGTGCTCCTCGGCGTCGCCGGCGGCATGTTCCCCTACCCGGCCCAGGCCTCGCTGCAGGCCGTGCTCAAGCACGAGCACCTCGCCGTCATGACCGGCTTGTACCTGGCGACGTACAATCTCGGGTCGGCCTTTGGCGGTGCTGTCTCCGGCGCGATCTGGTCCCAGGTCCTGCCCAGTGAGCTGGACCAGCGGCTGGCGCCGTTTGACAACGCCACGTTGTCGGGGCTGGCGTATTCGGACCCGTTCACTTTCGCGCTCGCCTACCCCGTCGGAACGCCCCAGCGCCAGGCGGTCATCGATGCGTACAAGCACGCCCAGAGGCTGCTGACCATCACGGGTATTTGTCTTTGTGTGCCGCTCATTGGTTTTGCGGCCGTGTTGCGGAACCCGAAGCTGAATGACGAGCAGACGCTGGCGAGCGATGGTGAGTCGGTGGCCAGTCGTCCGCCTGTTGGTGATGTCAAGGGGCAGGGGAGCGAAGGGGACCGTGCCGTGATGAGCTAGACGGGCGATTTCCATTGAGGCGTGGTGTGGTCTCATTTTACTCAAGAAATGGAATCAATGATGTCCCTTGCACGATGGCGTGACGAGAACAATAATTACCTTAGTTTGATTTGTGATTATGTTGATGGTGGAAAACAGTCCAAGTCACGCCTCCATCGGCCACATCGTCGGCAAGCGTGTCCAACCCCACGTCTTCTACTTCGTTGGTGTCCTCGAACTCGAAACCAAGGATATTGTCCCTAAATACCTAGGTCATGGTTCTTGGGTTCCGGTCAACCGGCTCGGCGCCCAATCCCAGCATTGCCTTCACTAGATACCGTCGTCAACATGCTCCTGAGGGTCTCCTTCGGGGTGTGTTGAACCCGCTGGGTGTGCAGCGAGGTGTCCCCAAATGATGTCGGAGCGATGTAATGGTGAACTGGACAGAGAAGCCAGGGAGCTGTGATGTGACACATACACCTACACTACTCAGGTAGGTAGTGTATTGAGTACATGTTCAACCAACACCCAGCTGAGGAAACCCTCGGTGTCTTCACTGCCTGCTCATGGTACCTCTATGCCGGCCAAGAAGCCACTCTGTCGACCCACATTCTGATGCTGCTGCCCTTGTCAAATCGCTGTTTTCATTTCAGCCTTGGAAATCGCCCACCACGCCTGCATCTCCGTCCACCCCCGCCTGCTATCCTTCCGTCTAGGTCTCAGTCTGCCAAACAGCGGCGAATCCCATTCCAGAACAGGGTACAAAGATTCCACAGCGTCGCGGCTATTGCGAGAAGGACGTTGATCCCCACCAAAATCATGCCAAGGATAAAGGCACCTTGAGAAACGTAACATTTGATGACGACAACAAGAAGAACGTAAGCCACCAGCGCTTCTCCAGCGAAGATTGTGAGCCCTACGATGGCGGTCCAGCGGTATGGTGCAAGAGGTTCCTCGTCATCCGTACACCGCTGAAGCACGAGGAGGATGGGGAAGACGCCGGTGATAGACCCCAGAAAAAGCGCGGAGGCAAACCCGAGCAAGGATTTGACATGAGGAGTCATCTGAGGGGCGGTCAGGATTGCCGTGGCGGTGAGTGTTCCGGCGAACGTGGAGGTGACGAGGAGCACTTCTCCTAGTTTGATGTACCGTGAGGCAGGAGGAGCCATTTGGTTGCTGGTAGGGGCCCGAAGACAATTGATTTGTTTGTTCCTGCATAACAAGTTGTCGCTTCGATGGACCGGAGCCGGCACACATGAAGGTAGCTCTCCACCGTGAGAGTCTATCAGAATTCACATGGCGTCATGATCAGGTCACCCCGAAGCAAGCTCCCGCAGCGACACACACACCTAGTCCCTGCGATCAAACCCACAGCAAAAGCCGCAAGCCGTATGAACCTGAATGAGGGCACGACGTTTGTGATTGACATGTCAACACTGCGGCAAAAGCATGGTACACCCGTCGACAAAGTGCAGTTCGTCGCACTTATGTATGCATAAGCAGGTATGTTTTGGCACCGTTGTGCAACGCTTCATGTTCTCTGTTTTCTCCATGTCCCCCTCCCCCATTACTAGCCAAGCACCAACGCCAGGAGGGCAGTCTCTGGGCCTAAGCTCTCAACAGCGACCCCTTTCTCGACTACTTGTTCAAATCGCATATTCCTCCCCGTTCTCAAGCTCCTCCTTGCTGGGGGACCACTTGTCCTGGAGCGCCTGGTCTAGGGATAGACCGTAGACGTCCTTAGGCCACCACTCGCCCCAGCTAGTCAGGAAGATCTGCTCGGGATCCTCGGGCAAGTCGTCCCGCGTGAAGGCAGCCAAAATGCTTTGTGCTCCTGTCAACGGCAGTGTGAGTTGTCTGTAATCTGAAAGCAAGACGCCAGCGAAGACGTACCTTCAGGAACCGACTTGGCATCTGGCAAGCCGGCAGGCGCCGTGATGCCCGCGCCCCTTCCAAGACCCGTGCCAGGAATCATGCCCGGCGAACAGGCCACGACGGTGACCTGGTCCTTGAGCTGGCGGCGCCACCAGTGTGCGCCGAGCAGCTGCACAAACTTGGACTGGCAGTAGGTCGTCATGGGCGCGGCGCCCGACCCCTCCTTCAGGTCGTGGGCGAGAGTGTCTGTGATGTGTCAGCAAAACAGCACTGCAACACTGTAGCATTCTCACCCGGTGAGCACGAACCAGTGTTCTTGACCTCCCGTATCCCGCCAGAGGACACCACGACAATCCTCGCCTTCGATTCCACCAGCTTGTCCCTGAGCAGATGCACCAGATAATGCTGGGCTGCGTAGATACAGCCAAGTCAGCAGGTCCCTCTTCTCTCGGCAACAACAACAACAACAACAACAACAACAACAACAAAGACGCGCCACAGCCACTCACCAAAATGATTGACCACCACCTGCCGACACCACTTCGCCTTCCCCTCCGCCGCCGACACCCCGCCGTCGCCGACGGGATCCGTTAGCGCGGCATTGAGCAGCAGGTAATCCAGCCCACCAGCAGCGGCATCATCATCACCATCGCGCAGGCGGGCGAGCGCCTGCGCGGCAAAGTCGCGCGTGGCGCGCAGGTCGGCCAGCTCGAGCGGCAGCACGGTCAGGCTGTGGGTGCGCGCGTCGTAGCGCAGCGCGTCCAGCGCCTCGCGCGTGCGGCGCACGTCGCGCGCGCCCAGGATCAGCCGGTACGGCTGGTCCGGCTGGGCGAGCAGCTGCTTGACCAGCTCGAAGCCCTGTAGCGGTGAAGGGGTGTGGTTAGTATGTTGGCGGCTGAGGTGGTTGTACGCGGAAGGACTGGGAAAGGGGGGAGAGAAAGGGAGGGCGGGACACGAGAGAGTTGGAGGGATGAATCAAACGGGATGATGGGGGGAACTTGCGAGCCCGGAGGAGGCGCCCGTTGCCACGATTGTTTTGGCGAGGGTTGCCATTGTCGTTGTGGGAGTAGATGCTCGGTGTGGTGGTTGCGTGCTAAGTACCTTGTAGAGTTCAAGGTTGTGTAAGTGGTGGTGGTGGAGATGTGAACATGAGACGGAGCGCCTGAAAGTTGAAGACTTGGAGTCGAAGAAAACACACCAACGATATTCGCAAGGCTAGCGGAGTTCGGCAACTTAAAGCTTCTGACGCAGGCGCGTCCCTTCTGCAGGCAGGAGGGTCCAACTGCATTAGTCTCAAGCAACAAGCAGCAGCCAGAATGCGAGCCTGACCAGACGCTGCTATACGGGGTTAGGGTTAACTCCGCGCTTGCTGACGTGCCCCTGATGCCTTGTTGGCCCAACTAATAACGTTAAATGGTCACTACCGCATGCTGCTGATCAATCAAAGTCCGAGGTTCCCGGGCTCCCAGGTAAGAGTCCTCGGGCCAAGCTGGCGTACTGTGTAAGCGATCCTTAAGCGGTTTGGAGTACCTGTCACGGTTATTGCCAAGTCACGACCTGGAAACTTTGTCTCGATCACAACATCGAGTCACGATGTGGCAACATCCTCTGACTCTGCGTCAAATACAATATTTAGTGGTATACTGATAATCTAGCGGCACGTCTCGAACATGAACATTACAACGCTATGCTCAAACAGAAGAACCCATCAATCAATCGCATACCTTTCATATATCGAGTGATAAAAGTCGTTCATCATGTCATGACTCGTTGCCGACATTCCAGATATCCAGCTCTCTGCGCGAAAACAACAGACCCAATGAAAGTGCTTCATCAAGAGCTCAGGATACCACGTATGCTCACTGCCCTGCCATCCACAGCGCTGCCGTCCCAATCTCAGTACCCACCCGCTGCCTGCGCCAGGGAAACTCAAGTCAACGTCGCCAGCATCGCCTTCACCAACTTCGGCGGGGGTCCTATAGAGACACAAAAACGGATCAGCAACAGGCCCAGAAATGCAAGCCAACACTGAGCCAAGCTCAAGCAGCCACCCCCAAAATAACTCAACCATCCAGCGAAAGAAGTAGCAAATCTCGACATCACAACACCAGCCACAGCAAGCAGAAAAGCGCATTGCAACAACAGCAGACAACGGAAAAAAGAACAGAAAACGCACCACCACAACAACCCCCCCCACCCCCGCAACTATCGATGCCTCGGCACGCTAATGGACAGCCTACCTCTCTTGTCCTTCTCAATCCTAACCCCCCCGCCCCTTGTCGGTTCCTGGATCTGCTCGACCTGCTCCTCAAACAGCACCAGCTCGCCCGTGCTCAGCCGCTCGGCACGCACCAACTCACCGCCGCGGCTGGCGCTGCGGTGGCGGCGGTGCTCGCGACGCGCGAGCTGCTTCTCCAGCGCGCGGATCTCAGACCGTATGTCGTCCGCGTCGCGGTGGTACCGGCCACCGCCGCTCGCAAGGACGATCGGCCCGGCGGCGGCGGCGCCGGGGGGTGGGCGGGCGTCGACGATGACCGGCCCCGCGGTTGTCGAGGTGGTGGTGTAGGTGTCGTAGGAGGTGGCGGTGTCGTAGGAGGCGGTGGTGAAGGTGCGGGCGGGGGAGACGTCGCGGACGACGGTGGTTTTGACGACCTCGACGGCGGGTGCGGCCGCGACTGGTGGGTTGGCTTGGACGATGACTGGGGCGGCGGGTGCGGCGGGCGCGGAGGGGGGCAGCGCCGCGGCGCCCTCCCAGATCTCGGTCTTGCGCTCGATGCGCTCCTCGATGATGTCGCCTGCGCTGGAGCGCGCGGCGAGGATCTCGAGCTCGCCTGGCGGGGGGTCAGTGTTGGTGCTGGGATGGGGAGTGGAAGGTGTGGAGGGTACTCACTCTTTTTGTAGTCGTCGCTGAGCTTGAGGAGCTCGTCAATATTTTGCTGACCGAGTGCCTTTTGCACGATGATGACATTCCCCTAAGCGGCGCGTCAGCTACAGTGGCTCGAAACACAAGACAGCACTCCAACACAACCCACCTCCTCCACATATGGATACTCTAGGTCAATGAGCGCGCGCTTCGACACCAGCCGCGCCGGGATCCTGGTCTTGCCCTTCTTGGGGTACTCGCTGCGGGCGGTCAGCGTCGTGCCGCCGCTGCTGCTAGTCGAGCTGCTCCTGCTCGACGAGCGTGATCTTGCCCGACGGCTGCGACTCGTCGTCCTTGACTCACGGCTCCGCGTCCGGCGGCGGGTCCGCACAACCTCCTTCTCGCGCACCCGCTCAGGGTACGCATGGAAATCCTCATCCCCGTAGTGGTGCGGATCCGACACCTGGATCTCATCGTAATACTCCCGCTCCACATACCCCCGTGGCGGCGGCAGCGCCTTGGTCCGCGGCAGCGGAATGTCCACATAATGCGGCACGCGGTAATCGTCGCGGCGCGCCGGCGGGCCATACTCCTCGCGCTGCTCGCGCTCCCAGTACCTCTTGGCCGGCTTGCGGTCAAAGGTATCGAGGCTCGACTGGCGGCGCAGCAGGCGCGTGGGCCGCTGCGGCGGGCGCGCGAGCGGCTCCGGCGACGGGCTGCGGAACCGCTCCTTCTCAATCACCACGCGCGAGCGCTCCATCTCGGGGGACGCGGGCCGGCGCGGGCGGAACTCGACGTGGTGCGGCTGCGGCGACACCGGCCGCCGGCGCATCCCCCGCGGCGGCACGTCGTCCTCGTACACGACGCGGCGCCGCTCCCGCTCGCGGAAGATGACCTCGTCCTCGTCATCGCTGTGGTGTCGGCGCGGCCGGGGGCGCTCGGAGGGCCCGACGGAACGGTCGTCGCGGGGCGGGGGCGCGCGCGAGGAAGGGGGCCCGCCGCGGCGCACGTAGACGTGGTCGTCGTCCTCTTCGAAGCGCTCGCGGACGTCGCCGTAGCGGTCGCGGTCGCGCTCGTACTCGTACCGGTCGCGGTCCCAGCGCTCGCCTCCAGAGGGGCCCCGGTGCGCCATAGTTCTGGTTGTTGGGTTGGGCTGCGGGGGACAAGTGTGCACAAAAGCTGGCGGCCGGGTGGTCGTGCGAGGTGTGGGGAAAGGTGGTGCAAGAGCGGGCACCCGGTTGGGTTCTGTAATAAATTCGCGCTCAGTTGCGCATCTCGGGGCTAATCTGAGTAAAAGCAGATGTCTGCCTTATAGGAGGAGGGTTTCTGATCTCGTCGACAGGTGTTCGGATAGAATGGGGCGCCTGAGAGAGGGGTTGCTGGGACGGGGCAGGGTTCTTGGGCGGTCTGAAGTCCAAGATGTTGGCCTGATGACGACACTGGCGGAGCCGAAAAGCCCAGAATCGCAGGGGCTCGATAGGTAGCGAGCTGGCACGGGAGTGGTCGGTTGGTGCTGTGGGGACCCACCTCAGTCTGTGCGTGCGACTTTCACAAGGCTTCAGTCGGCCTTCGTATCGCCGTGAACGCAGAATGGTCGACCCGGCTGAGCAGGCAATCCTGGTGTCCGTCGGGCCTCGACGAGGCTGCTCATTCCCTTCCCCGCCTCCATCTCAATTTCCAACCTGACGGCAGCCTGACCGAGAGCCTTGTCGCTTAGCCGGTGTTCGTGCCCACCGCTTGCCTGACGTGAGGGCAGCCCAAACCAAAACCACCTCAAGCGTCGTACCTAAAGGGCCCATGATCGTTCCCTCCGAAATGCCTCATGTAGTGTGCTTGTACATAGTACTATCCACCGTTTCTATGGTAAGGGTGGGATCGGGCAATGGCCACAACGCAGCGCCATTTGACAAGTGCTACGGAGTAAGTATGCATACGTCGACGCGTGCTGGGGTAGCCGCGGAATGAAGGCGGCAGTGACATGGAGGTACGCGCGGTCGGTCTCGAGGCGGTTAAGCCGTCGCTTGTGCAACTTCGCAACTCTCCAATAGATACCAAGTACCTACCTTAGGTAGCTAGATGATCCGCTGGCTTGTTGGTCGTTGCTGTCGGGTGAAGTCAACCTCCTGTACCCTGAGCCCCCTTTGGTTCTTGCACTCGACACCCTCTCGTGCTCCCGCTGCGCAAAGGGTCCTCGGCTGTGCCATCAGCGCATGCACGATGACGTCTTGCTGCCGGCTTGTGCAACCGCTTAGGAGGGCAGGGATCCCTCATTGGCCCAGACAGCCTCTCTCGGGTAATGCGAACCCCTCACACAAGCCAAAACGGCACATGTTGGCCAGCGAGTATTGCGTAGACTTCTTATGTTTCCTTTTCATCTCTAGCATGCAGAACTTTTCGGCGTGTGTTCCAGAGCTGGTGTAAACATGAAGAGCGCGAAATCGTGAACCAAAACAAAAACAGACGTCGCCTTTTCCCCTTGACAATCAACTCCGGATCATGATGTGGCCTGACAAAACAAAACATATATGAGAGTCCCCTCATACAGCCCCTCCCAAACGAGACGAACACGCAGCTTATTGCCCGTTCGATGCCGCAACCGCCACGCCGTCTTGGGCCTCGACCGGCACCTCCCCGCCCTTGTGCAGGTTCAGGTGGAAGCTACGGATGATCGAATCGGCATCGTCAATCGCAATCGGCCGCACGTCGGCCAGAGCCTTGATCTTGGCGGTACTGTAACAATAACGTCAGCATCACTCTCACTCTTCGCTCCTGCGCAGCCCAAGTCCACATACACTTCCTTGACCTGGTCATCCGTCATCTCGAGGCCGAGCTGTCCGACTCTTGTCTTGACCGCGTTCCAGCCCGTCAGGCGCGAGGCGAAGTGGACGTAGCGGGTCAACCCGAAATCGGCCGGGTTGAGGATTTCGTATGTGCTGGGGTTGTTGAGGATTGCCTTGGCGTGGATGCCGGCCTTGTGCGTGAAGGCGCAGAAGCCCGTGATGGGGTTGTTGAACGGCGTGTTGACCTCGACGGCCTCGGCAACCATATCCTCAATCTGCGAAACGAATCAGCGACGCTCAGCTCACCAACGTGGTGTCCACCATTCGCAAACTTACCTCCTTGAGCATGTGGAGCTTGTACTTGCTCTTGACATACTCGGGCGCGGTCACGACCATGCGGGCCAGGAGGCCGCCGAGAGGAGTGATGCCATTGCGCTCGCCAACTGCAAGGATTCCGTTAGCTGCTGTTGGCGGCTAAAACGCAGATTCGAAAGCACTCACTGCCGAGCACGCTGGTGTCGATATGGGTTGCACCGGCTTCCAGGGCGCAGTAGCTGCCAAATGTCAGCAAATACATGTCGGTTTGGTTTGAGCACAGCCGGGCTCCTTACGCGTTGGCGATACTGCAGCCCGTGTCGTTGTGGAAGTGTGTCTCGATATCGCACGCTGCCACAGGTCAGTCGAGGGCTTGAGACGCACAACATAGAGCGACATACAAACAACACCCCTGAGCGTCCGGACGAGCTATTCACAACAAGGTTAGCGTGGGGTCTGCACAGCGCGCCAGTGAAGCACATACGTCGTAAACCTGTCTGGGAGATGCGCAGCCGACGGTATCAGCGATACCAACACGGTTCACGCCGACCTTGTCAACCGCCCTGTACAGTGATAGGAGGTCGACCAGGTCGGACCGGAAAGAATCTTCGCTGGAAACTGGTGATTGTCAGTACCAGGTCTCCAAGGCCTCGCTGTTTTTGTGTGGGTGTGAGGTGTTAGGCCGTGGACGGATCGGGAACCGCATTTCGGAGATTTCTCGGAGCGCTGCTGAGCTAGCCAGGGGGGCAGGTATCGGTGTTTCTGGTGCGAATGCTGAGACGAGGAGACATGAAGGCCAGTTCCACTCACATCGCACTTCAAGGCCCTTAGACTTGATGTACTCAATCACCTCGATCGCCGTCTTCTCGATGTAGGCCATGTCCTTGCCGTGGCTGTGCTCCCGGAGGAAGCTCGACGTGCCGATGACCACGTCGAGGCCATCGACACCCGTCTCGACGGCGAGCTTGGCATCGCGCATGTCACAGCGGACATCTGGTGGTGGGAGGGCATCAACGTCAGTTGGTAAGCGGTTTGCGTGGGCCGCGGACCGCCGAAGTCGGTGACTCACGTGTCAGGATCTTGGCCTATGCGCGTTGTTAGCGTTAAGAACTCGCTGGCTCGAGGAAGAACGCTGGAGATGCGCGCACCTTCAGGCCGAGCTTGCAGATGGCCTCGCAGTCCCTGCGAGACTGCTCCGACGCAGCAGGCGAGGTCAACTCGATGTAATCGACGCCGAAAGCATCGAGGGCTGCAGAGCGGTTGGGGTCAGTGGCGGGGTGCGGTGGGAGTGAAGCGGGGCAACAGCATCGTACCCTTGGCGCTGTTGAAACGAAGAGAAGCAAGTCAGCCAAAGACGTTCGGGTACTCAGATACGAGTCGAGGAGTACAAGGGCACTGACATCTTGATCTTGGTCTCGGTGTCGAAGTAGGCATTGGCGAATTGTTCACCCTCTGGAGCGCGGGTTAGCGACGATGAATGGTTGGATGCGGGGCAGAATTCCGGGCCGGTTACGGACCACGCAGAGTCGACTCAATAATCTTGAAGCTGCCGACATTGGAGAGGAAGTCGCCCACGGGCTGGTACGGATTCGACCGGAAGTTGGCACCCTGCGGTCGCAAATGCGGAAGTCAGCAACGGGCACGCAGCATCTCGGCATTGGCAGCGTGGTAAGGTCGTGGGAAGATCATCGGTGACGATGGGTCGATAAGACGATAAGGAAGCCCAAGGCTAGGGCGGGCAAAGAAACATACTCCGTTCGCGCCATTGGCAGCGCTGGCGCCGTTTGATCCGTCTGTGCCGCACATGTTGCGTATTGTTGCGAGGTCAACCTGAGGAAAGGAGAAGAAGACGGCCAAAAGCAATGTAGGTGGTGGAGGAAGTCCTGGGGATTCTGGCAATGGCAGCTTCTCCGTCTTTGCTGAAATAGTCGCCCAGATGGATGGATGCCCCTCCCAGCAGCGTGGGTGAGTCAATTGGATCGAAGATTTTTTTCCCGCCAGCTCCTGTAACCGCAGCGGCTTGACCCCGCAGTGGCACTAAGAGAGGCCGAAAGGGCGCCCCCTTCAGCGACCATTCGCAGTCGATTGGTCAGACATTTCAGATAGCCATGTGCATCACGTCACACTGCCCCTTGAACTTTTACCCGCTGCCCGTCCCAGACCCCAGAAGGACAAATGGAGGGTTGCGGCCAACAAGCAAGCGGCGGGGGCTGGGAGATCTCGAGGGCAGATCGACTCAGCGCTCAACCTACCATTTTTTTTTTCCCGAGTTTGGTTGTTTGTTATACTGGTGAGCCGAGCAAGCCCAAGCACATTTGGGGCTCGGACGAAGGCACGCTTCTCTCCTGTTCTGCTGTCTGGAAGCCGGCGTTCGCCGGTGGCCAGGGCTTGAACGGTTGGATCAATTTGCCCTTTGTACATGTACACAGTAGACTGGAAGTGGGGTGACTTGACCAGCTGCAGGTGCTCGCGTGCGTTGTTCGGCTCGTTTCCTGCAATCCGCAAGTCCCCTGTTCCGGCGCTGCATTTCATTCTATCATCTACTACTTGAAAAACGGACAGGCCAGATTGGCTGCCGTTTCACCGTCAGCTCTTCAAGTTGATTTCGAGGCAGCTCGTTTACTTGGATTGGTGCAAGCAACGGACGGTGCTCTCCTGCTGGTGGATGTCGAAAGCATGCAGTCAATGGACAAGCACCCCGGCTTCGGCCAGCCCTGCGAGGATGTCGAGTGGGTCTCATGGTCCCGTCGGTCTGTGCCGCAGCCTGCTCGACAATCTGGGGGCGAATGCCCGGTGTTCGCCCCTTCCACTTTGGGCCCCAACGTCGGGTGGCTCGAGGGTACGTCGGGTGGCTCGAGGGTGGGCCGGGTGGGTGCAGCTGCGCGAGGCAGCCCAATGCCAATCAATGCTGCCTGCCGGCGTGCCTGGCTGCCTGTCTGCCACAGCAACCCAATCGAATCACCAACCAACCTCTGAGACTGCAGACGTCGACGTTGCAGCCCGATGCCGCTCCCGTCTTTTTACCTACCCTTTCCCCTTACCCCTACACTTACGTGCAAACATCCGCAGGCTGGTGCTTTGGACGTGGTCAGGTGATGGACTTCGTGGTCCGGGATGACACTAGCGTGTTGCCAACACCGCGTGCTGGCTGCCGGAAGTGGTCCGAGAGGCTCGATCATCAGGGGTACAGGCGCATCGTGCCCAGCCCTGGCTCGGGGGACGGTGCTGGATGATCGTTGAGAAGAGACGCCGGGTCCCCCTCCTGCTCGAGTTGGATTCCGCAACTATCTCGACGATCTCCTCTACCCTCCCCGGCGACCCTGTGTAACTTCAGAAAATCGGCGATCTACTGAACGAGTCGGGTGAACCCTACGAATCTGACGTACCACGAAGAGTTTGGAACGGCCTCCCTGTCCTACCTACCCATTAGCACTTCAGAGAATATCTATTCCAAGCATTCAACATGTGCGTCGTCCTCTTGACAACCGCGCATCCCAAGTATGCGTTGGTCGTGCTCGACAACCGCGACGAATACATCCTCAGGCCGACAAGCCGGCCGCATTGGTGGACGGCAAGGCCCGAGCCGCACGCTTCGAACGGTTCGGCTAATGGCGCCGTGGAGACAAAAACGTCAAAGGAAGTCCGGGTGCTTTCCAGCCGGGACCTCCACCGAGCCGAACGGGGGACATGGCTGGGCATCACCGAGGGCGGTAACTTCGCCGTGCTCACCAACTACCGCGAGTCTGACCCCCACGACGCCGCCAACCCCGTCGCCGGCCAGCGCAGTCGCGGCGGCATGGTGACGGCCTGGCTGGCGGCGGACCCGGCCGAGTCCACGGAGCATTTCGTGCAGCGCATGCTGCACAACGGCGGCGTGAAGGGCGTCGGCGGCTTCTCGTTGCTCTGCGGCAAACTGCGCAGGGTGCGCGGTGAGCAGCAAAATATCGAGCCGCTGGCCATCATCTCGAACCGCTGCGACCACGCCGGCCACGTGCCCTGGATCTGCGGCGACCGCGGGTCCACCTACGGGCTCAGCAACGCCATCTACGTCGAGCCCGGCGACGAGACGCAGCACCCGGTCTGGCCCAAAATCCGCGACGGCACCGAGCTCCTGGCCCGCGCCACCGCTGCCGCCGGCGGCTCCGACGCCAGCCAGGACAACTTCATGGCTTCGCTCTTCCAGATCCTGGACACGGACAAGTTCCCAGCGGACCACACCATCGACCTCGAGCAGGGCCTGCCGCACCTGAAGGACTCCATCTTCATCCCGGCCTTTGGCGGCCGCGTGCACCAAGACGAGATGAGCAACGCGCAGCAACGCGCCACCATCCAGCCCAAGGGCCCGCACTCGCCCGCCGCCGAGGTGCTGGCCGCCGTGGCGCGCCCGGACGACGCGCCGCCGCCCGCCGTCAACGGCTTCGAGACGGGCTTGTACGGCACCCAGCGCCAGACGGTGATCCTCGTTGACTGGGACGGCAACGTCACCTACGTCGAGCGCGCGCTTTGGGATTGCAATGGGAATGCGGTTCCGAGGGGGCAAGGGGACCAGGTATTTGAGTTCAAGATTCAGGGCTGGGATCCGGAGCCGGAATCGCTGAGGAATTGACAATCAAGGCGTTCCTCTCATGTGACAGGCTGCAGGCTGTGAGGGCTTTGCGGTGATGGGAATGCTACGTCATGTACGAGCACACACGGAACAGAAGTGATGGAAGGTTTCCGGCAAGATTGGGTCGCGGTGTTCTTGGCTGGGGTCACGAGGGATAGTGCTCGGATGGTTTGGCTCGAGTTTGACGGGGCATGCGTTTGGTTAGGCGGGGAAACCGAGCAGGCGTTTATTTCGTATCGTTGAGGCTCAGATGATTGTGTTGCATTTGATGGGCCGGACAGGAATCGGAGTTCAAGTTGCTCTGAGTTTAGCAGGCGATGCAAACTGCATGGTGCGTTGGGCTTTTGGTTGCGGCCTTCCTCCGATGCATGTTTCTCTTCAACACTCGCCCAGCGCCGTCACCTGGTCACGGCTTGCTCACTCCTTCCCAGCAACCACAGTAGTGGCCTTGTTCTTGCATTCATCCCCATCTGTCGCTGCCGCGTACCTGAGACGTTCTCCCACACACTCCAGCTCAACCTCGGCAAGGTGCTTTCCTCGTCTTTGGCCATACCAATCTCTCAGGACATCGCGACCGACTCTACATCAAATTTTTGGGCAAGGTATGTGATTATCGGCATCCATCTCACACGCCACCAGATTCGGTTGCTTGGATGCGTGAGCCCTGGTCAGCGACCTCACATTGACCAGCAACCCAACAAATCCTTCTGACTTGAGCCAACACGAATCGTGCTTCACCCGGCGCAACAGAGCCCCAACTCCCCGTGCATCAGTACCCTGTTCTCTCCTCATTAACTGACCTGTCATGGGTAGCAAAGCGCGACCGAGTGACTCGACTTCCGAGGCGGGCTGCTTGTCCACACCGCCCGAGGCAAACGCTCTCTCGATCACCAAATCGTCGACCAGGAAACCACCCACCGATTCGACGGCCCCTGGTCTGCTCTCAGTGATTGTGCAGACTATTCGCCCTTTGGCTGCCACCTTCGGTGTGCTTGTGCGAGAAACTGCTCGGTTGACTGGCACGGCTGTCTTATCCAACCTTGCGGTGCTGAAAACTTCGCTACGCAACAACTGCCGTCTTCTCGGTCAAATCTTCGGTGTCTGGTTGCTCTTCGCGACGGCGTGCTTCAGGGCGCTCTGTGTTGTGCTCGCGACGGTTCGACTCAAGGCTTCGTTCTCCATCGCCAACCTTGCACTGAAGATCTTTTCCGCCATATCCCGGCTGTTGGGACTCTTGCTTCCGCCATGGGCGGATGTTCGGATCAGCGAGCCAGCTGGGCTCAAAGGAGGCAAAACTCCGTCGGACGACTGATTGGCAGGTCATCTGACGCGGTCGACGGCCATCCGGTGCTCAAGTCGAACCATCGTTATCCTCGTTCATCTTCGTTGTTCAGCGATATCACCAACGAAGCCAGTTGCACCCAAAAGTCCAAGCCGGCCGTTACAACAACAAGTCAGTCTCGTTCGGGAATTCCAAGGTCTCGTACATTCGGCGTGCTCTCTGGCCTGACCCAGTCTTTCTCTCGTTCTTCCATCAACAGTCGCCGAAATAGCCGTAATGTCAGCGGGGAGTCTTCTGCATCCGGCACAGCTGTCCGCCCCGAGGAGAGCTCTGGGCAGTCTCTCCCGCACTTGGTTCAGAAGTCCGACAGCCCGCAAAGTCACCCAGCGCCTCCCTGCGCGCCGGCAACCTCGCGTCCGCCCAGCCCCCTCTCCGACCCTAAATTGATTGCAACGGCAATGTCACCGCAGTACTGGGCTGGCCGCTTCATGGCGCTGCACGACCGCTTCCACAATAAGCTTCTGGAACCTCACAACCTTGCCTGCGCTTGCAAAGGCCAAGCCGCTCAGGGGTGCCTCACGGAAAGCACCAACACCCAAGCGTCCGCCGCGGCCCAGAACAACCCGTCCACGTCGGCCTACGCCGTCACCCGGCTGGCCCAGATCAGACAGCGCCGCGCCAGCAACACCAGCGACAGCAGCATTGCTCGTTTCCCCAGCCGCATCCCGCAGTCCGCTACGAGCGGCGCCATCCTGCAGACCACGCCCTACAAGCGCCGGTCCGACCCTCTTCCTGCGTACTCGCCGGCCAGCGACCTGCCCTTCTCCTCCCGCTACTACCATGCCAGCACCATCATCCCGCGCACCGACCTCAGCGCGAACCCCATTCCAGAGCACGAACCAACCTCAACCACCACCGCAGCCCCCAACAACGCCTCCTCCCAGCTCCACAACACCCAAACAACAACAGAAGACGAAACCCACCAGTCAGAAACCCACAGACCCTCCCTCTCTACCCCGATACCAGCCCTAGCAACAATCGAAAACGACGACGCCCTCGCGCTGCACGTCCTCTCCCACCTCGAGTCCCTCTGCACCACCCGTCCCGCGCTGACCTCGCTGCGCGTGTGGCGCATCACCTACGCGCGTAGGACGCGCCGCGTCGCGCTGCTGCCCGCCGGCGTGCCCATGGTGTCGCCGCACCGGGTGTTGGGGAACCGGGTTTCGGAGGGGAGGAGGAGTGAGGGCGCTGGCGGTAGGAGGTGGGAAAGGGCGGGGTATGCGAGGGATGATGGGAAAGGGAGGTTGGTGGGTGTGGGTGTGGGGGCGGTGGGGAGGGAGGATGGGAATAAAAATGGTTATGGGGACGAGAAAGGGTGTGGAGATGGAAAGAGCAGCGGCAGGGGAACGACTGCTACCGCAGGGGGTGAGGACGGAGGCGAGTTCGGCAGGCGCGGGCGGGAGCTGGTGAGGCGGCTGAGGCGGAGTTTGGGGTACACTGTGCGCCACCTGGATGGGAAGGGTGGCAGTGAGGGTGGGAGTGGGGAGGTTGGGAAGCAGGGGAAGCGGGAGACATGGAATAGTTATGCGGACGGTGGTGGGAGGAATGGGCTCGGCAATGGGCCAGGGAGTGAATATGGGAATGGCGGGTCTGGCGAGGGGTACATGGCGGATTTGGAGAGCTTGGCTGTCAAGGAAGAGAGGCGGGGGGCTAGACGGTTCAGTCTGTTTTGAGGGCTTTGTGAGTTTCTAGACTGGTGAGTTCGCTTCTTGGGACCCGGCGATCAGACGTCGGCTGTGGCGTTGGAGTCGAGTGTGTTGTAAAGGATTATTGAGATGCAGGGTATGACTCAGAGAACCAGAGAGACAAGGACGACCGTTTGTCCGCCAGGCGGGAGTATTTGGTTGAGCATGGCAGGGCCAGGGAACGACTGGAGAAGAAGAAGGCAAGTAGAGCCAGTCACCAAGGACCCAGAACACAGTTGCGAGACATTCAGGGGGTTGTTTGTTTTACATCAGTTATATCAGGATAAGTTGAGTACTGTGCTGCACATATCAACTGGGCTACAGTGGCTAAAACACCTTGGCGTTTGCATTGATGCGTATTTGCTACGGAGAATCCCCTCGGCCAAACCCAAGTGCTATCCATCTTTTCCTTCTCAAACGCCACCCGGCAACGCCATGCAATGCTATAACCATCGCCCCGTAACTCAAAAAGGCAATGCCAACTCCAAACGGAGCCGCATTCGCTCACTCCGCCTTCTTCCTGCTCTTCAAATAATCCCTCAGCTGCTCAAATTTGCTCGCGAAGAACATCCTCCTGCGGTCGCTCTTCCACACCAGCACGCCCACCTCCTCGGCGTAGACGCTCAGCGAGACGTACTCCTCCAGCGAGTCAAAATCCTTGAACAGGAAACCGGCCGTCGTGCGCATCCGCTCGTTCTCGAGCTGCCACAGGCGGATCTGGTCGACGACGGTGGGCGGCAGCACGGGGCGGCCCAGCGCGGCGGCGGCGCGCGCCATCTGCTCGTGCGCGTGCGACGCCAGGTAACTGATGATCTGGTCGGCCGTGATGCCGAAGCCGATGGCGCGGCGGATCGAGTCGCGCGTCAGCCTGCCCGTTACCATGCCGGCGAAGCGCATGTTGAGCTGCGTGAAGAGGGCCAGGACCGCGATCTGCAGCGGCGAGGATGTGTAGGCGTAAAGGCGATAGTTGGTCTCGATGATGATGGAGCCCTTGGTCGGCGTGATGTCGGGCGTCATGCCGAGGCTCGCCGCGTCGCCCGGGTTGTTGGCAGCGGCGGCCGAGAAGCCCGACGAGACGGAGCGCAGGGCCGATGCGGAGCTCGTGAGGGTTGTGGCGAGGCGCGTCGGGAAGTACTGACGCGTGTCCTCGCGCGGGATGTAGATCAGGCCGAAGTCGACCAGGGCCGGCAGCATGTTGCGGCGCGTCTCGGTGAGCGAGGCGGTGTCGTAGGCCCGGCCGAGTTCGAGGGAGGCGAGCATGAAGAGGAACGATAGCATGTCGATACTGTCGGGCTTCCCTTGACTCGCCGCCGCTTTTGCGTGTTCCCCTGCCGCTTTGGAGTGGTCCGCCGCTTCGAGCCAGAGGAGAAGGAGGGTCCAGACTTGAGCGTTGGCTTCCTGGAGTAAGAAAGTGAAGCCGGCTTGTGTGATGCCGACGCCCGCTCGCGTGTCATGTCTCCGCTCAACCAGTCGCCCTGCTAGCAGCAGGTCCTTCACGCTGGCTTTTGGCCCTCCACCGCCGCCACCGCCGCCACCACCGCCTCCCTCGCCGTGTACCGGCACGCTGTTGACGACGTAGTGCAATATGTCCTCCCACTTCTTGCGGGCATAGTTGTCAAGGTGCGCGATATCGATCTTTGGGTCGACGGGGAGTGTGCTAGGCACACCGAAGCTGTTGTGGGACCCGCCCCCTTCCAGAGCCAGGCGCAGGCTGTTCCTGAAGTTGGTGGTGAGCTGGATCTCCTGGGGCTTGTCCTTGCCGGGTGGTGTGATCTGGATGATGTGGAGCGAGCGCAGGATCGAGAGGGCGCGGTCGCGGTGCATCTTGGCCTCGGCGCGCACCCAGACATCGAGCTCGGAAAGCAGCAGAGGTGACGGCATGTAAAGAAGCGCCTGAACGAAGATCTTGGCTACGCGCCGGCCGCGTCAGTCATCTCGACGAAAGTCAGGTGACAAGGGAGACCCAGCCGACACACGTACCCAAGGGCGGCAGCATGCGGCGGAAGATGGCAAATGCAGTGGACGGCTGCTGGTAGAGCTTGCGAAAGGTGGTGCCGGGCAGCTTCTCCAGGTAGTCGGAGAGCTGGTACGACTGCGGCGCGACCGACATCTTGGCTGGTTGTGTGCTCGCTGCGCAGGCGATTCGGGGAAACGGCGGGCTATCGCATTATGGACGTCCCAGTCGAGCATTCACCAAGTTTCCCGGCTGTCGCGCGTCGTCAGAGTGCCGCAAGCCGCGATGCGCTGCCTGGCTGTTGCACTTGCGGCGTGACGTGGGACGGGAGCGGGAAGTTCAAGTACGGGGAATTTCAGCCTTGTCGCATGCACTGCTAATAGGCCCCTCTGCAGCTCTGAATCGCAGCGCTATGGGCGGGTGGGTTAGCGTGCCACTTCGGCTAATAGTGCACCGAGTTTAGGCGACGTCAGTGTGGGTCGCGCTCTCACCTCTCACCTCTCGCGGGCAGTAAACGAGCTGATTCCCATGTTTGTCCAGTCGACTACAGGCGGACAGACAACAGCAGATCAAGGATGGCAACCAGCAGAGTCAAGTTGAAGCCTCTGAGCTTCGTGAGGACGGTTTGTTTGATCTGATCCGGATCGCGCTCAAAGCACACCCCAATCACTAACTGTGAACCTCAGGTGTTGAAGTCGTTCATGGCTGAGTCTGGCCTGGAGCCGAGGTAAGTGAACTCCTTGCCCAACAATGCAATGTTGCTTGGTGGCCGTGACTAACACGTCTTGGTGTCGCTAGGTTGCTGGGCCCGACTGTGAGTGCAACACACAGGTAGACCCATTCAGTGGATTGACATCGGCAAGCTCACCTTGTTGAGCAGCTCCGCATCAAAGACGCCCGCGAAGGCGTGGTTGATTTTGAGCTTGGCATTACCAAGGACCACCTGGTGGGTGCATGCCCAGTCGCACAACTACCTAGTAAGTTTGTTGCGTCCTGCTCTGACGATAACGGCAGAATCGGCTCCAGATCATCCATGGAGGCACCATCGCGAGCATGGTCGACCTTGGGGGGTCACTGGCTGTGGCCTCGAAGGGCTACTACTCCACGGGCGTGTCTACAGACCTGAACGGTGAATTTCACGTCGAATCTCTACATGCCATAACAGCCGTCGCTGACACCGTCCGCAGTGACATACATCAGCAGCGGAGGCAGGGAAGGAAACACGCTGAAAGCGACTGCCGTCTGTGACAGGAGTGAGCAACCGCCAAGCTGGACCTGACTACTTTGCCTCTCTTAGGTATACTCTGAAGGCTTCAATCGCACTGACAACCAGTCGACAGTTGGCAAAACACTTGCCTACACCACCGTAACTTTCTGGGACGAGCAGCGGAATTTGGTCGCCAGGGGAAGCCATACCAAGTCAGTATCGCCGCCCTTCCATCCTGGCAGGTTATCGAGCTCATCAAACTGCTAACACCGTGTAGATTCGTCGCCCAAGCTGTGGCCTCCAGTGAACCTTTTGTTCCTCCCCAAGGGACAGACATAGCCCAATAGAACTATACCAGTCAATGTAGACGGAGGAAGGTGAGCCCGTTGCGAATATCCACAGTCGCCCGCTCACACAACTTGAATCATGGGCCTACATGTCGGACTCGATTCCTTCTTGGGAAGGTCGACGTCGAGAAGAGGCTCGACATAACATTGTTTTGGCTTCACTGCATAGATATTACACCTCATCTAGACAGCGATCTCCTCAAAATAGCAAGCTCTCAGCCCAACCCACCCGTTCCACCTCACCCCAACATCCCTCCCCCTTCCCTCCTCCATTTCCGCTCCATCAATCTTCACGACCGCGCCGCCTGCCGAAACGAACACACCACCTCCTCCCCACCCGTCTTGCCACACTCAATCACGGGCGCCGCGCCGGGCGTCTCACGGACGGCGTCGAGGCGGGCGCCCTCGATGCCGCCCGTGATGCCGGTGTTGGTGGCAAACTGCGCGGCCGTGAAGGCGATGCTGCCAAAGTCGGCCAGCGGCACGCCGTCGCTCGCCCAAAAGTCCTCCACGATCCACTCCGCGCTGAGCCCGCACAGCAGCGGCGCCGGGCCTGCGGCGGCCAGCCGCGCGACCGTCGTTGTCCTGGTGCGGCCGTTGTGCAGGGTGAAGATGGCGGAGCTGAGGGAGGGCGCGGTCACGTTGAGGGTTATGGCGTCGCCTTGCTGGATCGAGACGGTGGGTAGGTAGGTGGTGCGGTTGGGGGACCATTCGATCCTGGTGGTGATGGGTTTTGGTGGGTGGTTAGGGTGGGTTGGCATGAGAGGGTGGTGAGACGGGGGGCAGAGCTTACCACGCCCAGTATACTGCACTGCTGTGGTTCATGAACATGTCCACGCCTGCCTGCAGGATGGCGTGAGGACAGGCGCGCTCGCCGTCGATGCCTACCCAGGCCGAGACGGCGTGCAGCGCGTTGCTGTTGGTGCCGCGCGGGAGCCTCACAGCGGGAACCGTGATGGTGCCCGTGACGGTCCTGTACCCGGCTCCTGTCAAAACGGCTCCCGCCCAGTTTGTGTCGTATGTTACGGCAGGCGGGTTGTCGCCTTCTGCCCGCTCGCCGGGCGGAAAGAGGGTCCTCAGCCGATGGGCAAACTTTGAATGGCGCGTTGAGGCCAAAGCTTTGCCGCTGGCATCAACATGTGGGAGGGCTGAGATGGCTGCGGCGCCGAGCATCATGGCGTGTACAAGCCTGGCAAGACCCATTATATGTGTAAGAGTGGACGTGGCTAGGTAGGCGGGAATTGGTATTCGACTTGCTTGTTGCAAAGCCGGTGCGTGTTCGAAGTCAGTCTCAGGTTTCTCGCTGGAGATTCAGAAATGATTCCGAAACATGGAGAACTTGAACCCGAAGTTGGGATAACGGGGCTGTTCGGGCAGGAACAAACCTACGCGTGGGGTTTATTTGTTGGTACTCTGAGTGGAAGGAGCGCTTCACGGGTAATCAACCGCTGCTCAAGGCAGATGAACACTGACACGGAAATGTCACCCGCCCGCATGCCAGACTGGATTTCACACTATTCCATTCCTCGACAACATCTCAGCAACACCCACCACCTCCCGTCCCCCACCCGTTCCTAGCCTCATCCACTTACCCCCCCCCCCCCCCCCCCCTCCCTTTCCCTCCTCCTTAAAAGCCAACCGACTGACCCCATCCGCCGACCGCTCCGCAACCCCCGCACCATCATCCCCTGTCCCCCTTTCCTTCACGCGCCGCACCTGCTTGCTCGGCAGACTGACGAAGCTCGGCGGGACATCCAGCGCCGGGTTGCCGGCAAAGAAGTGGCGCGGCCGCAGCAGCAGCGAGACGGGCTCGGCCGGCATGACGGGGAAGTCCTCGGGCGCGGGGAAGTGGGTCAGGCCGAAGGTGTGCCAGAGCACGATGTCGGCGTTGTCGATGCTCTCGCCGTCGTTCTCGGCGGGGGCGGAGAGCCAGGCGGCCAGGCCGAGGGGGGCGGTTCCTGTGGTTTGGGGGACGTCTGGTGTGGGTGAGGGAGTGGGTCAGCATGTGCTGGGTTTGGGCTCGGGCAGTAGGGGGGTAAATGCGGGCAGGGAAAATGGAAGGGGTAAGGGAGGGCTGAAGGGTGGTCCTTACGCCTGCCGGCTGGGTAGAGCTGGTCGTCTTTGTCTGGCGGTGCGTCAGTATCTAAGCAGAGGGCATCGATGGGTGTAGGAACGTACACGGCGTGACATGCACGGCGTGCCGCGCGAACGGCGCGCGCTTCCACACCAGCGAGCCCTCCTTGGGCAGCAGGCCGGGCACCTCGCGGCTGACGAGCTTGTAGCTGACCGGCTTGCCACTGAAGGGGCTGAGCCTGTTGGTGTTGGCAATCTCCCACGTGCGCGACGTCGCGGCGCTGTATTCGGTCGCGGCCTCGCGCACCGTGGTCAGCTTGGTGCGGCGGTTGTAGAAGGCGTTGCCGTAGGGGTTTTCGGCGCTGCCGACGGGCGCGTCGCTCGGCAACGCATCGGACACGAACACGGTGTTGCGCGGCCCGTCAACGTTGGCGTCGACGCGCAGGCAGAAAAGATGCTGGTGGTTGTGCGCGTTGACGCCTGGGTACACCTGCGTGCCCCAGCCGAGGGTGTCCTCGTCCGGATTCATGGCGTACGTGTTGAGGATGCCAGTCAGCCTGACCTCGGGCTGGATCGTGCCGTCTTGATGGAAGATCCAACCAATGATGTACTCGTAGTTGGCGGCTGTGAAGATCTGCTGAATGACCAGTTTGCGCGCGCGCATCACGATGACCGAGTCGTCGCGGAAGTCGGTGTGCTTGAACAGAATGCCGCCGTCCTCTTCGTGAATGCAGATGGCGTTCTTGATGGTGCGCACGCCGCCGGCGCGGGTTGGAAAGTGCGCGTCCAGGTAATGGATTGCACCCTTGCAGTCGCAGCCGAGCGAGAGGCTGTTGGTCATGTAACCCGCTCCGTACTCGCCCTGATCCAAGGCGTGCTTGCGGTGGTGAGGGTGCTCCGGGTTGCCGCTGGGAAACGTTAGTGTCAGAAACGTACCTGCTCTGTCTTCAGAGGCAGCCACTTACTACGGAACAACCATCTCGGCCAGCGACAGCCTGTAGAAGATGGGCCGAACGACGCCCTTGTCGCTGTACGTGATGTTGTTCAGCACGATGCCTTCCCTGTAGTTGAAACCGATGTGGAATCTCCAGTTCTGCCACTCAATCTCGCGCCCCGTCATTTTGAAAGAGACACCTTCCGGCTGCGTAATGTGGATGGGCTTGAGACCAGAGCGGTAGCCGCCCCTTCTCTCCACTGCTGCTGGGTGGTAGTCGAGGGGCGGGGCTTTGCTCAGCGGGCGGCGGACCTTGGGGGTGTCGATGGCGATGATCTCTCCCTTGTCCACATCGTAGATGGGACAGAAGTCGAGCGGGTATTGGTACTGGCAGTTGTCGATGTTCGGGCGGTAATACATGAAGGCTTGCTGCAGGCGCACCGAGCTGCCGAACCGGTCGTCGTACCCGATGGTCCAGGGATCGCAATACACCTTGTCCATGTCCTCGGCTGCGATGCCACTGATGGCGCACTGCTCGATGACCTTCGGGTCCCTGCGCGCGACGTGCTCAACCAGCTGGAGCTCTTCCATGGTGATCTGCGAGTTCGGCAGGTGTCAGCGTCTCCCGTTCATGTGAGTTTGGCACAAGGACTAGACCCACGATGGGCTGCTCTCCGTCGAGGAGCTCCCACTTGGTGATTTTTCCCTTGTCCAGATCCACTAGGCCGTCGAAGACCTTGCCTCCTGGCGCAATCACCACGACCTCGGCGACACGTTTCGGCCTGGCTGCAGCGTCTGGCGCGGCCAGCCAGGCTGTCATCTCGTTTTTGCGCGGCTCCTGAAGCGAGACGACGTGGAAGGATACATGGCCGTGGGCCCCTCTGACCGTCAAGATGGCAGTCTCGATCTCCCGCAGGCCGAGAGGGTCGAAGGGATGAGGCACCTCGAGATTGCTCGGCGCCATGCTGGCGCTGGGATCATATAAGGGCTGATTGTAAATGGCAATGCTAGTTCACTCGAGAGGTAGGAGGGTGCTTGGTGTGCTGGCGAGAGGAGAGGCGGTTCAATGCAATCTGGTGCCAGCGTCCACGGAACTCAGGACGGCCTTGGTTCATATAATTATCATCCCCATTACCTGGCGGCGGTGCTGCCGTCTCTCCGTGTTCCGTTCCCGTGCTGTTCGTTCGAAGCCCCTCTAACGACACCACAACGCCTCCGGGACCGCCCGCGTCGGCTAACATGTCGATAACGCACGGGTCTTCCCATTTGTCAATTGGCCTTCACGCGATAACGGATGTGCATCTGAGACCGCAGGAATGCGCAACCAACTCCAACACAATCCATCTGGTGTCCCACAGGGGCAAGATAAGCGTCTTATCGGGCGAGCTCTCGTCCCCCGTCCTGGGCCCCGCTTCATGCTCGGCTCCCCGCACCCGGGCCGACAACAGATGGGACAGATCTCGGGTTAGGCTGACCGGCACTCATGAGCCTTCGGATTGCCTGCCGTGACACGCGGACGGGATGCAGACCTATAGTTAAAGACACGTCGAAGTCCGAGGGCCCAGCACTGCGAGCGTCAGGCAATACCCAACTGGGAGACAGCCCGCCGCGGGCCCAACTCAGTAGGCACTTGATGCCGTTGAGGTGTGGCATCGGAAGATCGCCGGGCACAATCCGTTCGTCGGCAAAGGCCGCCTTGGTTTCTTGAACTGCTGCCGTGTGCAGGAAGAACGAGATTCAGTCGGCGGCTTTCTATTGACTAGCTGCTTCTTAGGTTTTAGGTTGGACAAGGCTGTAGGGCGCTTCTAGATGCTGTGCGAACTGACTGCAACCCTCTCCAGTGCTAATTGAAAAAGCTCGACAGCCTTTCTCCACTGCTTGGATGAGTGGATGGCTGTGATGCTGGAACTTGAGGGTGCGTTCCGACCGAGTCACAGCCTTGCCTCTGCCGCGCTGGGCCGCACCTGCCCGGACTCTGCCATTTGTTCATGCAACCATGCAGGGTTGCTGAGCTTGGGCTCTCAGCTGAAGGCGCAGCCGGTCTTGGCAGCTGCAAGGACCCCGCTGAAAAGGGACAGCCAATTTCATTCAAAACCCACCTTCACCGTTTCCACTCTTCGCCAAGTCGGTCAGCCTTGGCTCGACTGATGAGACGGGGGCATCCGAGACTGCACGGTGGGCTCTTGTTGGAGCGACATGAGATGGCGCGCGCGGCGGGATGAGAAGCCTCCGTCGTCTCACTTGCTCGGCCCGGGGCAACGGGTCCCGTTAGTGATGTTGGATCGGAATTTAACTCTAATTTTTCGCTGCATGGTGTGTCACCCGTGTCAGCCCTGCGCGCGAGAGCGCATCTGCTCTCATGCATCTTTGCATCGTGTTCTGCCTCTGCCTTGCCAGGGGTCCTTCGCCAAGCGTGCAAGCCGCCCAACCACGCGCCATGCCGAGCCACCGCGACCGCTTGGGCATAGCGGCGCGACATTGCGCCGTTCTTACGGTTGGGTATAACTAAACCCAGAAGAGGAGCGCGCGCCGCTCAATGAGTTCCTGCGGCTCTGCTCAATGAGTTCCTGCGGCTCTGCTCTTAGTTAAGTCATTCGTTTCCGTCGTTGGGCTGGGTATCGCTCCCCAAAAAAAGCCACAAGCACTACCGCCTCGAATTCTTGGCTTCACTTGCCCGTCGACGACCGTCGTGCTCAGTTTTTTTGTTCCCTTGTTGCTGCTCATTGGCGAGTGACGAGGAGCCATGGCGATCGACGGTGGCGGCCAAAACATCGCCTACACCGTCCTGACCGGACTGTGGATTATCCCGCTGGCCGTGCTCTGGTTCATCAGTCTCTGTCTCGCCCGGAAGAGGCAAGATCCTGCGCGCGTGGGCGTCTCCTGGTTGAAGGCGACCTACCCCGTCTGGATCATGTAAGCCACAAAGCCTGTCATTCCAACTCGCCGTCGCGATTGGAACTAAGAGCTGACGAGTATCGTTCTGCCCCTAGAGCATTGATATGCGATCTGATCCGAGGCGGGTTGGGCACGTACCAGTGGTACGAAGACTACTATGGATATAGCTACCAAAGCCGCAAGTTCTGGATCAACATATCCCGCGCCAGCTTCCACCTTGGCATCACGGGCGAATTCTTTGAGACACTCGCCAACATCCTGCTCTTCGTCACCTTGCTCGAGCTCTGCAGCGGCTTTCTGCTCTGCCTGAACGGCGGCCAGCCCACACCCCTGCGCAAATGGAGCCGCATCGCCATGCTGCCCGTGGGAATCGTCCTGTTTGCCCTGTCCATCAGCTTGTTCGGGTTTAACCAGTCGATTGCTGTGCGGTTCTACGCGGGGGACCTCGACGGAGCCGCCTACACTCAGGCCAATTATGTCAAGGATATGGTCACCCTCTACCGCCTGGCCGGAGCCATCAACATCCTCTTCTGGCTGGTTAGCATACCCGTGCTCGGTTACGCCGCCTATGTTGTGCACCGCACCCGGAACAACCCCGTGTTCCGCAGTGTAAGCCTCACCGTCCCCCAGGAACCTACTTTTTGACCGCTTCATACTAACACCCCCCTTTTTACCCGGGTCAACAGGGCGCCATCCTCGTCCTGGTCGCCGCCTGCCTCGACTTTGTCCGCCTGCTCGTCTCCATGGCCGTCGATGCCGCCGCCGTCCTGACCAACCCTTACCGCGCCCTGGTCGACGACAATGGCGTCGACGACGCCGTCACCTCCATCGTTGAGCCCCTGATCAACTACGTCTTCATGTTCGTCCTGCTGGTCATCCTCTTCGCCCTCGCCGTCCGCAAGGCCAACGGCCTCTGGTCCCGGCCCCAGCCCGGCTGGTCCTTCTTCACCCCCTACCCGGCCGCCGGCCAGGTCGCCTACGTCGGCGGCGGCGTCGGCCAGCAGTATCCGCCGCCGCAGTTCGTGCCCGTCGCGCCGATGGGCCAGCAGCCGGGACAGCAGCTGCCCGCCTATCTGCAGGTCGCGCAGCAGCAGGCCCTGCACCAGCAGCAGCAGATGCAGATGCAGGCGCAAGCGCAGGGCCACCAGGTGCCGCCGCAGGCGGGGTATTATTACCCCGCCAACGTCGCGCAGCCCGCGCCGGTGCATCAGCAGGTCGAGCCGCCGAAGCCGGTCGCCGAGATGCATGCGCAGCCGCAGTAAGCGTGAGGAAGCGGAGGGGGGCGGGGGGCGGTTGTGTCATCATCTCTTGATCGTGTAGGGACAAGGCGTGGATGATTTGGGGTTTTTTTTTCGTGAACATCAGGAGAAGCCGGGAGGGTGATAGTTGCCGAAGCGCGGTGGTTATTGTGTGACGGGTTCGAGAGGGAGATGGGGACGCTTGTTCCTTCCGCTGGTAATAATCTTGGCTTGGGGTGTACGAGTTTGGAGTACTGTTTGCATGTACACGAGCGAGCGTCTGTCTGTTGCTAGCTGAGATACCACATAACCTGTTTTTATTTTGTTTGCGTTCTGTCAAACCATGGTCGGGCATCGACCGGTCATACGATACCTGATGTTCGGTCGGCTTGCACGGCGGGGTGGTGGTGTGAGGAGCCGAGGCGTAGCACGCCTGGATGAGTCTTCTTCCAGGTGTCGCCCTGGGTAAACCTTGCGCCTCGGACGTTGGGTCCTTGGCAGTGCGACCTAGCGGTGCGACGGCGCCAAGTGGCAACTGTTCCTGCGCGGGCTCGAGGCAGGTCACCCCTCGCCCCAGGCTATGTATGGCTCGTGGATTCGTGCAGCTGCCTTTGGTGTGGCCGCTCAGGGACCGGAAAATGGCAACCACGTCAGAGCTGAGCTACCAACTCATCTTCCTGGTTTTGAAGGCTTGAGAAAGTCATAATCATACTTCATACATCGTGTCATATATCGCTACAAGCAGCTCAAGATACATGGCGTCACACGACACCATCCCATTGGCTCGGACATCCCCCCTACGGCTTCCAACGAAACGCGGGATGCCGCCAATCCAGATCCTGGACTTCCTGCTGCGACATTCCCGCAAGCTCCTCCTCGACGCTGCGGCTCTCGCGCCGGCGGTTGTCCCACTGCATCCAGAACAGCGTGGCGGTCGACAGCAGCAGGACGGCGCAGCAGGCGGCCAGGTTGAGGCCGTTGCCGATGTGGTAGTTGGGCCCGTCCCACGGCAGGTAGCTCCAGGTCGCGATGAGGCCGCCCACGTTGCCCATCATGACTGTGAAGACATATGTTAGTCAATGTGATTCAGGGGAGGGAGGGGGAAAGAAAAGGGCGCGGTGCAGGGCTAGGGGAGTAGACGAACCGTTCAAGCCGATGGCGCTGGTGCGGGCCGTGTCGGAGACGACGTTGGCGCTGACTTGGGCGTTGGCGAGCGGCCCCACGGCGAAGAGCGAGCTGGACAGGAGGAAGGTGGCACCGTAACGCGCGGAGGGATTAGTCGTGCCAAGGAACATGGCATATCCAGCAATGACGAGCGGCGTGGTCAGAATCAGAATGATCTGCCGGCGGTCGAGGCGCCAGCTGAGCAGCGGCAGGCCCAGGGTGAAGAAGGCGCCGACGACGTAGGGCGGCACCGTGTAGAGCTGCTGCGTAACGGTCGACTTGTCCGGGTAGATGCTGCGGACAATGGTGGGGGCGAAGAAGGCCAGCCCTTGCACCGTGATGTTGTTGAGCAGGAACATGAGCGATGTTGCTAGAGTGACGGGGCTGAGCAGTCCCTGAAGCAGCTTCTTGACATCCATGCGGTCCAGTACCTCGGTTGTGGCGACGCGCTCGGACTTGACGCGGGCGATGGCCAGGTCACGCTCCTCTTGTGTGAGCCATCTGGCGGTCTCGGGGCGGTCGGTGAGTGTGAAAAAGCTAAAGGTTAAGGGTGTCAGCGGACAAGTTTTGAGACTTGGCAAAGACCTTTCCGGACTGATATTGAACTCACGCAATGACAGAGAGGCCAATGGTGATGATGCCCTCAATACCAAAGATCATACGCCAGCTATGTAGGCTTCCGAAGTGGTCCAGAGTGAGAATGCCCGACGCCAAGAGGCCACCGAAGGCGCCGGCCAGGGGCGCCATGACGATGTACAGCGACAGGCGGAAGGTGAGCTCAGAGCGGCGGTACCAGCGGGACAGGTAGTACGCGATGCCGGGCATCATGCCGGCCTCGAAGATGCCGAGCAGGAAGCGGACACCAGCGGCCTCGGCGAAGTTGTGCACGAAGGCGGTGCAGAGCGAGACAATACCGAAGCCGAGGGAAATGGCGGGGATGAACCAGCCTGGGCCGATCCACTTGCACATGATGTTAGATGGGATCTCGAAGACGATGTACGAGATGTAGAAGACGGAGAGCAGCGCGTTGTAGTTATCACCCGCCATGCCCAGGTCTTTCTCTAGGCCGGCGATTTTGGCATTTCCTGCAGCTGGTCAGGGTCTCCGTCATTCTCGGAGCCCGGGGATTAGGGGGGGTTTCGTACCGATGTTCGCTCTGTCGATGAAGCAGAACAGGTAGAGAAGCGACACGGTAGGGACGATGTAGAGGTCCAGCTTCCTCCGCAGCCTAGCCTCGGCCTTGGGGTCGAACTCGACCAGAGCTTGGCCGAACCTGCATCACTCGGTCAGCGCCTCGCGTCAAGAACGTCTCATCAGCACTCCCGCCCGGGCGATTCGAACTCACTGGTCCGTTGCGACATGGCCTCGCTCAGCAACGGCTTGCGTGACGCCGGCGGCCTCGTTGTGGTGCGCGCCGGCCTTGTCCGAGTCTGGCGACGGCATCCTCCTGTTCTCGGCCATGGCGAGAGTCGGTGCTGCGTGAGAGGACTGTTCGCCGAGCCTTGAGATGCCTGGACCGTTGTCGGGTAGGGTCTGTCACGTAGTGTGTGTGTGACGAGCGAAGGGGACAGGACAGCTGGGTAGGACGAGCTCTGTCCGTCTCTTATCATCCGCTTGAATTTGGCCCTCGGTCACGTACCCCAACTTCGTCCGGCCCCCATCCCAACGGCCAGTCCCGGTGGACACACCCCGTTGCGAACCCCATGGGGAACCACGCTTGGGTTGCCAAGCCGATGTTCCAAGACTCCCAAGTGGAATCGGTGGGTTCCACGGCAGTCAGCTCGGCAAGCATTGTCGGGCTGCGCTGAGTGGTACACTACGCGTCTAGCAACTCGGCCAGGGGGGAGTAGGACCGAAGCCGTGGTGTACTGTACGGGCAGGAGACGTCGTCACGGCGGTGTTACTGCTTCGCGTTTAGCACCGGGTCGCCAAGCATCTCGGCATCTGGGCGCCATGCGGAACATGGCCAGGCTCCCAGGTTCGAGACCTGCTGTGCTGTGGTGGTGGATCGCCCCCGCAAGCAGTAGGCTTTACCCAACACATGTCCCCGCTCGTTCTGGGCCCGTAGTGTGCACCAGTTCCGAAGAGCATCTCCTGGACGCTGGGAAACGACAGTGGGCTTTCGCTAGCCTCGCCAGACCACTGGAAATGCCAGCTCCAATATACGTCGCGTGGTGTCTCTCCAGGCCCCATCTCGTAGACAGACCATGCCGCTTGGCATCATTAGCGCCTGGTAGAGGCTCAATTGCGGTTCTTTGGCAGCTTTTGAACCCAGACCGTCATCATCTGGGACTGGCCGGCTCCATATCCAACCATAGCTTGTTGGAGTTCCGTGACCCAGCACGACCGAATGGGCTCCAAGAGGTTCTGCTATGCTGTGTGTGGGTTTCAGCTCTTGGACTGCTCGTCGTTTCGATCTGTCGTCAACACCATCGTCTCGGAAAGGCACCAGGAAGCACGAGGCTTCAGGTTAGTTCCATCGTCGCGCCTCTGCTCGCTTCGACATCTCCATGGCAACCAGTGTCCTATTGACATTTGAATGAGGAGGGTTTGGTCGCGGTGAATAGCTGGGTAGGTTCTCAATGTTGCCCATTTCGCTATTCCTCTCTGGCTCCTTCACCCCATCAAATCCATCAGCTACACGTATAACAACCGAGTAACCCATGTAGGCAAGATAAACACCGATGGTTATTTTCTTCCTTGATCGTCGTGTACTGCTCGCCCAGAAGGACCAGTTCCATGAGACGTCGAGGTCGAGGTACTGGGTATCGGCATTGGGGAACAGGGTAACCCCGCATTACGTCAACGTCCTCGTGGGGTGTCCCTAGCAGGGTGGGGCATTCACTCGTTTGCAGATCGCAGCTTCCACTCTGATGTCTCCATTCTCCCTCGAACTGCAGCTTCGCAGAAGCCCTTCCTCTATGTGAGGTAGGTCTTCTGCTCTGGTGTGACCAAACTGCTATCAAAATAGCATTCTCTACTCTGAGGCGACAGCCAACTCGCGACAGCAACTTTGTCTTGCTGTCATCACCTCCATACGCAGAACCGCGGGAGGTGGGGCTCTCCGCATGCGGCCCCCCTGCCCGGACCTCCCGTCAGCTGCCTTCGCCCTGTGGTCTGCTGCTGCTCGCTCGCTCCCTTGTCCCAGCCTGGCTGGGCTGCGTTTGCCCGTTCTCAACACCAACACTTGACTGTCTTCATTCTTTCGATTGCCGACCTTCAGGCGTTACTCGCTCGCTGTCATACCAAGCTTGATCGCAGCCCCCGGCGTCGCGAGGGAAACCACCGCCATGTTTGACATATTCGCCAAGTTGCTATCGTGCGTGGCCCTAGACCGCCGCTGTGTCCTAAACCTTGGCGTCACACACAGAGACTAACCACAACTTTCACCCGTACAGCTCCGTCGCATCCTTCCTCTTCCCGCTGTTCGCTAGCTACAAAGCCCTCAAGACCTCTGACCCGGCACAGCTGACGCCATGGCTCATGTATTGGGTCGTCCTCGCCTGCGCGCTCCTCGTTGAGTCGTGGACCGAGTGGTTCCTGGTCTGGTGCGAACATCTGTGTTCCCTTCTCCAGCTCCTTTTCTAACAGATGATTAGGATCCCTTTCTACGCCTACATCCGCTTCCTCTTCCTTCTCTACCTCGTCTTGCCACAGACCCAGGGCGCCCGCCTGATCTACGAAGTGTACATCCATCCGCGCCTAGAAGAAAACGAGACCGCCATTGAGGAATTTATCGCCTCCGCCCACGAGCGCCTCCGCAGCGCCGGCATCGCCTACCTCAAGCGCGCCATCGAGCTGCTCAAGACCAACGTCCTTGGCCTGCCGCCCTCGCCGCCCGAAGCAGCGGCCGCGCCGCCGGAACCCCAAACTCCGCAGTCGTACACCCAGGCCCTCCTCGCACGCTTCACCCTCCCCTCGCCCCGCTGGAGCGCCGCGACAACATCCGCCCCCACCGCCCCAACAGTTTCCACCGGCGCCGACCACCAAATCCAAGGCGGCCTGACGAGCGACTTCTACAACTTTCTCGCCTCCGCCGTCACCGCCGCCGCCTCGTCCGCCACCAAGCCATCCTCCACCACCACCTCCTCACTCCACCCATCCAGCGCCGACAGCAGCAGCAGCATCATCCCAGCAACCCTCCGTGCCGCCACCCCGGCCGCGCGCATGTCGTTCATCCAAGCGCAGCGCGAGCGCCTGCGCCTCGTCCTCTCGGCGCTCGACCGCGAGGAGGCGGCCGAAGCTGAGGCCACCCGACAGGGCCAGGAGCGACAACAACAACAGCAGCAGCCGCCGCTGCTCCCGGCACGGGCGGGCTCCTCCTCCTCGGGCTCTGGGCTTCCAGGCTCAGGAAAGCGCCGGTCGTCGGTCAGCGAGCAGAGCGCGGCCAGCGGGCTGAGCAAGAGCCGGTCGGAGGGGGACTTTGAGAAGCTGGAGGCGGGGAGCGGGGCGGAGGAGGAGATGGATGCGGCAGGGGAGGAGGAGGGTGCGGGCGGTGCGGGGGTGAGGAGGAGGGGTGTGGCTGGGTTGGAAGGTGCGGGCGCTTCGGGAGGCGGGTGGATGCCTTGGAATTGGGGAGGGGGTGCGGGGGCCGGTGCGGTGGAGGGGGGAAGGAGTTCGGGGGTGGAGAAGTGATGCTTTCTCGTTGGGCTTCTGTTTGCTGAGTTGTTTAGTCGGTTCTAGGTGGGTATACCGGGGGTGGGATATGGAACTATGGGACTGGCGTTTTCGAGGAGTTGATGGGCTGCAGGACGGATTGTCATTCAGAATCGGGGTGTCAAAGTGTAGACTATCAGCATGTAGCTCGCCAGGACAGAACCGGGTGTTCCGATTGGAAACGTGCACGCTATGCTGCTCCGGCCACGCTATGACTCCCAGGCTAGCCTTTTTATCATGTATACCAGGTATTTATACAATATTGTACAAGCAGTTGCTTAGGCTGCGACATCTCTGATATGCTTTACTTTCCATATCGGAATCAGATACTCTGTGATCTCCCACACTTGTATAAGTGGCACACCTCTATTCTTCACACCACCCTCCCGGCCACTGATCTATCAGTGGACCATGCTTCAGTTATGCCCGACTCGCCGCGCCCGCCTTGGCGACCTGGTACGGGTAGGCGGGCGCAGTGTCGCGGCGGGTCCAGACCTGGCGGCGCTTCTTGGTCGCGACGTGCTCGACCCACACTTCGTGGCACTGCGCCTTCTTGAACTCGCGGATGAAGCGCGGGTCCCACAGCTCCGACGCGATGCCCAGGTCCTTGCAGCACCGTAGCAGCGCGTTCGACTTGCACCCTTCGCCCGCCGTCGGGATGGTCTCTTCCGAGAAGTACTGGCACTCGCCGCGCGCTTGGGCGATGAACCTGCGGAGGACGGCAGCGTCAGAGAGTTGGGGAAGAGAGGAGGGAAAGTGGGAGTGTGTGTGGGTCTTACCGGCCATGCACGACGAGCGCAAACTCGCGCGTCACCACCTTCTCGCCGACGACCAGCTCGCCGCGCGGCGCCAGACCCCAGCCGCCCGGGCCGAAGGCCTTGTTCAGGATGCGCCGGTACTTGATCTCAGGCAGGTAGATGATGCCGTCGGGCTTGATCTCGATGTCGAGCGGGTCGAGCGGCTGCATCAGCACGGCGGCCGTCTCCGGGCTGAAGGGGGTCGTCGACAGGCCGTGGAAGGACGACGACCAGTCGATCGTCGCGGCGCCGTTGCCGTTACCGCTGTCGTGTCCTGAGAGGGCGGCCGTGAAGGCTGAGCTTGGGGGCGCGCCTGAACTGGAGGAGGTGGTGGTGTTGTCGCTTGTTGGGATCGCTGCGGCCAACATCGGGTCAACGTCGGCGACGGTCGCGGGGGGCGGCATGGCTGCTTGCGGATCGAGCTCTCCGTTCATTTCGCTCGGGGCCGGTGTGGGGGCAGCGGTCTTGCGCCGGTGCGGGGCAGGGGAGGGGGGTACGGAGGAGGAAGATGCGGCGGCTCGCGGCCTTGGGGCGTATGACGACGACGAGGCGGCGCGGACATGCTGTAGGAGCCGGAGGGATGACCGGCTGGATATTCGGAAATTCTGCGGGCTGGTGGCTGCCACCCGCAGTGGGCGGATTGCTTGGAGGGCGCGGGGCCGCATGTTTGCGGCGGGTGGTGATGGATGATGGCGATGGCAGATTCGGGAAATTCTCCAGAGCCTGAGCCGTCAAGGTGTCTCGGCGAGGCGAGGAGCTTGGGCCTCTCTCTCGGCGGGTGCTCTGCGGACAGGGGGTCGTTGGGTGGACATTTCCTCACTGTCCAGACATTGAGCTGGTAAACTGAAAGCTAAAATCAACGAAGTATAGGAGTCCTAATATTCATTCGGGAACACAGCGTCGATTTTTTTTACTAGAATTGACCATCTTTTTCAACGCCGCCTGGGAGCTCAAGCATCCTTCATGCCCGTCCGCTTGTCGTTTCCCTGCACCTTCCAGCACTGCCTGAACCTCTCCATCTGCCCCGCGCGTCTTGAGTGAGCTTCCTGCCCTTTTTCCTTTTCCCAGTAGAGTCGACGTACCTCGTCTTTGCAGGCCCTCCAATCCTTTTTTTCAAAGTGACAATCGGTCAATTTCGCATTCTCGTCTGCCATGGCGTCTGTCAGCTGCGGGTCCGCCGCGGTGAGGTGCGCGATTCCCGGCAATCCCCGAAGCTCAATCTCTCTCAACAGAAACAGAAAAAAAAAGAAAGAAAACAAAAAAGGTGGCAGTCCGCTGGGAGTCCGGTGCTTTGGACATACCTGCGCAGCCCGTGCTGAAGATCCGTTTGTCCCTGCAATTTCGTTACGTTCGGTCTGCGTGAGCGAGAGCCCACGGATAGTGTTCTGCAGCGGAAGGAGCCATCCAATTCGAACTGGACTCACCACTCGTCCGGTTCATCGTCCGGCGTAACAATCGGTGTATTCTGCTGCTCTGCCTTGGGCTGGCTGCCTTCGCCCGTTGACGTCGACGACCCCATCACGACACGGAGAACGAAGAATCAAAGCGGCTGGCCAGAAACGCACTTTTGCCGTTTTCGTTGTACAGGAGATGGTTCGACGCTCACGTTAGGGGATCCCACTGCTGCCAAATCAGCCCCAATCCAATTCTCTCATTTTTGCGCTTCTGCGCTTTGAGTCAACAACAACCAACAACACAACTGCCGGTTGGGGAAAGCCCGAATGGCCTCGCACAAACTCAATGTCCTCGTCTACACAGGTAAGAATCGCGCACTTCCTATTTTTTTTCCCGACAACGACTAACCCCGCCCCAGGCACCGGTTCGACGCTCGAATCGGTGCGCCACTGCATCTACTCGCTGCGCCGGCTGCTGGGCCCCAACTACGCCGTGAACCCCATCACCGAGTCGGCCCTGCTGAAGGAACCCTGGGCGCCCACATGCGCGCTGCTTGTCTTCCCCGGCGGCGCTGATCTCGGCTACTGCCGCGTGCTCAACGGCGCCGGCAACCGCAGCATCGCCCAGTTCGTCCGCCGCGGCGGCGCCTACCTGGGTTTCTGTGCCGGCGGCTACTACGGCTCCCGCCGCTGCGAGTTCGAGGTCGGAAACTCGGAACTGGAGGTCGTCGGCAGCCGGGAGCTGGCCTTTTTCCCGGGTACCTGCCGCGGCGGGGCGTTCCAGGGGTTCCAGTACCACAGTGAGCGTGGTGCGAGAGCTGCGAAGATATCCGTTGCGAAGGAACCCTTTTCAGAAGCGAGTCAGCTTCCCGATGAGTTTCGGTGCTATTACAATGGCGGCGGCGTGTTTGTGGACGCCGACAAGCTTGCCGGAGACTCGGGACACATCCAGGTGCTTGCCGAATACACCGGCGAATTGGCGGTTGAGTCTGGTTCTGGCAAGGCTGCCGTTGTCTATTGCAAGTTTGGAGAAGGCGCAGCCATTCTCACGGGCCCCCACCCTGAGTAAGCCCTCGGCTCCATGGCCTTTCTTGCTCGCCCGGCTAGCTAACACAGGTAGGTTTGACGCTGTAAATCTAAGCCACCAGACCGACGTCCCGGGGTACGATGACCTCATCAATGCCCTCAAAGCAGACGAAGACTCAAGAGCCGCCTTTCTGAAAGCCTGTCTCACAAAACTCGGCTTAGAGGCTAGCACGGCGGCATCCCCGGTGCCGAGTCTATCCAAGATGCACCTGTCAGCACTTCGCCATGCTGAGGTCGGCGAGATTCTGTGTTCTTTTGACGAGATTATTACCAGGCAGGATGGCGAAGAGTACATCAAAGGCGACAACGATCTCTTCCATCTCGAGAAGCCAGACTCAAGATGGTCTTTTGCGGCCCTGAGTGAGACCTTGTCCAAGGAGTTTGAGGGGGCGAGGAGAACCGGGCGTAGCTCCCCAGACCCCACCACGGACTACAGCAGCGTCCCTAAACGCATTGTCGCCCACGAGGATGCTTGGCCGGATCCTAAGGAGACCCCCTACTTCAACCATGCAGTATTCTTCTCGAGCCTCCGCGAGTTCCGAGCGCGAGAACCAGACGCGAAATCCTGGGGTGACGTGCTGATGTATGGCGAAGTGGTAACCAGCACCAATACATTGCTTGAGAGGTGAGTCGGTCCGTCCACATCGAGGCGTGGCTGCTAACCTGCCACGCGCAGAAACCACAACCTCCTCTCGACGTTACCTACGGGCTTCACTCTAGCCGCAACCACTCAGGTAGCAGGCCGTGGTCGAGGCGCCAACGTGTGGGTGGCGCCTCCCGGGTCTTTGATCATGTCCACCGTCATCAACCATCCCGCGCATCTCGCAGCAACGCGGCCGATCGTGTTCATCCAGTACCTTGCCGCCCTCGCCACCGTTGAGGCGGTCAGGTCCTACGCTGAGGGTTACTCCGAGATACCCATCAAGATCAAGTGGCCCAACGACGTGTACGTCCGGGACCCCAAGAAACCAAACGAGACATCATACGTCAAAGTTGCCGGCATCCTGGCCAACTGCGCCTACTCATCGGGCAACTACCAGGTTGTGCTCGGCATCGGCATCAACACCAACAACGGCCGGCCCACCACCAGCCTCGACGCGCTGCTCCCTCTTCTCGAGGGCGGGAACAAACTGGAACCGTTCCGCATCGAGCGGCTGCTCGCCCGGATCCTGACCCGGCTGGAGGCCCTGTACGGGGAGTTCTGCCGCGGCGGCTTCTCGCGCGAGCTCGAGGGGAGGTACTACCAGCACTGGCTGCACACCAACCAGGTGGTCACGCTCGAGGCCGAGGGCGGGGTCAAGGCGCGCGTCGTGGGCATTACGCGGGATTGGGGCATGCTGATGGCGCAGGAGCTGGCGGAAGATGGGATCAACGGCGCGCTGAGGGCGACGGGGAAGGTGTGGGCGTTGCAGAGCGATGAGAACAGCTTTGACTTCTGGAGGGGGTTGGTCAAGAGGAAGATCTGAGCTGTTGCTTGCTTGCTTGCTTGCTTGCTTGCTTGCTTGCTTGCTTGCTTGCTTGCTTGCTTGCTTGCTTGCTTGCTTGCTTGCTTGCCT
>JAMAKO010000087.1:0-37071 GCA_023628555.1 Chaetomiaceae sp. R4402 | reverse complement strand
CTTGTCCTGACTCTGACTTGTTTGGTTCAAAGGGAGGGAGGGTGTTGGTACCGTCATACAGAGACTAGGAGGGATTGGGGTTGAGCTCGAGCGTCGTCCTCGCTACCAAACATGCAATGCGATGCCAGCACCCGTGCGTACCACCAGCGCTCAAGTCGAAGCAAGGTCAAGCAAGCAGCACCTTTGGTTGGCTGTTGGAGGAGGAGGCTTCGGACAGAAAGAGAAAGGCGTGCTGGCCATGCCCCGCAGTGTGCTCTGAAGTGGCTGCGCAAGGTTACATTTGCGGGGCCGATGTCACCCCAAGTCCCGAGTCGAAGAGGCCCTGACTCCGCTGGGGCCGAAATCAAGCAAGCTTCGAGAAGCTCCGCAGAAGCTACGCACTCCCTGCCCGGCAGCCCGCCCGGCAAGTCCTCCCCGCTTTACAGCGTTCTGCAGAAGAGCGCTCGAGCGTGCTGCACGCTTAGGTCCAGAGAAGCCCGTGGCGTCTGCTTCTGCTTGTCTTCCATCGACCACACAAAATGCATAGCCGCACGCATTGACGCACTGCAAGGTATCGATCGACCAGACTACCTACTGCGTAACTCTCCTTCCATGGCTCACTAGGGGTGGTCGGCGACTTCCCGGCTCTTCACCATTGTGAGACGATGACCCGTGCGAGCCCAGTTTCAACGGCCAGCCTTTCCATCTCACATGTCATGCCATGAACACCCAGACGGCGTATTCAGGAGCGTGTAACTTGAGCCGCCTCGGAATCCGCCTTCGCCGCGCAACGGAAAAAGTACTTGTTTTTTTTCCTCAACGATGCTACCTACAGTCAAGAGTCATCACTGCGTTCGGCATTGACCTCGTTATTCCTCTTCGGGCAAATACCCAACGTCCCACCCTGTCCCGTCTTCCCGCGTCCCCGCATGTCGAATTCTGCCTCAAGTCCCGCCGTACCACCCTCCGACTGCCGCCCCAGCAACCAATCACCGTGGCTGGCTACGCTGCACGCGGAGCGTCTTCTCTGCCGTGTGGAGAGATGCAGATCTTGGCTGGCCGAACGCTTGCAGGCAGCTTCCTCCCGTGCGTGGGCTGGCCCGAGTACGCATCGGGCAGGTGAGTTGCTGAATGCACTTTATGGCTGTGGCCTTGGCCGCGGCCGTCTGTCTGTCCATGGCCGGCCGAGGAGAAGGGCAAGGCGGGCGGCTCAAATAGCCTGTGGCACCATGTTGACGTCCGGTTGTTTTACTTTCTGCTGCTTTCTCGCCTACAGCGACTCAGGCAACCCTTACAACCAAGCGTCAACAGCAGCCAGAAGTTTGCGCCCGGCAAGAAGCCAACGACGGGCCAGAGAAGCCTAACCACGGACATCCTCTCCCATGAGCAGGTGGCAAGCAGCAAGCCTGGCGCGCCAGGTTAGAACCACCCACACACTTGCTCTTGCAACGAACAGTCGTTTTTGCGGCTCAGAATGACCGTCCCCGTCATGACGGAGGAGGGCTACACAAAGTTCAACCTCACATATCCGGCGGTGACGTCCAATGCCTCGCTCGCGGCGATGGACCTCGATGAGAGCGACGAGGTATGAACTCCGCCCTCCCGAGCCTCTCACCGAATCATACCTCTCACACACGCAGACCAGCTACGCACTCCCCGGCGTCCTCTTCGGCATCCTCATCCCCCATGCCGTCTGCACGCTCTTCATCCTCTCCCGAATCTGGTCGCGCCTGGTCCTGCTGCGCAAATGGTTCCTCGACGACACACTCACCCTCCTCGCCTGGGCGTGCGCATCGGCAGTCTGCGTCCTTTACGCCATCGCCGGCGCGCAATCACAACAACCATCCCCACTCCCCGACGCCGACGACTCCCCAACCAGCACACCCATCGCCCCGCTCATCCGCACCTACGCCTCCCTCCTCCTCTACCAACTCACCCTCCTCCTCACCACCCTCTCCACCCTCACATTCTACCACCGCCTCTTCACCATCTCCTCCTCCTCTTCCCCCTCCTCTCCCACCCTTTCCAACCCCGCCCTCGACCCACCCTTCCACCTCTCCCGCCACCTCACCCGCCTCGCCCTGCTGGCAACCCTCCTCCTCTCCCTCCCCTTACTCACCCTCTCCGCCCTGCAATGCCGCCCCGCCCCGGGCCTCTTCTTCAGCCGCCCCCTGTCGCAGTGCGTGCCCTTCGCGCCGCTGCTGTACGCCAGCGCCGCGGCGCACGCCGTGCTCGGCGCGGCGTTGGTCGTGCTTGCGCTGCCGTGCGCGCGGGCGCTGGCCGGGCTGATGAGTCGCCCACAGAGGGTCGCGGTGGGGGTGGTGCTGGGGTGGGGTGGGGTGGTGGTTGTCGTTGGGGTGGTGAGGGCTGTGGTTGTCGGGGTGGCGATGAGGGGCGGGGTCGGGGATGCGGTGACGGAGACGGGGGCGTTTTGGGTGCTGACGGTGCTGGAGATGGACGTGGCGCTGATGTGGGCGTGCGGCCCGACGCTGCGGCCGGTGGTGGTGCGGTTGTGGAGGGCACGGCGGTGGGGCGGAGGAGGGGTGGTGGGTCGGGATGCCCGGGGCAGCGTGGATCTGACGAGTGTCGTGAGCTATCACGGGTATCCGTGGACGCGGAATGCGACGCCGGCCGCCGGAAGCAAGAATCCGAGCGTGCTGGGCTTGGAGGTGCGTGAGGTTGCTGAGGTGCCGCCGATGCCGGTGGCGCCGCCACCGGTGGCGTTTTCGGTGCATCGTACACCGACGACGATGAGTCTCAGGAGCTTCATGAGCAACATGGCGCCGAGGAGTCGGGGGAAGTTGGAGGGGGACGATAGGGCGGTGCTGCTTGGGGAGGATCAGGGGACCGAAGACGGGGCGAAGTCACGGCGGAGGAGCTCGGTTGGCTTCGAAGCGTTCTTTGAGCAAGTCACTGGTGGACACGACAACTCTGAAAAGGGACGCCGCCGGGATAGTCAGCGGTACAGTGGGAGATGGGGAGACAGCCAGGAGAGCTTTGTGCTGGGCCTGAACGATCCCAACAGCCCGAAGCGGCTGAGTCCGATGTCATATCTGAGCGAGGCGACCAAGGCTGAGCTGAGAGGGTCGGACAGCGGGCCTGAGAAGGGAGCCTTAGGGTGAGCGCCGGACTGAACTTGGGGGCATCTTGAAGTGTGTCCGTGTCAATTGCAAGGTTAGAGTTTGGCCGGGATGGCCCGGCCTTCCGCCCAGTCCTTCAACAGCAGCTGTTCACATCCATGTTCCTCACACAGGGAGGCGAGTTCCCGTTGACAGTAATGTTCATTCGAATGTGGGCGCTCGATACACGCCTAGTGCGCCCGTTCAGCCTGTCAAATTATGGTTGATGTCGTGGCCGCTGGGCAGTTATTGCGTTCTCTCGCTCGTGCTCCTTTGAGACATCGCCCCATGGGCGGCCAATGCTCAAGCTGCCCAGCTGCTGAGATGGCACCTTCCAGCTTCCAACCTGGTTACTCCCGCCTGTGGTCCTGCCCAGACAACAATGCGCTGACGCACAGTTCGGCTGACAACTGTGCCTGCCTCATCTGATCCCGGATTCCGCTGGTCCTGCTTTGGCAATCCCCTCGGCGAAGTCCGCCCAGCATTCTACCCTGCCCTGCTGTACGCAGGTACCATGGCTGCGTGCGTTGCGTCGCATGAACCCGTGCGATCGGACCGCCCTAGCAGCATGCTGCAGCGTCACATCAGTCAGGGGCCCCTGTCGACATGACTTCACTCACCTCAGCCCTCCACAGCAACTACCGCAATAGAGATTTTGACTGTCCGAATTGCCTGCCAGGAAAACGGAATGTACTCTTTCGCACAGATGAGGAAGGCTGATGGTTCGTTTGCCCACTCCTGGACGCAATCCGCAATGCTCCCGATAACTCAAATCACGGCTTAATCGTCTTGTTGCACGACTTACACCGTTTTGTCATCCCAGCTCGATGACTTCAGTCCGGCTCCATGAGATTTGGAATCTCGTGCCCAGATGAGCCTCAAACCAAGAAAGTGCAATTTACATGGAGCCTACAACCAGACACGGACAACGCTGGTCCAAGGCTCTGAGCCGGCTTCTCGCCGCCATCCGCTCTTCCTTTTTGGGCGCGCATTGTCATGCTTTTGTCGGGAGATCCGGGCCGCTCGGGCATGGCACTGCAATCCCGTCTCATCATCCACCTGGCTTCCTCGAGCATCCGGCTGCCGGTCGGATCTTGATTACCACGAGCCGGGGCTAAGTTGCGGCTATCTGCCTGATGAATTCCATAGTGACGCCACTTATAGCTGGGCCGCGATCAGCTGCTTGGATCATCGTGCGCTGTTGTGGCAACAGCAACAACGCATACACACATTTTGAGTTCTGGTTGAGCCGTCCGTTAGCCTCATTTTGAGCTCTGCCTTGATGCCGCCGGGCATTCGGGCATGCGCTGGGCGGCCGCTGCTGAGGATGGCCTCCAAGGGCTCCTGTCTTGTCTGGCTGCCTCTCTGGACACCCCTCACTTCCGCATGACAAACTCGGAGATTTTCTTTTTCTTGCCTCCGGGTTCACCGCGGTCCCAAAGATTTCCGGTTGATTCTCCTCTGTACCAGTGTGGCCCTGACATCATCGGTTCTCCTTTTCTTTCGTGGCTCCCCTGGTGAGACTGGGATTGCGCGTGCCTGTCGCACTCTCTTTGCTTCCCCCTCCACCCTGGACTGCGAGCACCCCATGCACTCCTGACGGTCATTCACAATTCAATTATGACACGGTAGGAGGATGCTATTTTTCTTAGCGTTGGGAACACTCTTTTGCGTCTCCGCAGTTGTCGCAACTGGTCTCACCTCAACAACGGAATCTGATATTGGAGTCCCGTCACCCGATGGAGGACGAAACCGCCCGTCTGGGAGACTGCCATGCCAGACAGGTCGATGCTCACCCGATTGTGGCCATATGGGCTCGGGGGCAGGGACACTGCAGAAGGCGGGAGGTATGGGAGTTGGAGTGCAAAGCCAGAGACAACCGCGTGGCTTCAAAACCATGCCCAAGCTGCAACTGTAAGTCATCGTGCAAATGCTCTGCTGCATGTCCATCGGGCTAAAGAGGGAACAGGCGAGTTGCTGATGAAGTGCCATTATCCTTGGCGATTCGGACACAGACCAGAACGGAAACGGTCGTCTCGATCGTTGGCACCCCAGCCACCAGCTTGTTTGTCGTTACAACCACCAAAGCAGTCACCATCGTCAAATCCATCCAACAGGCACAGCCATCAGCGGTCTGGTCCACATCTGATCCTGGACTGGCAAGGCGGATACCAGCACGTCAGCAGCCCGTCTCACTGCTTCCAGCTGCTCCTTCTACGGAGCTCAGGGGGCCGAATCCCTCCATTACTGCAGCCCCCATTCTACCTTCTGATACGGGGTCATCCCGGCTCTCACCGGCAAGTCTACACGAGGAGAAGCGAGCTGTGACTACTGTCACCATCACTGTCACGGTTACAGCTACAGTTTTCTCACGGAACACCATCACCTCAACTACCACCACCACAGTCTTCACTACCACATTTGTTACCGGAGAGATAGACACCACTGTCACCGTCACGAAAACCGTTGTTCTCCCTTTGCCCACAGCCACAACGAAGGGAACACAATCCACAACTTCCGGACGAACATCCGTCTCACCAGCTCCAGGAATCACGACTTCAGGCTCTGCAACCCAGTCTGCCACATCAAATCCTGCCTCGACAAACTCTCACACATCCATATCATCATCTTCATCACCGACCACCGTCTCACCCAAACCCACCTCCTTATCCTCCACAGGCTCTATCTCAAACACAACAAGCCGCGCCAGCAGCAGCAGCAGCACTCACCCATCCACTACCCCACGACCACCTTCTCCAGCACAATCAACCAACGGCCTCTCAACGGGGCAAATCGCAGGCATCGTCCTCGGCGCCGTCCTCTTCGGCCTGCTCCTCCTCACAGCGACAGCCTTCCTCCTCCGCCGACGCGTCCGCGCCCAGCGCCTCGCCACCGCCCGAGCCAGCATCCGGCGGCAGCTCACGCCGACATCCAACCTGCCGCCGCTGCCTTCACTCACCGTCACCAGATCTGGCCTCTTAGGACCACCACCGCCACCGCCGCCCGCCGCAGCGCTATCACCCACCACGACCCCAGCCGCAGCCCCGTCCTCAAACCCCGACTCGAGCTCGTCCTCGCAGGGCGGCTACTCAGGCCTGACGGGCGCGGGGGAGGTCAGGATCGTGATCCGTGCGGCGCCCGCGTCGGCGACGGGGCGGCGGCCGGCGGCAGCAGCAAGAACTGTGAGTGAGGTGCGTTCGCAGCACGGGGGCTTGTTTGGGACGGGGACGGCGCCTCCGTCCGGGGTGACGACGCCTGATCCGAGGGCGTGGAGCGTGGCCAGTCAGCGGGGGAGTCGGATGGAAAGGGGGAGTGCGGGTGCAGGAAGCTCATCATCAGGAAGCGGTGGGGAGGGAGTGGGCAGGGGTTGGTGGCGCGCGTCGTGATGGTGATGTCGGAGTTTGGTGGTGGGATGTGGAGGATATACCCGCCGCGGGAGGTTAAGGGGCTGGAAGAATCGATGGGAACGTGGGGGGTATAAGGTCGTTTCATGTTTGGCATGAGCGAATAGAATGGGGTGCGGGAGGTGATGGACGCTATAGTGGGCTGGTAGGGGGGTGTTTTCGCTTCTGTGTGCCGTGCGGAATGTGATCTGGCTTGCCGGATGCCGTACTAGCTAATGTATGGAACGTTTTCACTTCCCACTCATTCCTGGCCCACCAACGACATCTTCCACTGCCCAGCATTAGAAGAATCTATGGGCTTGTGTTCAGGAAGCAGGCCGCTGCCATCGGCTCCCGTTCACCCGTTCGAGTGGAAAGGAGTGACAGACAGATAGATGCCTGCAAGTCCACGTTATGTTACATGGCAACACACTAGAATACGTATGAGTGTGTGGGCCGCTGTCCAGCCACACCGAGATCTTCGATTGCCCAACAGTTGACATTCGCTACTTCTATTCCCTCCCACAGCCCCTGCAAGGTGGACTTCAAATAACTTTCCTCATCTGCTTCCGTACCTCTAGCATGAACCCCTTAACCGGACGAGTCAAGACCGCCGAGTGCTCCGACACCTTCCACATGTATAATACAGATATGCAAACAAGATGTGAACAGTTGGCGTCGTGCGCGACAGCTCCGAACTCATGATGCTAACCGTCTCCCGCTCTCCCAAAACCTCAACCGTGTAACGCCAGGCCTGCCCAGAAGTCGAGTGAAGATGTGTGTACATGAGAAGCGCGAGGCCAGGCCGCCGTGGCCTGGCCAACGCAGCTCCGTTGTCGAGTGGCCGAGTTCGTCCGGTCGCCTCTCCGCCAATCGCGTCGTCGTCTTGTTCGTGCGTTTTTGCTTCTGGGGCCGCCATGAGCACCGAGCGCATCCTCTTCCCTCGACCCGACGTCGAGCTAGCCGCGCAGACGCGGAGGAAAGCAAAATCCAGATGCCGCGGCTGCTTTTTTTTTTTTGGCCCAGAAAGCCTGAACCAGGACAACTCGCCATGCCAGCCACGGTTACCTGTCCTTGTAGATCTTGGGATTCCACCCCTCCTTCACCTCAGCCTCCTGTGCGGCCTTCTCCACGGCCGGGCGCACCTCGGCCTCGATGCGCTCGCGGGCGCGCAGGATCTTGCTCTGCAGGTAGAAGGAGCCGCCCTTCTTCGGGTCGTTGTTGTCGAACAGGCGCTTGAAGCGGTCCATGACCTCCTCAATGTCGGCCTTGCCGCCCTGCGGCGGTTTCACATTCAGGATCTTGCAGGCCTCGTCCAGCGTCATGCCGCTGCTGAGGCTGGCGCGCCCGGACGCGCCGATGCCGCCGCCGCCGCCCGACTTGGCCTGCGCGCGCTGGTACTGGCTCGAGGCGGAAGCCTGCTTGTAGGCTTCGGCAAAGGCGCGCCCCAGCACGCGCGTGCCGACGACGACGACCTGGGTGATGAGGCGGTAGGCCTGAAAAAAAAAGAATGTTAGTCGCGCGGCGAGGAAGGGAGGGGAGGTACCTAAGGCCAGCACGAGCGCATGGACATACCATGATGTGGTGTTGGTGGCGTCAACCGCCTGGCTAGCCGTCCTTGTCAAGCCGAGATGGAAGGGAGCGCGGATGGCCTCGAGGCGTGCGGCCGTCGTGTGGTGGTTCGAGTGGAAGCCTGCGGAAACGGCCGAACAACTGAACGCATGACGGAAGGCGCCCTGGGTCTTGGCTCAAAAAATTGTCGGCGAAAACGCACCCCTGCACCGCCGATTGCCGCGAAAGTTGGTAGACCCGTGTCAGCCGCCAACACTTGGGAAATCAGCAAAAGCCAGCTGTCAGCCCTCCCAAACGTGGCAGTTGGTTGGAGCTCTTGCTTCGCTGTGCGGCATAGCGTAGCTGCAACATCGCAACTTCGATCTCGTCCGACGACAGCTCCCAGGCACGGCAAACCTTGCGCCAATCCGCACAATCACGCTCATTCATACCCCCCATTTCCTTTCTACGACGTTACCACACAGGACACAAAGCCCACAGACAGATCGATCACTGACAACTTGCTCCCGACGACGTCATTGCACCCCCCCATCCCCTACGTCTTCTGCTCCCCTCGCCTCCTTTCCCATTTTCCTTCTCGCCCCTCGCTCGCCATGTCACAGTACTACGGCGCACCGCCGAACCAGGGCTACACGCCCACCGGCGCCCAAAACCTGCAATTCTACTCGTCTAACTACGCACAACCCGTGTCGGGCCATGCGACGCCATCACAAGCTTCTTACGGCTACGGCGGCCCCACGTCGGGAGGCTACGGCGACGCGAGCAGCTTTAGTTCCGGCTTTGGCGCTGGGCCAGACGTGTCGGGACGCATGGGCGAACAAGGGGGTCTGCGGACGGGGTGGCTCGCTGCATTCTCGACGGAGGGCTACCCGGGCGAGCCACCACTGTGGGAGGAACTGGGCGTTAACGTCGGGCACATCCGAGCAAAGGTATGTTGGTTCCTGCCACTTCCGCTCTTCTACTCTTGAAGCTGACAAGTACCGGTTCTTTTCAGACCCTCGCCGTGCTCAACCCCTTCAGCCGCGTCGACCAGCACCTCATGGACGACAGCGACCTCGCCGGGCCCCTCCTCTTCTTCCTCCTCTACGGCACCTTCCTCCTGCTCTCCGGGCGCGTGCACTTCGGCTACATCTACGGGCTCGCCGTATTCGGCTCTATCCTGCTGCACACGATTTTATCGCTGATGGCGCCATCGCTGACCGACCACCCCACCAACGGCGGCGGTGGCGGTCCGGGCGCGGCCGCATCCTCCTACCCGGGCGCTAGCCCGGCCTACCCCTCCGACGCGGCAACCGCCATGGGCGGCGGCGGCGGGCGGGCGGACACGTCGTCAAGCACCCTGACCTTCACGCGCTCGGCCTCGGTGCTGGGCTACTGCCTGCTGCCGCTGGTGACGACCAGCATGGCGGGCATCTTCATGCCCATGGACACGCCGCTGGGCATCGTGCTGACCACGGCCGCCATCATGTGGTGCACGTGGAGCGCCAGCGGCATCTTCTGCGCCGTCGGTGGCATGAAGGGCATGCGCGGACTGGTAGCTTACCCGCTCATGCTGTTTTACGTCGGGTTCGGCATCATGGGCGTCTTCAGCAGCCGCGGGAGCGGGTCGTTTGCCAAGGTGACGGTTTTGCCAGTACCTTAAACTGTGTCTGTCTGCCGGGGTGGTGGGGGTGGCTGCTAGGGTTGTGTGTTCTAGTGTAGATGGCAGGACAAAAGCCGGGCATGGAAGCGGGTCGGTTGGCGTATGGTATCGCAGCTTGATCTTGATGCGGTTGAAGAGGATGCAGTAATGACGGTGCAGCGCTTGTTTCGCATTCTGTCCTTTTCAAGAACTTGCACGCTGTCAGGTTGACGGGCCGTGAGATATATGCCAACTCCAGCATGCCGTATGTGGCGGGGACATGGTCGCTGCTTCGTACTTCCCTCCAGCGTTGCATTGTGGAGATACTACAGGGATGCACAACCCTATCGTGTTCAATGGACAGACCAAAGGGAGCCAACGCAGTCAAGAGGAACAGAAGCCGGAATTTCCATTCCCAAGACACTTGCAGACGCACCCAAGGCCATGCCACACTCCCACGCCAGGCTGACATGAACGCCGCAGCGGCGGTGAGTATGAAAGAGAGGCCCCGCAGTGCAGTGGAAACTGATGTACAGAGCATTGACGCCTATATACCGCATGCCCATCCCGTCCCGGACCCAATGTGCGAAAGACGCGGTAAAGGCAGAGAAGGAGAAATAGCAAGAACTCAAAAATACAAGGCCCGAAAGCAGGGCTCGGTCGGGCCATCAAGACGGCATGGCGCAACGTACGCCTCGTTCGAGGAACCCACGGCTGGGCGACGCGAGACTCTCCAAGCATGCCTGCCAGCCAGCCAGCCACAGAGAAATGCAAACCAGACGCCCGTGAAAAACACGACTACAGGAACCAGGTACCCTGAAAGCAAAGAGCTCCAGTCCACCGAGCGCATGTGCGCCCTCCAAGCCCAAAAAAACACAACCAACTAACCAGCTCCATCACCCCCTCACTTCCCCTGCGGCAGCGCGCCGACAATCCCATACTGCCCGCCCGCGCCGGCAAACACAATCTTGCGGTCCCTCACCGCCGAGTTATCGATCAGCGTCGGCGCCTCGATATCGTCCGTCGTGCCCTGGCCCGTCTGGTAATTGGCCGAGAACCCCCACGAGTACACCTTGCCGTCCTTGGTGATCGCAAAGCTGTGGTCCGTGCCCGCGGCGACGCGCACCACGTCCTTGACGTCCGGCACGACGGTCGGCACGAGCAGGATGCGCGGCTTGTTGCGCTCGTCCCAGATGGTGTTGTCCTCGGAGAACGAGCCGGCCGGCTGGCCGACCTGGTGGCCGTCGATGCGGCCCCACGTGAGCAGCTGGCCGTCCGCCGTGCACGCGAGCGAGTGGTGCTCGCCGCCCGCGATGTCGGCGATCTCGTGGGCTTCGAGGGACTTGATCAACTGCGGCCGCATGATGAAGCCGCCGTCCTGCCCGGCCTCGTCCTCCACGCCGAGCTCTGCGTAGTTGTTGAGGCCCCAGCCGATGACGCGGCCCTTGGAGTCGACCACGAAGGAGTGGTAGGAGCCACAAGCCAGCTTGTCGGCTTTGGCGCGGCCCGGGAGCGCGCCGATGCCCGTTGGGTAGAGCGCGGCGAGGTCGTCGCGCTCGAGGAGGCGGCGCGCGAGTTGCGCTTGTTGGCCGGCGCCCCAGGCGTAGATCTTGTTCTTCTCGTCGAGAGCGAGGACGTGGTTGAGTCCGGCGGCGAGCTGCTTGATTTTGGAAAGCTCGGGCACGTGGGTGGGCGTGGCCTGTACCATGACGGTCTTGTTGAAGCCGAGAATCCCCTCATTGCTCTGTAGGCAAATGTTAACAAGATGAAGGCTGAAGGGAGGGTGATGGAGATGGGGAATGGAGGCGTACCCTGAATGTGCCCCAGCCGTAAACCTGACCGGTCGTGGTCAACGCAAACGTCGCACTGTCACTGGCAACAAGCTGCACCCACGTGGTGCCCTCAGGGATGTCGGACGTGTCGACTTCGGCGGGCGTGCTCTCCTTGGGGTTCATGCCGGTGTCCTCGTCGTCAGACTCTTCGTCTTCGTCCTCCACGTTGCGCAGGCCGCCGTCCCAGGTGGTGTCGCGGCCGAGAGCGCCCTGGTCGTTGACGCCCCACGTCAGAATCTTGTTGTCCTTGGTCAGCGCGGCAACGTGCATGCCGCCGCAGGCCACCTGCACGACGCCCTTGAGGTTGTGGTTGATGCGCGGGCGCTTGACGTCGATGGGCTTCTTGCCGTCGACGCGCACGCTGCCCAGCCCGAGCTCGCCGGCGGTGCCCTCGCCGAAGACGAAGATGTCCATGACCTGCGTGGGCACCTCGTTGATGGCCTTGAGCTCGCGCGCGACGCGCTTCGGGGCCGGCTTGGCGGCGGCGGCTTTCCGCTTCTTGGGCGCAGCGGCGTCAGCCTCGTCCTTCTTCGCGCGCTTGGTGCCGCGCTCGCCGTTGATCTGGGCATCGCCCGCGACGCCCTCGTCCGCCTTCTCTTCGGCTTCATCTTCGTCGCGCTTGCGCTTCGCGCCATTGACCTTCAGGGCTTCGGCCGCGTTCTCCTTGTCGGAGGTCTCGGAGGGCTTGGAGGTCTTCTTGCTCGCTGACGCAGCAGCTTTCTTGGGAGCGGCGGCTTTCCTGGGAGCGGCGGCTTTCTTGGGAGCGGCGGCTTTCGTGGTTGTGGCCTTCTTGGGGACAGCGGCCGACTTGGTCGCGTCCTCCTTCTTCGCTGGGACAGCCTTCTGTGGCGCGTCGGCCTTGGCTCCGGCTGCTGCTTTCTTGGTAGCAGGCGCGGCCTTGGTTCGCTTCGCGGTCGGGGCAGTTTCGCCCGCCGCAGCGGCAGCTCTCTTGGGAGGCATCGTCAAGCGTGGTTCGCAGGTCGCAGGAGTACAGGGATGGGGAGGTGTCCGGTGCAGGGGGGGGGGGAGCGATGATGGGAGTGGTTGCTCTCGAGCAGTATGGTGCGATCTGCAATAACTAAACTCAGTTCCGAGTCCGAGCAACTCGCGTTGACAAGAGCGCGGTTGAAGAACTTGAGTTTGGAAAGAAGTTGCGCGGTTGAAAGGTTGCGAGTTGAAAGCAGTCCGAGGAATTTTAACTCTGCAAGGCGCGACCTTTTTTGGGCGCCGAGTCGAGTTTTTGTTTTGGCCCTGCCAGCGCCTCAATAGGTAGCGCGAGGTCCCACAATAGCCCGCATCCGGCGATTTGTGGCCAGCGGCGCCGTGTCAATTGAACAGATTTCCGGCAAGCTATTCACATTCCCAACAATAGAACTCGAACCATCATCAGTCAAAGCTAGCCCGTTACTGCACAGTTTTTGGGCGCAATTGACGATGGATATCAGTCTCGAATAAACCGGCCTCCAATTGACCCAAGCTCCAGCTCTTCTCAAATGAGCTCATCGACACCGTGCACCGCCGGTACCCGGGCACCCCTGTTGAAGCACCAATACCTGGACGATATCGTCTTGGCACTAGGCTGTCCGATCGATCGACCCACCTGCTGATGTCGACGACGCGCACTGCCAATGGAGCGTGGCGCGTCTCAAACTGCAACCAGAATGCAGGAGCTCGGCCAACACCCGCTCATCCCGCCAGGCAATAACTGGCTTTCACCTCACCGATGGACTCTCATGATTGACATAGGGGCATCACATGCTCCCGAACAGGTGGTTGGTTAGATAAAAAATAAGCAGGCGTGTACGAAAGCATCAGCGCTGTTTTAATGTTCGCAACCACACGCCAGTTCAGGGGTTTCAGTTGTGTAAAGCTTCCCATGCTAATCAATGTCCAAGACGCATCTTCTCACTCCTCCTGGATTAACCTCAAGGCGAGAATGCACGAAATCTGGGTTTCCGTCTACTCGACGCCGCAATCAGATATTGTTTGTTCCCCGGAACAAGTGCCATGCACTTCCCCTTTCCGCAGTGCCAAGTGCCCACCCCATCCGAACCCCCAACAAAGCCAGTCAACTCCAAAAACGCCGTCGCCAGTCCGGCCAAGCCCTAGTACTACCCTTGCAGGGGGCGAAACTCATTTCTTCGTGGTGAAGTCCGTCTCATGCTCAGACGGGTTGTACCCGCCGTCCGTCGCCTTGGAGCACGTGCAAGAATCTATCCCCAGCGGCCACCACAGTTAGCCACCCAACCATCAATCCATCGAGAGTCACGGGGAGACAATTCAGCAGGTAAACGCACCAGCAGCCCGGTTCCCGCAAGCGCACGTCTCGCCGCTCGGCTTCTGGTTCTCCGCCCCCGCCCGGTCGCAGTTGCACTGGCCCGCGGGGCGGGCGCGGCACGAGCAGCGCGCGCCCTCGACCGAGTTCTCGGTGCTGGCCTTCTCGCAGGTGCAGTGCAGCGCGGATTGCTTGCCGCAGGAGCAGGTCGCTTGCTTGGCTGCAGGGTAGGGAGACAAAGAGACACGGGTTAGCAAAGAAAAACTCTGTTGTGGTAGGGTGGTAGGGAAGGGTTTGTGTATATGTCAATCGCGGTTGCGGCGGCATTGTGTGAAATTGGAACTTACCGCACACGCACTCGGCGCTCTTGCCGCAGCAGGTCGCAGGCTTGGATGCCATTTTGTTTTGTCTCGGGTGTGAAGTGTGCTTTAGAAGAGAAGAGTAGTCTATAGCCGACAGGGAGACGAAGTCGAATGAACTGGAAATCCGCTTGCTGAGAAGGTGGGATATGCCGCAGAGATTGTGAGTGACCAACTAGAGTCACGCCTACTGGGACCAGCGTGAGTGAAGGCCAAACTTATAGTTGCCGCTCCCATGTTGCCCACTGTTGGCAGCGAAGCCAGGCGCAGGCCGAATTGGGTCATCGCGGGCTGTCTGATTGGTTTGCTGAGGCAGCATCCCACCAATAAGCGACAACGTATTTCACATCACAGCAGGGGTCACACCAGTAGTAAAGTTAGCTGCTGCGGCAGGTGGAAGAATCGACACGCCGAGGCAAGCACAACCAGGCGCGTCAGTCAAGGCATCGAAGCAGATGTACCCGTGTTTGGGAGAGTAATTGCAGAGCTTTTGTCTTTGATAGCATTTGCTATAGATGCTGTTGTAAGATCACATCTTAAAGAACTTAGAAGAAAAGCACTTCCAGCAGCCCTTTGAGTCCGGCTAGCAAACCAAAAGGCAGGTTGGAAAAGCGGGGCAAGTGGATGTGTGCCACGAGTCCTGGCTATTCCAGCGTTCCTAACCGCTAGTATTTACCGACCAGACCCCTCTCTGCCCTGGGATCTTCAGGTTGCCACTCGTTTTGGCCCCGTCCTGCTAAGTTCCCTGGCAACATCTGGACAATGGCTAGATACAACCCGTCCCTCCACCGCCTACGGCATGCCGCTACCGCTCTTTTCCGAGTTCGCTTGCCTCCAGACTTTGTTTTACCCGACCCAGATTCAGGCCAGCACGATACGTGAAACGCTCACTGTGCATGCTCAATCTGGGAGCTCTGTACAGGGCGCATGTATACGGAGATGCCTCGGTGTGAGCGTTTGCCTTGTCTTACAGTGCCTTGGCCACTCCTACCCAGGTACCTCAGGTAGGTAGCTGCTTCTACCGTCGCCGCAAGACGCCGCCTCACTCGCTAAACTCCATTCGTTCACTTCATCAAGGTCGCAGATCCCTTGGAGAAATCCCAAAAGGCCCCCTTTGAGTCCTCGTTGTACAGGTAGTACATTGACAAAGCAAAATATCACCAGCTGTCCGGGTTTCGAATTGCCGTCTTGCCTGGGTACTTGTTCCTAGCGCGTTGATTACAACTGGTCACGCCGTCTGTTGAGCAGATTAGCATTGAACACGAAAGAGGGACAGAAGCAAGTGCCGGTATCACTGAAGATCGTGGATGCGAGACCCAGATCTCAAGTGACAATAAACCAATGCGCAGCTTGAATTGTGACAGACAATGTATTGACTACTTACAGTGGTCTTCGTCTCCAGAATCAAAGTCGTCACCGTAGAGCGCATGGAAAATCTCATGAAGGAGCGTCAGGCTTCTGGGCTGCACCGTGCCTAGCCGCGTCCTGGGCTTGATGGGCTCAAAGAACACGAGGTCAGCATCAAACGATATCTTGCAACTTTGTGGCTCGACTCCCCATATACATGCCCATTTGGGGTCAGCTCCTCGGGGATGGGGCCGCCGCGTTGGCGAGACAGCCCAAGGAATGTCTTTGCTGACATCTCAACCTGATGCCCTTTGTTATCACCGTCTTCGTACGAGTCCAACCCATAGAGAGCCGCCTCGCCCAAATTCGATTGCCTCCTGGTGCCATGTGTCAAGCAATCCATCCTGGGTCGTCAAGTAGGCCTCGCAGCCACCACGGTCATTTCTCGCCTATGCCGTAAAGACCTTGTCAAATGACACCTCAACATCACGACGGCCAAGCTGCGTGAAATTCGTCGGCAGCCCAAGCCTCGCTGCAACTAGCCTGACAGAGGCTACAGTCACCAGGACGTGGAGCAAGAGACGAGCCATGTCGAGATCTGTACAGTTTTAGCAAGACAAAGGATCGGACGAGAGACATTTTGGGAAAGGTAGAGTGCATCTGGTGGCGAAAACTCTTGACGAAGGCACAGCCTGCACTTCACTTCCGCGGGTAACGAGCCCAGAAAGCCAACTACGGCTATGTTTAAAGATCATCGAGCCTCAACTTCTGGTCTCCATTCCTATCAAAACTGGCCAGTGCCAGATCTGCCCGGAGCCGAATTCGCCCTGAACCCCTCTTCCCCCTCCATGTGTCCCGTTCACCGTTGCAATATAGACAACACCCAGTGGATATCACCGTCGCAATATTGACAACTCAGTGGAGAACCGCTTCCTACCGGAGTTGCATGCGTTGTGCTGTAAACTACACTAACCCACTGCGAACGTTGGTGGTCTGCATGGCAAAAAAAAAAGGTCCCCCAAGCATCTAGCACATCATCATTTGCTCGTTGGCACTAATGTCACCGTTCTGAGCCCCACCGGCGGTGGATTAGTATAGGATGCCGCCGTGCGGGCCACTACGGGCCGGAAGCTCAAAAACTGACCAGAAATCCGCATGCATCCGTCCATTGCAGTTGTCCCACAATTAGCAATCATGTCCTGCCTCCGGCGTCGGCAGTCCGCTTAACTGAAGGACAGATCAGACGGTGTCGGAGTATTTACCTACCTGAATGAGGCAGGTAGTGAGGAGTATTGCTGGAACGGGCGGAACAAAGTTTAGCTGCGACTTAGGTTGCAACTAAGGACATCTTTTCCTGCGAAAAACCACACTGGATTCTATATATCTCGGCTTCCTCCAAGTCACCCCGACCACCGCCGCGTAATCTCTGGCCATTGATCAATTTCCAGTTCGACCTTGAATTCAGCCGTTGATCATCAGGATGATGGCGTGGACATTGTTGTTCGCGTGTCTGTTGCACCTGGTCTCCCAAGTCCAGTGCAAGGCAGTATTCGCCCACTTCATGGTAGTTACCTTTTAAAAAGTCTAGATTCCCAGCTTTAGGCATTCTGTGGTGACTGAACCTCTGCAGGTTGAAAATGCGGCCTCCTGGACTCAAGCCCAATGGGAGGACGAGATAGCCATTGCACAGGCTGCACACATCGACGCGTTTGCCATGAACATTCGCATGGGCGATCCCCAGCTCAGCAGGTCCCTTGACCGCGCATTTGGCGCGGCCGAGGCCAAGGGTTTTCATCTACTGCTGTCGTTTGACTACGCAGGCGGCGGGCCCTTTGCCTCGGAGCAGGTCGTTGAATACATCAACACCTACAGCACAAGCGCTGGTTACTTCCGCTACAATGGCAAGCCGTTCGTGTCCACATTCGAGGGTTCTGAAAACGCGGCAGACTGGGTCACCATCAAAGCCAAGACGGGATGCTTTTTCATGCCGGACTGGTCCTCGAGGGGCGTAAAGGACGCTTTGCTTCTTACACCCGGCGTACCTGACGGCTTGTTCAGCTGGGCCGCCTGGCCATGGGGAAACACGGACATGAACACATACGTTGATGCGTCGTACCTGCAGTTCCTCAACGACACGAGTCCCGACCTCAAGTACATGATGCCAATTTCACCCTGGTTCTTCACCAACCTGCCGGGCTACGACATGAACTGGATTTGGCGGGGAGAGTAAGTGATTCCGTCAAGTCTGTTTCGTTGCATAGGTAACGTTAGCCCTGACCTGTTTGCTAGTGACCTGTGGTATGATCGTTGGCAACAGGTTTGGTATGTCCAGCCCGAGTTTGTGGAGATCATTAACGTACTTTATAAGCGAGTGAAACAGACAAAGCGAGTGAAACACGTTAGCAGATTTGGTGGGGCTGCATACCACATTTTCGTTAGGAAATTGTTAACCGCAGTCACGTGCGTCTTAACAATCTCTCTCTATGTTCTTAGTGTTGCAGCCTTACTAAATTAGTTAATGTGTTTCACTCGCTTGTCTGTTTCACTCGCATATCAAATACGTTACCTGGAATGATTATGATGAGCCCTTCAGACCCGTTTCCAAGTTACGTACCGGGTTGTATGCTTGCGGTGCTGAACATATTTCACAGGCGAGTCTCATTACGTTGGCCCTCTGCACGATGAAGAAATTGATGCCTTTACCGTCGGCAAAGCCCCTTTCAACTTTGTCGCGGGCATGCCCCACGGCGGCTGGCGTGCCACTTTACCGTTCGTCATTGAGACCTACAAGAACGGCATTGCCACCATTGCCCAGGAAGAGCTCTCGGTGTGGTATCGAACGACACCGAAGGCAGCGTGTCCGAACGATGGTGGCACGACGGGAAACACGGCGAGTCAGCTTCAGTTGGAGTTCAGTCCTCGGGATGTCGCCCAGGACAAGATATTTTACAGTGCGCTCCTCAGCTCCAGCGAGAGTGTCACTGTCCTGGTCGGTGGGGTCAACGTCGGCGCCACATGGGTCCACAGTCCGGATGGAGGTGTTAGCATGTACCACGGCAGTGTCGAGTACGGCTCCAACACCGCGCCAGTTCTCATCAGTGTCGGGTCTATGACGGTGAGCGACGAGCCCATCACAACCAATTGCAACCTCGCCGCCGGTCAGAATGGGGTGGCGAACTGGAACGCCTGGGTCGGCAGCACGAGCGGACGTAACGTCAACGCCAGCCCAAAACTGGACCTGGACAATCAGGTGTGCATCGAAGGCACCGGCGTGGGCAACTGCGCGGGCTTGTGCAGCTTTGCCTGTTCGTACGGCTACTGCCCTCTCGGGGCTTGCACCTGCATCCGAATGGGCCAGCAGGTCCCGCTGCCCAAAAAAGAGGATACTCCGGTTGGGGCACTGTTGGATTCCCTGCTGAGGGCCTTGATGCCACGTACAGTGGGCTTTGCAGCTTCAACTGTCATTACGGCTATTGCCCAGCCGGTGCGTGTGGGACCACCCAATATCCCCTGACCGTGCCCAGCGTCTCGCCCTTCCTTCCAACCTCTTGCACGGGTGAACAGGCGATGGGAATATTGCGGGCTTGTGCAGCTACGGCTGCGCGTATGGGTTCTGCCCAATCCACTCCGTGAGTTCCCCTCACTTGACTCAGCTCGATGACTTTACGTCGACGGTTTCTCTCTCCCTTGTTTCCTTGCCGGTTCCCAACCTCTCATGTTAGGTATCTACTAAATTCAGGCTAACGGGAGTCACAGTGTACATGTACGAGCCAACGGCCCCTGAACCAGCCGCCCCCTGTCAATGGAGGAAGTGGCAGCGGCGTCTCGAGCGACAGCGCCAGCCTCTACGACGGCTTGTGCGACTTTACCTGCTCGCGAGGCTACTGTCCTTCAGGGGCCTGCACACCAGAAGGGACAACTGATACGGGCTCCTTCGTCGTCTGTGTTGATCCATCCATCTGGAACGGGACTAAGCCTCCAACTGTTCCGTGCTATCCTCCATGTACACTCGTCATCCCTCCTTGGACACTCTCGGAACCCACGACAATCACCCTACCTGCTATCACCACGGAGCTCGCGGTGGTACATCCATTGACAACCACCGTCACAACGTATGAGGACGACTATGTCTCAACCGTAACGGTGTATAACACGACCATCTTGACAACGACGATCGTGGTTCCCTCGCTTATAACGGACCGAATCGAATGGTGGAACATTGTCATTCCGACCACCGACGTAACAACTGCTCCTATCGACCTGACGACGAGTCTCTTAAAGTGCGCGTGCGCCGCTGTGGCGGGCGAGCCTCCCGCGGGCACTAGCTGCAACGCCGCGTGGGACTGCGGACGGTTCACTTGTCCAGAAGGGCAGTACCCATCCTGTCTGCAGTTTGGGCCCGCGGGGGCTACATGCCAGTGCGTGCCGGTTACCTAGGTAGGCAGGATGGGTGCGACCTTGGATGATTTAGCTCAGTAAACTAGAAGTTATGAATCGAGCTTGTGTGTACTTACACACCTCCGAAGCTTCGTCTTGAACTTCAGGTTTCGTTTCAATTAGGTGCCTCCCAAATAGATAGGAAGGCAGCCCAGACAACAGTGCTTCACCAACTTTTGGATCTTGTTTGAGGTTGCCAGTCGACACACATACAGCAAAGAGAGCGCGTCTCATGCAACCTATTTCTCCGCAATCGCCACCCACTGGCTCGCCGTCATGTACACCTTCCCGCCCTCCACCTTCGTACTCGGCTGCTTCTTGAGCACCTCAGCCAACATATCCACCTCCTCCTCCCACTTCTCCGCATCTACCGCATGCCACCCGCCAATGCCCGCCAGATACGCCCACGTCTTCTCAACCCACTGCCTAAACTCGCCATTCCCCTCCTCCAACTCGGTCGCCACCTCATGGCTCTCCAACCGAATCTTCTCCTCCGCAAACCCAGCCTCCACCAGAATCTTGCGCAGCTGCGTGCCATCCGTCCAGTTGATCGGCGGCGCGGGGAACGGCGCATTCTCCCCGCGGAAGGCCTTGTGCACCACCATGATGGGCAGCATCCACGTGATGGCCTTCCAGCAGTTGACGACGGCGACGCCGCCGGGCTTGAGCGTGCGGTGCATCTCGCGCGTCGCGTCGAGACCGGCGCCCGACATGAAGATGATGCCGATGTTCATGATGTCGAGGTCGAAGGTCGCGTCGGCGAAGCTGGTGGCCTCGGACTTCTGGTTGGACACCGCGACGCCGGCCCAGCCGTGCGCTGCTGCGTCCGAGGCGAGCACGTCGAGGAAGGGCTGGTCGATGTCGGTTGCGTGGATTTGAATGTCTGCCGGGGGGTGGGGGCCGCCCACGATGAGCCGTGTGACGGTGCCCGCACCGCATGCGTTGTCGTGGATGACCGCGCCCGGCTGGATGGAGGGGATGAGCGTCAGGTTGTGGGCGGCGAATTTGGAGGTGGTTTTGCCGCCCGAGGACTCGTAGGTCGTGACCTTTGCCGTGCCGGTGAGCAGGGCGGCGGCGCGTTCAGGGAGGGGCCCCTTGTTGAAGTTCATGGTGAGAGATGGGGAGGTTGGGATAAGGGTATATATGGTTATGTGCGTCTATGTGGGTGGAAGCTTCTGGATGCTGTGATGAGAGTACACTTTGATAGAGGTATTCGTGATAGACGGGGCATCGCTTCCACTTTATGCTCTTTCTCGATTCCACCTCGAAGGATTCACCGAGCTACCAGGTGCCCGTTGTTGGACTGCGCCACTTCTTGGGTTCACTGAGCTACCAGGTGCCCGTTGTTGGACTGCGCCGCTTCTTGGCGGCATTAAGTCCGAGGTACGTTCCCGTCTCCGCAAGGTGTTCGTGGAACCGCGAAATCTGGTGCCTCCACTTCGGACCCCGGCCGGCAGTTCTTCTCGACGCGTGCCGAAGAAAACCTTCTGTCCAATAGTTCATTTCAAGGTTGTTCGTGCATATCTGAGAATGAGTACAACGGAGTACAGAGAGCACAGCACGAACCGAGAGATGTGGCGACGGAGACAAACGGTGTAACTAGCGGGATCGGTCTGACCATTGTATCTCCGTCTTTGGACCAAGCTGGAACCCTGGTCCCGCCCGTCGCCGGCTCGGACTCGGACACAGCGTACTGCACGGTGTACCGTGACAAATCACCGACGTAATCCAGGCTATTGAATTGCCTTAAGAGCGGTAAGGCAGGCACCCAATTACCGGTATGTTGGAAACGCGCTTACACCGCCAATAAGGGGGAGCCCGAGCTGCAGCCACGGCTTTTCCGCGCTCGGAGTTGGAGCGGTGTGAAAGTCTACATCATCGAGCGGCTGGACAAGATTGGAGCTCCATCGCATCAGCTCCCTTGACTCCTTTCAGGAGGAGCTTTCCAAACATAACGACTTGCACCAGGTACCGTGGAATTATTGGTGACCGCTGCCCCTTATTGTCAACATGAAGCCTTCCTCTGATTTGAGTCTCATCCTATTTCGCTCAGCACTGCGTCGTCAGATAGGTGCCCTCCTGGTTCCGCTTTAGCTTGCGGTTTGCATAGTGTACATCTCCTTTGGCCGGTTGAATGGTGTGAACAATGGAGCTTCATCGAGACACACACTGCCGGGAAAACCTGATGGGAGCAAAGGAAGCACTGCGTTGCCCGCACAAGGCGGGCCCGTCGAGCGCGGGACGAAGGAAGGAGCTCAAGGTGAGAATTCGACGGCTTCAAGTTTATTCACATTGCCCGTTTCTAGGAGCACAATATGTACAGCCCCCAGCCTCTCCAACTTCTTGCTACCCAGAACCGTATCAAGGTTGCGGTTGTAGTCTGTCACGTCGGCACTCAAGCAGGCGTCGGCTCGGCGCGGACGACCTTGGTGACGAAACCCCTAGCGTGGTGCGCCGCCGTGGAGGTGGCGGGCGCGGCGGTGCGCTTGCCGGAGGCGCTCGCGAGCAGGGCGCTGACGCTGGTGAAGGCGGGCTTGGGCTGGATCTGCGAGTTGTACAGGCAGGCCTCGCCGGCGCCCTTGAAGGTGCCCGGCACCCACGAGTGGTTGTCGGCAAAGCCCCAGACCGTGACGCCCACGCAGCGCGGCGTGTCGAGGCACGAGCCCACCATGGCCACGTAGTCCTTGGCCTGCTGCTGCAGGTCCGCGCTGCTGGCGGGCGTCTTGCTGACGCGGATGTCGAGCTCCGTGTACGCCACGTCGACGCCCAGCGCCGTGAACTGCGCCAGCGTCTTGGTGAGCGCGTCCCGCGACGGCGTCTGCCCCACGATCATGTGCGCCTGCAGACCCACGCCGTCGATGCGCTCCCCCGCCGCTTGCACCAGCTTCACGATGCGCACTGCGCCCGCCGCCTTGGCCGTGATCGTCTCCAGGTTGTAGTCGTTGTAGTACAGCTTGGCGTTGGGATCAGCAGCCGCCGCAGCCTTGAAGGCGATCGCAAAGTCTGCCGTAGTTTGGTTAGCATGACGAGGTCTTAAAGCGGCATATTGGGGGAGGGATACGCACATGTGTCCGAGAGGACCTTGTAAAAGACCGAGTTGCGATAGGTGCCGTCGTCGTTGAGCGCCTCGTTCACCACGTCCCAAGCGTAGCACTTGCCCTTGAAGTGGCCGGCCACGTTGGAGACGTGCGACTGGATGACGCTGGTCAGGGAGGACTTGGACCACGAACCGCCCGATACTGCAGCGGAGTTGTTAGTCTTTGCTTCCATCTTCTTGCTACCGCCGCTGTGTTCTTCACGTACCCCAGCTTGGAAGTTGCGAATACCACACGAGTGTGTGACACCGCATGATCTGGCCGTTGCTCAGGGCCTGCGAGACCTGCGAGTCCGCCGTGCCATAGCTGAAGCCGCTTTGTCTGGGCTCGGTGGCATCCCACTTCATCGAGTTGTCGCATGTCACTTGTCCGAAGTTGTCGGCCTTGTTGCCGACCTGCCAGTACTTGGAGTCGCTCTTGTCACCGGGGTCTAGCTCCGTGCCGAAGTAGTGGAGGCCGGCAGCCTTGGCGAGGGCATTGAGCTGGGCTGAGACGCCGCTGGCCGTGGCCAGGACGGCGGTGAGCACGGGAGCGGTGCGCATGGTGATGTGATCAGAGTCCTCAACTTCCTCGAGTGACAGCTCTGGGTGGTGCACACACAGGCCAAAAGGGATGTGAGACAAAGGTACCGCCTCTTGTTCAGCACCAGTGACCGTTTTCCTTATAAACAAATGACCTACGGATACGCCTGCCGCAACTTACCCCTAGATAGTGGCTACGCAATCCTCATTTGCGGCTAGAACCCCAGCTTCGGCTCTCGCGGTGGGGGCTTCAACAGGGTCCTCCCAAGATTTGTGGAAATTCTTTCGCACCGCAGGATCCATATCCGGCTGGCTGGCTGTGCTGCGGCTTGCCTTTACCCAGATCCAAATCGGAGTGGGTGTCCGCTTGGCATGCAATCAAAAATCTGGATCGGACGGGCCCCAAACCTGGAGTCGACATTCCCAGTCCCGACTGGTGTTGTTCATGCAGCCAATGGCCGCAAGGGGGTACTTGTAACAATCTAACGCAAACACCCTAGCAGGCCTTAAACTACCGGACCCAGCAACGTTTCCCAATACCGCCTCCACGAGCTGATAGGTGCGGTACTCCCTGGATTTAGGCAGGACCAGCGTCCTGGTCGCGAACAAGAGTCAAGTTGCTTGACCTCCCTGCCCCGCAGCGGCCGCTTAGGTCCGCGCTGCCCAAAGCGTGCCAAGATGAACGTCGACGTTGCGTTCGGCAGGGTTGGCGATATTGCCCCAAAGCCTTAAATTCCCGAGCGACAGGGGACCACGCTCAACGTCGCAATGCCCGGCTCCACGAGCTGATAGGAGCGGTAGAGGGCAGTTGAAAAACCCACCTGTCGTTGATCACGAAAGCACAGATCCCTAGATGGCCTTGTCGCGGAGAGCCATCTCCGGTTCAACAGCCATGGTTGCGACCGGCTGATCATGATACTTGACCCATGGCGGTGTAGATGGGAAGGTAACCAAGCACTTGACCCGTGACGCAGAACGCGCTACGCACAGATGAGACGCTCGAAGATGGGTTGCCCGGGGTTCAGATGAGGTGACTGAGTTATAGCTGTAAACTGGAATAATAAGGTGGCTATAAAGAGATCGGAAACATCCTCCTGCTGTTGCTGTACCACACGTTTTGGCGCTGTCTGTCCACGCCAGACATAGACACCAGAACCCGAGAACATATTCACTGCCATCGTCATGGTGTCCCTCACTTCTCTGCTTACCGCAGCCACGGCGGCCCTGGGGGTCGTTGCCCTGCCGGCCGACGGTGGACGCAGCTCTGGGCAACTGATTGAACGTAGCACTCCGAACGGCCAGGGCACCGACAACGGCTTCTTCTGGCAATTCTGTATGTTGCTCACAGGGGAGAAATGTGTCTTTGCCATGAGTCATGCTGACTTCCACTTTCTTGCCTCTTAGGGTCCGATGGCAAGGGAAGTGTCACGTACACCAACAAGGCCGGCGGTGAATACAGCGTCAAGTGGAACAATGTTGGAGACTTCACGTCCGGCAAGGGTTGGAAGAACGCCACAGCCAGGCAAGTTGACTTCTAAGACAGAATGTCGAGATATGTGTTCGCCCTGACTGAACCCACCCCCTCAGAACCATCAAGTACTCGGGCTCCTTTACACCCGGTAGCAACAGCTACCTCGCTGTGTACACCTGGTGAGTGGCATCTCTCCATCAACTCGTCAACCTCCAAGCTCATGTCCCACTTCCATTAACCCTTACCCTACCTCTGCGAACAGGTCCGGAAGGGGCGAGACATACATCCTCGAGAACTTTGGTCAGTACAACCCGGGTGCGGCGGGCCGCAAGGTGGGCACGCTCGACAGCGACGGCGGGACGTACGACATTTACGTCGTCAACCGGAGCGCCACGTACGTGCAGTACTGGTCGATCCGCCGCCAGAAGCGCAGCAGCGGCACCGTCACCACCAAGAACCACTACGACAAGTACACCTCGCTCGGCCTCCACTTCGACCCGGCCACCAACGCGACCTACCAGATCGTGTCGACGGAGGGCTATGGCAGCACAGGCTCGGCGGACATCACTGTCTCTGAGGGTTAACAAACACCCAGACCGCAGGTATTCGTCAGCGTCGATCGCCCTGGGTAACAAGCCGTATATCGGGGTGTGGGTGTAGTTCCGTCCGTCTCGTGGGCACCCTTCAAGGATTGGTTCTGATGTATGTACTTTTGAACATTCAGCACCCAAATCCAAGGCACATTGTTGCGCATGACGGCGAATTGCTTGGCCGTGTCTTTCATTTCGGGGAGTTTGTGTCCATTGTCGCACTGCTTCACTTCCAAAACAAGTAAACCTCGACCGTCTGCCCCTCGGCGTCGAGCAGAGGAAGAGGCAGCACCGTCTGCTCTCGGACGACCCACCCATCCGCGGACATTAGATCGAAGAAGACTCTTTCGGACGAATGCCTCGGCTTAGTGGCCACCAGCACCTCGGTCTGGACGCCGGACCCGAGCCGCGCCGAGTGATCATGCAGTGCCGAGAGCGTCTTGACCAGCGGGGGTAGCGTGTCGGTGTTGTAGGTGCAGTCACAGATCATAATCAAATCCCATACGCGGGCCGCCGTCATTTCGGGAAACACGCCGTTCTGCCCGTCCAGCCAGTCCAGCGGCTCAAAGTCCAGCTCAACCGGCGCATCCCCGAAGCCGCCCGCCTGCCGAGCAATGTTCGCCCGCGCCTTCTCCTCCGCTTCGGGGAGGTCAGTCATGAGAATACGCGGTGCATGCTGCCCCCGGCTCAGCGCCATGATCCGCGCGAGACCGATCCCCAACACGCCAACACCACACCCCAGTTCCAACACATTCAACCGCCGCTCTCGCTGCTGCAAAAGAATCCTTTGAAACCGCGGCAGCGCCTTCCCGCCCGCGCCACCCTCCAAACACAACTCCGCCAGCAGCGCCACCATCACAACCCCCGAGTCCCACACATGCCGCGCGATGCTCTCGCCCAGATCCTCCTCAACCTGCAGCGGCCGGACCCCCACCTCACCCGCCGACAACCTCAGACTGCGAAAACACACCGACGGCGGCGGCGGCGGCTGCACCACATCTTGGCCCCCAAGCTGCGGCGGCATGTCCGCATACACACCCATGACCAGCCCCCGCCCACCACCACCACCAGGCAGCACGTCGCCGACGCCCAGCGCCGTCAGCTCCCGGCTCAGCGGACGGATCTGCAGCGTCTCGAGGGGCTGCGGGAGGGCGGGAAGCGGCAGCTCGAGCTTGAGCACGCGCATGCCGGCGCGCCAGGTGGGTGGGTTGGTGGTGGTGAGGTTGACGGGGACGACGACCTGCTGGCCTCCTTCCGTGCTGGCGCCATTTTTGCTGCGGGCTGTGTAGGCGCCGATGACGGCCATGGGGAGGGGGCTGCGCGGCGAGAGGAAGGCGTCGCTGAGGTCGGTGGTGATGGTCAGCACGAGCTTGAGGACGGCGGGGTGGGAGCGGTTGTGGGTGTGGTGGACCTCGGGGGGTCGGCAGAGGCGGATGTAGTGCATGGTTGGGGAAAAGGGGGGGGGGGGGGGGGGGTGATGAGTTGAGTGCGTTGCACGGTGTGTTGCTTGCATTTGCACGGGGAAATCTCTGAGATAGCGCGAGGGTTTTTGACGGGGAAATCAGGGTTAGGGCTCCAAATCAACTTACAATAAATCTGAATGCGCAGACATCATCAGCTTGCAACATGCGCCACTCCGAACAGCGTACCTACCTCGTCACGGAAGCATCATTGACCCTTCGACTCGACGACAATCAGGTGTCATGTTAGTTGCAATTCTTCTGTTGACACTGAGGAGGCGGATCACTCAAATATCGATATCCCCCCACCCCCCCGAGACTGCGTTGTTCCTTCCCAGCATGGCTGTGCTCAGCAACTTGCAACCATGGAACGTCCTGCTTCGCGCCTGCCAAACCTGGGGATGCGGTCTGTCTGGGAAGGACAGACATCGCCTTCCTTTCCGAGGTTCTCCTCAAACAGGCAGATGCGTCCTGTTAATGTCGGCAGCAGCAACAGTCGGCGCCCGACTCTCGCACCATCTTTCGCTCACCCTACTCTGTTTGGATGCCCTCCACGGTTTCCACACATAACCTTGCCCAGCGCTAATGGCAACTGCACGACTTGGCCCCGTCAAGGCTTGCACCTTCCTACTACCCACCTGAGGTCGGGCCCCGTTCAACGAATGAGCGTTCCAGTCCGTGGTCCCTCGCGACCGTGGCAAGTTTCAAGGGAGAGGTTGTGCGCTGGGCCTGCCCGCAGTCATCAGTGGGAGTACCCTCCTCCCTTACCACCGACGTTTCATTGTCCAGAATGGAGGATAAGCCAGTGGCAGGTAGGTGCTGATCATTTGTCGTTTCCTATCCCTACCCATCCCGCGCACTGATTGCAAGGATCTAATCATGCCTGCGGTTGCTGTCTTCTTTGCCAACCAGCTACCCAGCAACCGTGGTGGCATCAGTCCGATCCCTCGTTACGAAATAGCTAACATCCTTCTGATGCAACCCAGGGGAACACGCCTCGGAATCATCTCCCGATGTATACGCCGCCGCCGACCGGGCCGTATTCGTCACGGCGCCCGGCACGGGCACTGGCGTCCGGCGCGCGCCCCGTCAGACAGTATGGGACAGCCGGCCCACGTCATCTTCACGCCGACCAGCACGCGGCGAGCATGGGCTACCTTCCGCTTGCCTCTCATCCGCCACCCATCGCTCACCAGCCCGGTCGCCCCTACTCACCGTGTCACCGCCCTCCTCGTTTTTTCCGCCCGGATGTGGCTCCTTATGGCTTCGAAGAGTCGCGGCGCCTGACAGCTGCTTTCCCTTGCCCCGAGTATGAGCAACAGGCTCACGCCTTTCCGGTCCAGCCAGAACGTTACGAGCAAAGCCCTTCTCCATCCCTCGAATCCCACTGGACGCGGCCGCTCTTGGCAGACCAGCCCAAGGCGAGATTCGTGCAGCTCTTGTACGCCGCTGGCCTCCGGCTCTGGATGGACTGGGAGCGTGGTGTTTTTGTGCTGGCAAACCCGGACGGATCGGAGCGGGCGGCTATTCACCCAACCATGATCTCTGCAATCACCAGATTTGAGAGCGATGGCGGTAAGACTGTCACCGAAGTCGCTTTTCCCGCGTTGGACGAGTCGGAACTTGTGGCGCTCTTCTTAACATGCCAGTTGAGCATGGGTGAGCATCCCAGCGGAGCGTTGCGGCTGGAGAGTCTACGCTCCGGAAGGGTGCTGGCGGAACTTCCGGCGTTTGAGCCCTCGTTCAGAGTCTTCTTCCCTGGACCGCCAGCACTACCCCCCGACCCTGAAGAGTATGATCATGCATTTGGCTGCCACGTCTTTCGCGAGCTTTCAGACCCCCCAGGGTCTCATAATCCTGGCGACCCACGGGGATGCCACTGCCCTCCCGACCATCACGAGCAACACGGTTATTACGACCCAGCACTTCCTTTTCAAAGCTCACAACTAATCGATCCTCACATTGCTCGCAACCGAGTTTCTCCTGAGTCGACGAACATGTCCGAATCTCTCGAGTATGACGAGCCGTCGAACGCGGCACCGCTAGATACGGGGTCTCGGCTTGTTCGCCCCGGCTGGCCGCGTACGGAGTCGGCAGCACCACCACCTTCTGCAACCAGACCTGAACAGCTTGTCTCCCGCAATAACCCTCCACTCAGTATGCGGTCAGCACGGAGACCGAGGGCCCGGCGTGCCGCAGCCTTCAATTCTGGCCCGAGCCTGATTATGCCAGCGCAACAGCGGCCAAAACAGGCAGCACCGTTCCAAACGTCTGGAGCGGAGAACCAGGAGCAAGGCGTGGAGGGGACACGAGAACGGGATCCTGCTCCCAATGGTCCGGAATCACCGTCCTTATAGGAACCCGGAGAGACCAGATCGAGCGGCCCGTCTCTGGTGGCGACGGGTACCTTCGAGGCGACTTCCCCTAGTGGTTGCACCCCTGAGACCACGGAGAAGTTTCACTTGGCCGCCTCGGCTGGTCTCTCCCAGGGGATGGTAAGAGAGTTTGAGACGCTGCAGGAACCATCCGTGACGACTACGGGCAACGTGATCCCGGAGGCCACAGAGAAGAAGTCCCCCGATACCACCCCGGATATTCGCGCTCGAGAGGAGAGGGAAGCTCAGGCGGCTCACACGGGCCACCTTCTGCCTAACACCACGGAGGAATCTCTCTTACCAATCTCGAACAGTCTTCCGCTGGGGGGTACGGAGGAAGCTTACGCGTTCAGCCCGGCGACTCACTCTCAGCGAGCAACGGGTTCTGTGGCAACTGGCCCGGGCAGTCCCTCTCACAATCCCGTGGAGGAATCACCTACGGCTAGCACCGCCGGCCCTCCTCCAACGGTTCCAGAGGAGCTGTCGTCTACCCACCCGGGGTACCTCCCTACGGAGGTTGCGAAGAAGGCATCCACAAGCTTTCAGAGCTGTTCCACATCGGCGATAATGGAGGATCCAGTCGCAGATACCCCTGAAACTTGCTCTCAGCAAGCGACAGCCTCTCTTACGCCCAGTTTGGATGGAGTCGATTGCACGGCTACGGAGGAAATTCCTGTGACTGCGGAGGTGGACCCATCTTCAGAGGTCACAGGGAAGATCGCCACCGACATACCGGGCTGTCTCTCCTTAAAGACTACGGAGGAGCTTTTCACGGGCTCTGCGGGTTGTCACTCTCCAGAGATTTCGAAGGAATCTCTCACAATCCAGACAGATGGCATGGATCTGGCAGCTACAGAGGAATTTCCCGTGACTTTTCCATCGAGCCGCTCGCACGTCACCGTTGAAGAGTCGGCTACGGCTATCCTGAGTGATCTGCCTGCCAATGACGGAGACGAAATGTTTACAACAGCTTCGACGTGTCACCTTTCGGGTGTCCCGCACCAACCTCTTTCAACCACGCCAGAGGGCCAGAATTTGGGAGCCGTAACAGACACACCCATCATGACGTCGGCTTTACAGGATCCTCTCACAACTGCGCCTGCCGACACCTCTTCAAACGCCGCGAAGCGACCCACCACGAGCAGCCCGACCGAGCCTCCTCAGAAGAGTACAGGGAAAGCTGCCAGAAAACCTCGTAGCCGCCGCTCACGCAAGGCTGCCAACAAGCCTCCCAAGGCCACGCCGAGTAAAATTGCGGAAACCGCTGCACAGAAGCCTCCCGTGACCCAGGAAGATCTGACGGTTTCAAACTTGCCAGCGCGCCGGGATACGAATCCATTCGGGGTGCTGCAGTCTCTCGCAGAACATGTACAAGAACCGGAGCCGGAGGAAGCTCCCAGCACGTCAACGCAATTCCAGCGCCCCCCGAAAGCGATTCCGCAGCAAGGCGACAAAAAGCAACACAGGAAGAAAGGAGCAAACCGAAAGCGTAGCTCGCCCATCTCATTTAAGCCGAGACAGGAGGCTCCCGAACCGCGCCCATCAACGCCCAAGCCTTCCACAACAGCCGCGTCCGCTAGCTCAGCACCATCTCCACCCTCTTCTTCCGCGCGCTCGCTGCCTCCAACCTCGGCGGGAACCTCACCCCCGGCGGGAACCTCACCTCCGTCGAAGATGTCCCAGTCCCCCGACACAGACATGAGAATCTTGCCAACCCCGCCCGCAGTAGCAAGTGACCCGACTCAACTCCCTTTACCCCTAAGTCTGGAGTCGCCCAGCCACAATACCGACCCCGAACCAGCAGTACTCGCCAACCCCTCCGCAGTTCTTCCCTCTTCGAAGGAAGAGCGAGAAGAAGAAGAAGGCGAACAAGCTAACCACGCAAAGGAAAATTCCAACTCCGACCCCACCACCACCACCACCGCCCCGCCAGACCCCCATGCCTTCCATCTCTCCCCTACAACCCTCAACGACCTAGCGTCCACCCCAATCCACAGCCACCCTCACCGCTTAGACCCGGACGCGCCCGGCCCGACGCGGCCCGCAGGCGGCGGCGCGGCGCTGCCGTACCGGTGGACCAGCCCGCGGCATGCGTGGGTGGAGGGGCGCGAGCGGCTTTGCGCCGGGGAGGGCCTGTGCCAGGCGCGGTCGACGGTGCCGAACGAGGAGGGCCAGCGGTTTGTGGCCGTGCTGGCGGGGGCGCGTGCTGTGGCCGGGCTGGAGAGGTTGGGTCTGTTGGGCGTGGGTACGGGGTTGGGGGGGGAGGGGGCGGGTTGGGAGTCGGCTGTTGCGAAGGCGGGGGAGGATGGGGGGGTTGGGGGAACGGGGGGAGTGGGAGGGAGAGGGGTCGGTGGTGGTGAGGAGGGGGGTGGGTTGGGGTTGGTGAAGGGGAGGGAGGAAGAGGAGGAGGAGGAGGAGAATCGGGGTGGGGGCTCAAGGAGTGCTGAGATGGTTCCGGTGTTGAACATGGATGCGCAGGGGAATATGCTGGGCGTGAGCATGATGCCGGTGGAGCGGCCGCTCTGTGAGTCTGGCTTTGGCTCTGGTGCTGGTCCAGGTGGTGCTCAAGATAGCTTGGTTTCTGATCCTGGCGAGGACTGGCATCCGGAGGAGTGGTTCGGTCGCGGTCCGCGGCTGCTGGATGCGGGAACCGATGTGGAGGGTGGTGGTGGTGATGGGAAGGGAAAGGAGGAGGGGAAGGAAGACGAAGACGGCGCGGAGGATTGTGCAGGCTTGCTTGGTAACTGGCTGCCGAGGGGACTGAGTATGACCCGGGAGCAGTGGAGGGATAGGGTGAGGCAGGTGTGGTCGCTTGGAGGAGGGCCGGAGGACAGGGATGAATAAGAGAGAGAAGCGTTATTCAAGCATGCAGGTTTGGAAGTAGGCAGGTCGCCGTTTATTATGCAGCGCGTTAACCCCCTTTGGTCTTGGTCTGTTGTGGGCAAATGTGTGTTTTTGTGTCTCAACGCTGAAGGTTGTTGGTTGGACGGCAGGGTCTTAGTCCCATCTCATTGCAACCAGTGACCCTTGGTAAAAAGAGCCGAGGGCCCCAATCCAAGAACAGTTTGCAAGCGTAAGTCAACAATCATTTTCTGTCTAGCGATCCCTTTCAATGTCAATCTTTGCCATCTCCTGCTCCACCAAGCTTGTGTTCTGTCCTCTACACAACTGTCTCCATTAACTCCATCCGTCAGTCTAAATTGTGATCATCCACCTTTTGCCATGGCACTGTGAGGAGCAGAAGTAAGGATCTGTGACAGAAAGGGAGGGGTTTGGCGGATGCTGCGCTCGCCGCGATTTCCGGTCCCCGCTTTGCCCCGTTCCGAAATAGGTGTCGTCTGAAGCCGACCCCGCTCCCGGGCCGGCTTGGTGTGAATCGATTCAGACTGAGCTTGGAAGATCCGCAGCCAAACACATGCACTTGACAAAGACGAGGGGGAGTTGAAACGGGAGGCCTCAGATCACTACGGACTTGATCAACCTATCCGAACTGCCCCGCTCCGCGCCGGCGGTTCCGCACCCGAGGCATCCGTCCGATCTGGCAGCATACTGCGTAAGGTACGACATACGACACGGGTTTACGATGGTAGACAGTAAGATCAGGATCCGGTTTACCACAATGGTAAGTGGAGGTGGGGGGTAATGGATCGCACCGTGTGTGGGATACGGTGCGGCCTTAGATGCGGTGCTGACGAGAGACGCAGTCGCAGTGAAAGCAGAAAGGAGGGGTTGGCGTTGCGCAACATCTCTCTCCGTGGTTTTGCGATGGAGGGGCGTGGGCCGAGCGACTTACAGGACAGCACATGTACATACATACAGCAACGGTGGGACACGATGTTACCCTGACCCAGTTCGCTGCGTGCTGCGTGGCTGCGCCCGATGCCCGGGAGGCACGGCGAGCCGTGCTCTGGACGCAGGTTGGGTGCGATCGTACCAGGGAATTCCTGGGGTGGACGCCACACCCGTCATCAGGTCCCTCTAAAAATAATTGGGCGCTGCTGCAAGATTGTCTTTTCGTCGCGTGGGAATCCAGAAGCCTAAATCTGGGCGGGCTTGGCTGAGCGGCTATTCCATGCGTGCGTGTGTTTTGTTCTTGTTCTAGAAGACGAGGGCTGCGCATGCGCTGGTGACGACACAGAGACAAGCGCCTCGTTTCTCCATGGCACCCTCATTCGAACAGTAAAGAGGAAGGGGGCAGGCAGGCGCCAGACGAGTCAGTCCCAACTGTCAGTTCCGTAAACGCCCAGCTGCATAAACGTATCTCTGATCACCAAGGCAGGTGGACACAATTCACACGCCCATCACGGACGGTGGGCAACGGGCAACCGGCAGCGGGCGCGGAAAGTCAACCCAGACCCAAAAGCGGGCAAAGAGTGTGCAAGGCGCTAGAAGTTGCACCCACCATAACGAGTGTGCCGAAGCCCCGTCACGGTGACACAGGGCCTGGTGGAGCCTTCTGATTGGGCGCGCTGCACGCCATTTGCAGATTAGTTAGCCGCCCGCACGACCAAGCACAGAAGGTCACGAATCCGGGAATGCTGTGCAACGGGAAGCGCAAGGTGCGGAGGCACACCTGTGCGGTAGCACACACCCAGCTAGTAGTGTGTTTCGAGAATCCGAGGGAGAAGGGCTGACCACCTTTCCCGATCATGTCGTTGCCTGCCTGACGGCGAGGGCGGGGAGCGTTGAGGGCCAGGTTGGACAACGTGGCAGTGGCTGGGGAGACTGAGTAAGGGACAAGCCGTGACTGCTCATTATAAGTGTTGCACTCATAGTACCCTAGTGGCCTAGATACTGACGCAGAAGCGGCTGATGGGCAACTGTTGTCAGTGCAAAAGCTGGGGTGAGAGATGCGACTTGCTGGTCAAAGGTGGGTGTCAATATAATGTTGACCTGACAAGCAGTGTGTTGCACTGGGATGCGGACTTCACCGAAGCTGAACATCATCAAAGAGGGTCACAAACGATCCCATTGTCACCATCATCTGCAAATCTCAAACAGGGGAGATCAAGTTGAGGCATGCAAACTCCGCCCTCACTTACACAGCACCTGAGGTGCACTGGTGCACAGGAACACAAGCACACCGCGGCCCACCCCCGCCTCAGCAGCGCGCGGCACTGATCGCACACGGCTCAGGCAGCTAGAAAACAGATACCTCCGCCGGTGTAGCAACGCGTCTCCCCTTTACCCGATTGACCCAAGCGAGCCACGGCCGACGGCAGCGGCACGATGATCTCCCCTGCAGGCGGGAGGGAATTCACGTACGGAGCCTACACGTACTCTGTGGGATCAGACAGGTCCGAGGAGGCGCCATGAACCATGCGTCTCCCCACATAACTTACTGTGTACAGTTAGATGTCGGCTTTAACGGGGAAGAAGACGGAGAAGAAAAAGAGGAAGAAGCAAACCGCCCCTGCGCTGCGGGTGGCGGGCAAACAGACCACTGCAGGCCACGCGCCTTACCCCTCCCACCCTTCCTCTCCGCGCACGCATGAGGGAGTGAGTGGGTGATTATTTTGTCTGTGTCGAGAAGCTGTGCAACGCCACTAAACACCACCCACCTGCGAACTAACGATGCAAGTCACCAAAGCAGTCGGACGCCCCCATGTGATTTTCACCGCACCCGGGGGATGGGGGAAGGAAAAGTCGATGGGGCGGGGCGCGGCCGATTGCAGAAAAGCCAGCGGCGCGCAGAGCGGACGGCTGGTCGGTCAAGTGTGCGACTCCCTCCCGGAGGGTGGGCGCGGCGCGGCCGAGCAGTGGCTGCCGGTCAGTCAGGGTAACGGGCCCGACGGTTCGGGTTTCGAGGCCGAAGGTTTGGTCATCCCGGTCCGGAGAGGGGTGGTCGACTGGTTCTCGGCTTTGTGGACATACCACGGTGGTAGGATTACCTGTGTGTGTGTGGCATGGTATGTGTGTATGACGGGGTTCGCCGTTTCAAGCTGGGAAGAAACATGTTTTCTTGGGGATGCAGGGGGTTTCCCGTCTCTCGCAACCGTATTAAGGACATCGGCCACCGAGACCTGGATGCTGAGCTTGGAAACCACGGCTGCTGTCTTGAGCGTGGGTACCTTACTCATTGTGGTGGTCCAGAGGTGGTGGCTGAGAGGATGCTGCTCTCCAACGTGCCGATGTTCTGGAAGCCCGATGTTTGCGATTTGCCAAGAGCCGTCGAGCTGTTGCTTTCTCTCTGTGGTCCCATCACATCACTTCTGACCGAGTTCTACCTGACTCAGCGGGCACTGTGGCATTGCTGCTTAAGTCGATGTTGACATGGAGGTGGGTATGGAACAGGACCCGAGCATCTGGATTTGTCCGCGTGTGGAGTGCAACTGCCGCGCGGGAGTCTTTGTCGCGCCTGTGATTGCATCGCACCGGGAAAGATCAGCGGGCGGCAGGGGTGGAGTCAGTGATTGGGGGCAGTCTAGCGCTGGCGTAGGTCCACCTGTAGGGCTGTCCATCCACTATCAACGCCAACCTGCAGTTGTTCCCAACACGCGCTTCGAGGCTCCCCACCGTCAACCGTCAGCCATCGGTCAAGCAATGTCAGAGGTCGCTGGTATGGCGTGGAAACAATAGAAAAAGGGATAAGTTCGGGTATACTCGAAATGGCGCCCCGCGCTCCTCCAGCCGCCCCGGCATGGATGGTTCTCCCACGGGATCGTGGATCGTAACCGAAAATGAATTGCCCCCAACAACTGAAGACACCGGCCGCTGCAATCGGACCGGCTTCCAGCCCCCCTCCCCACCCACAGCCCCCTCCCCCGAGAACACGGCGAGCACGGGCAACACAGATGGACAGTTTTAGGACAGACAGTTTCTGTGCCGCAACTGCGTAACCTTCCTCTCTGGGCCACAACCGACAAATTCAAGGAGGGGGACGGAACAGAGCTCGGTACCTGTCATTCATGATTACTGTAGACGAGGGGACTGCCACCACAGGCCTTAACCCGTCAACCCGGGCCATCGTCGCCCAACCGGTCGTACGCGGGACACCACCAGGCTGAGGTGGCTGCGCTGTGTGTGAGACCTGAAATACGCGACGGCCCACCTCACGGCACAGCACAGATACCATTTCAGTGAGGAACAGGTCCCAACCCGCGCGGCTCTTTGCAGCGCCGTTCAACTTATGGGGCAAGGCAACTGAGGCGGCCGCTGTAAAAGTTTGTGGAGTGTAGGTGGCCCGGTTGGGCTGGCCGCGTTCTCACAGCCGCATGTGGAGGAGGTTGGGTCATCTCGGGAGCGGCCCATCGGGGGGATACGGGCAGGGTGTTCGTCCCATTTTTTTTTCGGGATGACGGATCAGATGTCGTATGGGACGGGACGGCGAGATTGGTAGCTGAAGGGTGATGGTTGAAAGGAGCGCTGCAGGTCACACGGTGCTACGGATTAAGGCATCAGCTGGATTTAATCCGTTCGGTCAGGTGCATACCTAGGTGACGGAAGCAACAACGGTGCAAACAGACCGAATGTCGAAGGACATCAGTGGAAAAGAAAGTGAATGTTTCACGTTTGGGGCACATCTCGCGAACAGCTACAGGCACAGTTCAGGGTCCGTGCATGGGAGGAAAGCAGCCGACAGGAACGCAGTGCCTGTGCTCGTTGCAAGGGATCCAGCGGAAGTGGGGGGGGGGG
>JAMAKO010000086.1:0-123412 GCA_023628555.1 Chaetomiaceae sp. R4402 | reverse complement strand
CAACTGGCTGCGCGCGGCTGCAACCGGTGTGGTTAGATAGGGTTTTTCGAGAGCTCTCGAACGCACGTGTTTTTGTCAGTTTTGGCTGGGTTTTCGTTGACTTCACTCTTGGATCTTCTATAATAATTAGTTAGTAGTTCAATATAGTGGTCGACCTTAGCTTAGAATAGGGGCATTATATCCAAATCTACTTTGCTAAATATATCTAGGTAGTTGTAATAGGTAGTAGGGACTTAGCTTAGTGCCTATTGCTAAAGGTCTAGGCTATTAGATTCTATTCTCTTGCTCTTAATTATTCTATCTAGCTCGTTTAGAGTAATCTAGCTAGTTTGGGCATCCTAGGTAGCTTAGTAGAACCCAATTGCTTCTAATACTACTATTTAGAGAGAACGATGTTTATACTAACTAGTGGAATTACATTGCAATATATATAGGCCTTGAGCATTAGTACTCTACTTAGAAGGATCTAGGTTTGTCTAACTAGGGTGGTCCTAGATTATAGTGATTATTGTGTCTAATAGTGGTAGTAGCTACGTCTCTAGGGCTCGTTCTATCTTATAGAGGCCCTTATCCTATAGTATAGTTAATCTAGTTGGACCTAAAAGTAGTTGGGCTAGAATTATTACTTGGCCTATAGGGGTAATAGCCTTTTTAGTTAGGATTGGTTCTATCCTCTCTAGCTTAGTAATTTGGTTTTAGATTGCTAAGGCTTAACTATTCTAGTAGTAATAATCTTCTTGCTCTATTAGCTAGTTACATCGTTGGATATCCTTAATAGTCTTCTAGTTTAGAATAACTATTAGGCTGCCTATATAGTCCAATGAGATATTATTATCCTTCTAATAAGTTAGGTCTAGAAGCTATTCGACTAGGTAAACTAGGTAACAACGCCTATAGTTAACTATTATATTATAGAAGTCGAACTACTTATAGCTAATAATTAAATTATAGGATATAGCGATTTTAATTATCTATTTATTATAAATAGTCTAGTTCTATATTATTAGATAGCCCTATAGTATAGTTGTAATTAGCTAGATATCTCTTTAATTATATTTACTAATACTCTTCCTGGTGAACAAACATTAGAGGCCGCCTGCGCGGGCGGCTAGGCATTGCAAAAATTGGAAAACTAGTTCTTTTCAATTAGTTCCTTCAATTCCAAGGGGTTGCAGCAACATATAGGCGATATACAGCCATATAGGAGCCAACTTATCGATTTTTCGAGGTTCTTAATATGCGGGACTCGAGCGCCCGAAAATCCCTTACCGCCCTGCCTAAGCGATTACGACTAACGACAACTACGATAATCAACTGCTATAATGAGTTTGCAAGAGAAGGGGGATACTAGGTACGAAAACTACCCAACTCTTTCGACATTTTAAAGAAGAGATAGGGCACCTCTAGCCCTACCCAGTTCTAGGAGTAGCGCTAGTAGAAGCGGCGAGGGGGCCTAGCGACAGTAATAACGAGGACTTGGAGCGAAAGCCAACATACAATATTAATTGCAAGAGTTGTTAATCGACCGAGGAGACGGAGGGTAACAGGCTCGTTAAGGGAAGATATATAGGTAGCTAGCCCTCTTATAAGGCGCTTCGTCCTTATAATAAATAGTATATTATAAGAGGAGGATATATAGTAGTGGATTAGGGTAGGTTAGTAGCAGAGTGACTAAGCGAGCTGCGCTAGCGTAGCAGCTTGTATAATAGCCTACTACAAGATACAGTTAGCACTATAGCTTTAGCCTTATAGGGAGACCCTTGTAGTGCAATGGGAAGCTAGATATTAGGGTTATGCCTAGTGGAAGGTAGGCTATAGTAGTTGTATTAGACTAAGGGGAGGGCAGCTAACTTATAGCCCTAGCTTGCATCTAGGCTATAGGAGCAAGGTAGATAGTGCCTTAGCGGGGGACCTATAAGACTATTGCGCGTGCTAGTCATGTCCCTTTGGGGTATAGGCGTAGTATAGAATGAAGCTATAGATGGATTGTGCTAGTAGGGCGCTCTAGTAGTGGAGTAAATGCGTAGTATTGCTATTGTAAGGAGGCTGTAGTTCTAAGGAGTAATATAACTAGCTAGAGAGGATAGACGCGCATGTTGGTTATCTAAGAGAGAGGGAGCTATATAGATACCGAGTACCTAGCTTGCACCTAGGCCCTAGCTGCTTTATAGTCGCTATAGTATTGCCTATAGAGCTCTATATAGTAGTGCCTCTTGTAGAGGGCTTAAAGTGCAAACCTTGGGGTCCTATAGATCTCTATATACGCCTAACGACAATGAAAGGCTATAAGCCACAAAGAGCCTAGTAGAGAGGTGTAGCCTTGCCTCTCTAACTAGGTACCCTCTTAAAGCGGATCTTCGCTATATAGTTAGCTTAGGTAGCACGTTCGTAGGGATTGCGAATCTAGGGACTTTAAGGCCTAAAAGCCAACTAAGCTAGGCCTATATTTACCTTTAAACGCCTATAACTATAAAAAGACGAAGATGGATTTTAGAAGGTAGGGGCGAAGAGGCTAAGGCTTATAAGGGGCCGACCTATACTAATTTTAATAGCTAGAAGGGATCCCTCTTAGAGTAGGATTAGCCTAGGCCTAAGTAGCCCTTTATTTGGGGCTAGCTAGTCTACCTAGTCTACCTAGCCTACCTAGCTTATCTAGCCTACCTAGCCTACCTAGCCTACCTAGCCTACCTAGCCTACCTAGCCTACCTAGCTAGCCTAGCCTACCTAGCTAGCCTAGCCCAAAGATACAACTATAGGAGGCAATGAAAATTAAGACCCTACTTTAGAATATCGAAGGCAACAAGCAGGCACTTAAAACCCTACTAGAGAAGGCCCAATATAACCTTCTAGCGATTTAGAAATTGTAGATTAACTAGTATACTAAGTCCACCTACTGCCCTAGGGGCTCGAAATACCACCTAATTCACTCCCCTAAGGGCTAGGCAGCTATTTACATTAATTGAAGATTCGAAATAGGGTAGTGGGAATACAAGGCTATAAGGGACTACTATAGAGTCTAGTTTCTAGAGCTAGGGAATAGTAGGCTAGAACTCTAGTCTATCTATAACCCTCTAGACGATAGAGCCCTATTATAGAGCCTCCTAGCTCAGCAGGCTCTAGCCTACCTAGCAGTGCTAGCTAGAGACTTCAACTTCCACCACCCACAGTGGGACTAGTATAGCTAGTACAATAGAAAGGTAGAGGCCCTATTAGAGCTAGCAGTATAGTGGAACCTTAACCTCCAAACCCCAGCCAGTACTATAAAAAAGGCCCCCCAGGGAAGCTAGCAGGGCTATACATCGACTATCAACCACTTCTAGGCAACTATAGGCCTCCCAACGGCCTACTACGGCCTGGAATTCAAGGGGAAGTTAGATTACTACCTATAAGTCCTCGAGGTCTATACTAGTAGACCCCCTATACCACTGCCCTAGCCCTAGGGCTAGAACTAGAAGATAATAAAGGAGAGCTATATAGAGGCTAAAGCGGCCTATATCCCACTAAGGATAGGGCTAGGGGACCCTGGGCCATAGAGCCTTAAAGCCTAGATTAAGGAGATAGCAGGCTTAGAAAAGGCCTTCGACCAACTAATCGAAGAGCTATAGAGGGTAGCAGAGGCCGCCACCCCCTAGAAAAAGGCAAATAGGGGTATAGGGTCCCCATAGTAGTTAGAGGAAGTTAAGGAAGCCTAGGAAGAGGCTAGGTGGGCCGAAAGGGAGTGTAGGGTAGCCTAGTTGGGGCATAGTAGGGAGAAACTAGGCCGAAGCCTACGGGCATTGACAGCCACTATCAACAAGGAAAAAATAAAGGCTTAGCGGGCTACACTATAGAAGGCTACCCACTACCTAGAGCTACTATAGAGCCTTGAAAGATAGGCTCGTTGCAAGAGCTTTAACCCCCTAGAACCCCTAAAACTACTAACCTTTATAGGCCTACTAGGGGGGCTAAACCTTTCTACCCACTAGGATAAGGCTAGAGCCTTAGTAGGGAGGTTTTTCCCTAGCCTAGAAGCCGACTTCACGAATATACAGGACCTAGACCTATAAGAATAGTGGGATTCTAGGTTTAGTATAGAGGAAAAGGTTACTATAAAGGATATTGAAGCTACTCTATTGAAGATCAGCCCCTAGAAGGCCCTAGGCAACAACTACCTACCTACTAGCCTATTGAAGGCCTATAGCCGCCTACTATTCGAAGTACTTGCAGTACTTATAGAGGTGTGCTTTTGGCTTAGGTGGTTCCTAGAGAGATTTAAGAGGGCTAAAATAGTAGTCCTATAGAAGCCTAGAAAAACCCTAGATATCTATCGAACTCTAGGTAGCTACAGGCCTATAGCCCTACTTCCTATAGTTAGGAAGCTTATCGAGGCAATAGTAGCTAAAAGGGTTACTAGTGCTGTAGAGGCCTACGGCCTACTACCAGCCAAGCAGATAGGTAATAGGGAGCACTAGTCTACTAAACTAGCTATTCGACTAGTAGTAGCCTAGGTATAGGAGGCCTAGCGGCAGCAGGCGACGGCTAGCCTCCTATAGTTGGATATTTCAAGGGCATTCGACACTGTCAACCACACCCGGCTTCTAGCCACCCTACAGGAGTAGGGCTTCCTGCGGTGGGTAGTGGTATAGGTGAGGGCTTGGCTAAGCAACTAGGTAGCGATCCTATACTTCGACGGCCAACAAACAAAGGATATTCCAGTGGTGGCGGGGGTCCTATAGGGCTCCCTACTATCACTAGTACTCTTTATCCTATATATAGCCTCGCTATATAAGGCTCTAAAGCAGGACCACCTAACGATTAGTATAGTGGGCTTTGCCGACGACACAAACCTACTAGCCTTCGGAAAGCACTCGGCAGCTAATACCCAGCAACTGGAGCGCGCCTGGAAGACCTGCCTATAGTGGGCCAGCACTTGGGGGATGGCCTTTGCGGCTCAAAAATGCGAGCTAATCCACTTCAACAAAGGTTAAAGGCAGTGGCAGGACCCTATATCCCTCGCCCACCTAGGGGGTAGTGGGGGCTATAGCGTAGTTAAGCTAGTAAGCTCGGCCTAATTCCTAGGGGTCTGGCTAGACTAGAGGCTATCCTAGAGGGCCCACTACTAAGCAGTAGAACGGAAGCTAAGAACCTAGGATTTTGCCCTAGCTAGGATCGCAGCCAAAATGTGGGGCCCAAGCCTCGCCCGGGCCCAAGAGGTATATACCAAGTGCATTCGCAGTACTATAGCCTATAGAGCCTCTAGCTACTACTAGCCAACGGCCCTCGAGGGGGCTAGCAAGCCTAAGGAGCCCGCGAAGGCCCTATCGAAAGCCCAGAATAGGAGCCTTCGTATAGTAGTAGGGGCCTATAAAACAGCCCCTACTAGGTGCTTGGAAACAGAGGCTTGGGTGCCACCACTCAACCTCTACCTTAACAAACGGTTAGCCAACTTCGAAGCCCAGCTACACAAGGAGGCCCTATAAGTGGGCGCTAGGGGCGAAAGAACTACTATAGGGCACCTAATTATAGAAGCTTGCAACAAGATCTATTACATGTTTAGAAAGAAGAAAAGGGGCTTAGGGCGGGGGCCTAGGCAAGGCCTATAGGGCCCAACAACTACTAAACAGGCTACTATACTAGTAGGCTAGTGGGCCAACTAGAGGTGGAAAATAGGGGAGAGGAAAAATAGAAGGTTGAATACCAATGAGGTGGTTAAACTAGCCTAGCAGGCCTAATAGGAGCATTAAAGAGCTAACTAACAAGGTAGTAGCAGTAGGAGGATAGCTAACGAAGACCCCCCTAGCCTTTTGTTTACTAGCAGAGCCTTAAAGAGGCACGAGGGCCTAACGAAGGCCCAGAGCAGCCTCCTATCCCAGGCCCGTATAGGGGATATAGGCCTCCGGAACTACCTTTTTAAGGTTAAAGTCCTAGAGGTCCATACCCCCTACTGCGAGTGCGGGGAGGGAAGGGAGATAGTGGAGCATCTAGTGGTATAGTGCCCCAACCCACCAAAACAGAGGCTCTAGCAGCAGCAAGAGATACGATCACATAGGGACCTACAGACTATATTACAGGGGGTAGGTGCCCAAAGCACTAGGCTTGTTTAGAGGGTCCTTGGCTAGCTAATAGACACTGGCTGGCTACTAGAATATAGCTTGGCTAGAAGGCTAGAGCTGGAAGCTATAGAAGGCTAGGGGCCCAAAGGCTAGTAAAGGGCCTTCGTTCTTTTATAGTAGGGTAGACTCATAGGCAGTAGCTACATAGTGGTGATAGAGGTTTTTATCCGGCCTATACGGTATGGTTTCCTTTATATATAGCAGTGGAAGGACCGGCGCGCCCACAGGCATATCGGTATAGGAAATAATAATAATAATAATATATTTACTAATAGCTATAGGCTTAAATCTAGTAAATTCCTTTAAAAATAAGGTCTTTTATAATTGTAATGCAAACCTCTTACTTATAAAGAGGTACCTATTTACTCCTATATTAATTAAAGTAGTAGATATAGTTAAGGATATTCTATTATTAGCTATCTTAGTAGTAGTAAGGAGAGGTTTACTACTAAGATAACTATATAGAAAGCTAAATCCACTACTCTTAATAGATATTACCTTTAGGAGAGAGACTTCGTTATCTAGGGGTTCTAGTTTTTTAACTCTTCTTAATTAGGTTAGCTCTGCTTCTCTAGTTAGACTATAGCCTAATGTTGCTAGACCTTCTAGATATAGGCCTCTCTCCTAGAATTGATTGTTGGTGCTGCTTGCTTAGGAAGCTTCTAGGAGCAATCTCTGCTAAGATGTCTCTTCTTATAGCAATAGAAATAACGATCTTCCTTATATAACTTGCGTACTATATTAGGAGTTAGGCTAGTAGATACTACGCTACTATAGTTAGTAGTAAAACTCTTACTATAGCCGTTAGTAGCTATCTTAGTTAGGTTAGCCCTATTGGCTAATAGCTAAATAGATAGTTTATTCTAATAGTATATAGCTACTTTCTCTTTAGCCTGCTTATTAATTAAGGTAATCTCTAATCCTAAACGAATAAACTAGTTAAAGGTAACTATTAGGTCTATATATATAGTAGCTAACTAGCACTATAAATTGATTGTTAGTTTGCGCTTAAGCTTAGCTTTCTACTAGATATAAGTTTTGCTATATTTGCTAGCTAAGCGTATAAAGTCGTTCTTAAATATATTAAATTTATTAGTAGGCTTTATCTTTAATCTATTATACTTGTTAAGCGACTTCTTAGCCTAGTTAGGATTGTAGTAATTCTCCTAGAGATAGGTAAGTAATTGGGTTAAGGTATTAATTAGCTTAGAGTATATATTGCGTAGGTATAGTGCAAGCTTGCGAGAAGCCTTGCCTTCTAGACGCAATTTGATATAAGCTTATTAGGCTAACGTACTTTATAAGCGAGTTGGTTATATAAGTAGGTCGGTCACTTTTCGACCGCGATGCGTCCTCCTACACTTAATATTAACTTTCTCTACAACCTAACATGCCTTCTACCTTAAATGAAGCTAGGATAGTCTTGGCCCTTAAAGCTATTCAAAACACTTCGAAATTGAGCCTCCAAGCCGCAGCAAAGCTATACAATATACCATTCTCTACCCTCCAAGACCAACGCGCCAGCTAGCCTGCACAACGCGATTCTACGCCCAAATCGCAACGGCTTACCGATTCTAAAGAGAAGGCTATTGTTAACTATATTATTGAGCTATATGAGCGAGCTTTTCCACTAAGGCTTAGTAGTGTGGAAGATATAGCTAACCAACTACTATACGTATACAATGCGCCCCCTATTGGCAAGCTCTAGGCATATAACTTCGTTAAACGCTAGCCAGCCCTCTATATACATTGGTCGCGTCGATACGACTACTAGAGGGCTAAGTGCGAAGATCCAAAGGTCATTAGCGAGTGGTTTGCCCTTATATAGAACGTTAAGGCTAAGTATAGCATTATAGATAACGATATCTACAACTTCAACGAGATAGGGTTTATAATAGGCATTATCTTCGCAGGCATAGTAGTTACGACCTTAGATAGCTAGGGCAAGGCAAAGCTAGCTTAGCCTAGCAACCGCGAATGGGCGATAGTAATCTAGGGCGTCAACGCACTTAGCTGGGCCATCCCTCCATTCATCATCTTAGCCGCGTAGTACCACCTCGCTAGCTAGTATACCAAGTGCAGCCTGCCGGCCGACTAGCGCATCGCAACAACCAATAATAGCTAGACTACCAATGCTATAGGCCTAGATTAGATTAAGCACTTCGACTACTATACAGCACCCCAGGCGAAGGGCACATACCGGCTATTAATCCTCGACGGCTACGAGAGCCACCACTCGACCGAATTCGAGCTCCATTGCTAGAAAAACAATATCATTACGCTCTATATACCTCCGCACTCTTCCCACCTCCTCCAGCCTCTTGATGTTAGCTGCTTTGGGCCGTTGAAGAAGGCGTACGGCCGCCAGGTTAAGGACTTGATGCGGATGTATATCAACCACGTTAGCAAGCTCGAGTTCCTCTGCAGCTTCCGCAAGGCCTTCTTCGCCTCGATAACGGAGAAGAATATCCAGGGTGGCTTTGCCGGGGCTGGCCTTGTGCTATACAATCTAGAGAGGGTGATATCTAAGCTAGATATTAAGCTTTGTACACCATCGCCCTTAACCTCGCAGGCTAGCACACTACAACCTTGGGTATTCCAAACGCCACACAACCCCTAGGAAGCCAACGTATAGTTAACGCTTATCAAGACTCGTATCGCCAACCATCAGAATAGCTCCCCAACCCCAATGTTAGCTGCTATAGACCAACTAGCCAAGAGTACAATAGCTGTAATGTACCAGATAGCTCTTCTTACCGTAGAGGTGTCTTCGCTCTGCAAGGCCAATGAGGCACTAAGCAAGCGTAGGAGAGCTAAAAGAACACGTGTATAGCATGGAGGATCACTTAGTCTACAAGCCGCAATGGATCTACTAGGCCTAGGAGCCGTGGGTGAGGAGGGAGTATAGGAAATGCAGCCGGATAGTGGTAGTGCAGGGGGGGTTCGTACGAGGGTTCGGTGCTGTGGTGTGTGCGGCAAGCCTGGCCATAATGCCCGCACTTGCTAGGAGGCTATAGAAGGGTCTAATTCAACTATTTTGGATGTAATTGTAGTTGGTTAATAGTTTTGTTGTATTGCAATGGAGGATAGTATTTGAAGGGTAGTAGAAAGTGACTAGCCTACTTATATGACCGACTCACTTATATAGTACGTTATATTATTATAAAAATAGTTAATATTAACCTTTATTTTATTCTTAATAGTATAATACTAATGTTCGAATTCTTATATATTATAACTAGCTTTATTATGCTAGATAGGGGGGTTAGGGACCTTGCTACTACACTTATTGCTATTATCGGGATTGGCCGCACTACTCTAGCAACCTCCCTAGCTACTAATATAGCTCTATACTACTATATTGGCGATGGCTTGATTTAAGTTGCGAGCTTCTTCTTATAGGCGATCGATTGTAGCCTGCTAGTTGGTAATAGTAGTAGCCTAGTTATTAATTTAGTTGCTTGTAGCTACTATAGAGCTATTGTAAAGTATAGGAACCTAGTTGTAAATAAGCTTTATATTGTTATCTAGCTTCTACGCTATTGTATATAATTCTTTAACTTGTTTAGCATATGCTATAGCTATAAAGCAATGCAACTTAACTTCCTTAAAAACTTTATAGGGGTTTGAGGCTATAAGCTTTGTAAATTCATTAGTATCGATAACTCTATTCGCACTAGGAATGTTATTCCTATCGATCTAGACTTAAAGAGGTATACTAGGTGCCTTAGTATAGGTCTTCTTCTAGTAGATATTAGTAAACTAGGCAATCTTAACCTATATCTTAGACACTAGGTTATTAGTCGTCTATAGGTACTAGACATTATCTAGGTAATTAGTAACCTCTTGCTTAAAATCTTTATAGGTTAGCTAAGCTAAAGGCTTAGGCTTATTATCATGTTCAATTGTCGGCGCTAATAGTCGTCTACTATTATAGCGCTTTACGTTCTTTATTAGGGTTTTGGCTATACTGTTAAAGCGGACTTCCTTGTATATACGCGCGCCTTTGTTCTAGGATATCCTATCTAATTGGTTTGTTCGGCTAGCTAATCTATAGATTAGTGGATCTTTAGCTATCTTGCTAATTCATTTGGTTGATTGCCAAGCAATCGCTTGGTTGGTTAGTCGATTGTATAGTAGCAAGCGACCTTAATTGGTTCTTTAATGGGGATATTATTGAAGCTTTCCTAGGCAATAGAAAATGAGCTTTAGATTGTGACGAGCAAGCGAGGAATAGAGGTATAATAGCTTAAATGATCCTACTCAATTATATAAATCTAAAGCTGAGGAAAAGGGAAGGAAAAGGATTAAGATATAGGATTCCCGCAATAGAGAGAAAACATAGGTGGGAGGCGTATAGTCCACTAGCCTAGGGCACGGCCAGGGTTAGGGTCGGACCATCCTGCCGTTACACAAGTGGACCTTAGACTTCTATAATATATATAGCATTACTATAAGCAACGCTACCTATATACTAAGAGTAGTAGCTATATAAAATGCTAATATAATAGGAGTGTTAGACATATAGGTAAGACTATTGCTATCTACTAGTTTGCTTATAGGCAGCTATATACTAAGGTTCTTACTAACTCTCTATCTTATATAAAAAAAACTAGATCCAACGCGCTAGCTAGTAGAAGAATGGCGACTAGATAACTAGCTATTATATAACGACGCTACTATTTAAGTTTATACGCGCTATAGTGGACTTCGAGCCTATATAGACTAGTGGTTACTATATACTAAGGGCAATAGTATAGCTAGAGCTATAGTTACACTTGTAGATCTAGCTAGATCTAGATTGCTAGTATAACTTCGAGGCTAATAATAAGGCTACTAGCATGTTCATTAAGCTATTACACTAGCTACGAGATATCCTATTGTAGGATACTATATTTTTAATAGCCAAGTATCTAGGGCACTCTATCTTCTAAGATCTAGTATTCTAGTTGCCCTAGTTTAACGCCTTTACTATTAAAGTTAGGGAGGCTATCTAAGAGAGCTTTAAAGACAACTATAGTATAGCTATCGAGAAGGTAATCCCTAAGGTCTTAGAGAAGCTTAAGAGCTTAATAGCTTACTAGCTTACTATTAAGAAGGTAGTAGAGAGGAGGCACTTAGAGTTAGTTTAGAAGGTTAAGTAGTTAAAGGCCTAGGTTGCCAATATATATTGGATAAAGTACTAAGTTATTACTACCTTTACCCCTAGTGGGCGGCTATACTATACTAAGCAATTTGTATACTAGCAGGGCCACTATAAGGCTTCTCTATCGCCGCCTAGGCTACTATACTAAAGACTAGTAATGTCGTTGGCTGGACCTCCGCTTACTACTATCTCTTGGCTCAACTATAGAGCTAATTTAATGCCGGCTACCTATATAGGAGCAGCCGCTATCTCTAGCTCTATAGTACTTAGCGTGCTAGCTATCACGGCTGTGCGGCAGGGCCTACTATAGATCTAGTTCCCGCGTACGCTTTATATAGTTAGGGACCTCTATTAGCTCTAGCGCTATGGGCTCGCTATAATGCCCTCTATTAACGAGCTCGAGAGGTAGTAGGGCTCGCAATGGCGCCTATATAACGAGAGGCAGCTCTTCTCAATGTAGAAGGTCGTTGTAGATAAGGTTATATAGCTTACTAGAGCTTAGGGATAGCTAGAGGAGGATATAGTCTAGGAAGTTGAGAAGTAGCGCATTGAGGCTAGCAATCTCTCGCTAAATGCCTTAGTAAAGTATATAAAGGCTAGACGATAGTCGTACAAAGCTGCCTTCTATACAAGACTAAATATATAGCAATAAGGCTTATTTCTCTTCTCCTATATAATAGCTATTAGGCTTCTAGGCTTCTCCTCTATCTAACTAGACGGAGGTTACTTTCTATTGCATCTTATAGGCTTATTAAAGTACTATAGAAGCGTCTATCTATCTATCTATCTAGATAATAACTATACTATTGCCCTTAAAGGTCAACCAATAAAGTACTAACCCTAACCCTAATAGCGTTTTACCCCTAAAAGGCTGCCTAGAAAACCTATTAATCGCAAATATCTCGGCAACAATAGCGATATACAGCTTATAAGCTATATCTCGCAATTGATCTAAGCTATATATATATCTATACCTATTAATTTATTTTTTTAGTCTTTTGTATAGTTAGCAATTTTTCTTTTCTAGGCGGCTGCCCAGCCGCCTCTATATAGTAAAAGTGTTATTTTAAGGCAGAGCCGTCACCTATAGGTCATTCGGCGGATCACCTATCTAAAATGCCCTAAGATAACACATCGTTATCAGTGAGTCGTATATATTAGTGGGTTATACACTTTCCAACGCGATGCGTTACCTCTAACTACAACGCTACTTTTCTCAACAATATAATATGCTCCCTACTTTAAAGGAAGCCTAGGTAATCCTAGTACTTAAAGCTCTTTAAAATAATACGAATCTAAGCCTCCAAGCTATAGCCAAGCTCTATAATATACCAGCTATAACTCTCTCTAACTAACGTACTAGCAAGCCTATACGACGCGATACTACATCGAAGTTAAAGAAGCTTCCTAAATTAGAAGAGAATGCTATTATACAATATATCGTTAAGCTATATTAGCGAGGATTTCTACTAAGGCTATGTAGTATAGAAGATATAGCTATCCAACTACTATATATATATAATGTGCCCCCTATTAGTAAGCTCTAGGCCTATCGATTCGTTAAACGCTAGCTAACCCTCTATATACATTAGTTGCATCGCTACAATTACTAGAGGGCTAAATATAGGTATCTAAAGGTTATTAGCAAGTGGTTTACCCTTATATAGAACGTTAAGGCTAAGCATAGTAGTATAGATAATAATATCTATAACTTCAACAAGATAGGGTTCATAATAGGTATTATCTATATAGGTATAATAGTTATAACCTTAAATAGCTATAGCAAGACGAAGCTAGCCTAGCCTAGCAACCACAAATAGGCGATAGTAATCTAGAGCGTCAATGCCCTCAGCTAAGTTATCCTTAAGTTAGAGGTCTCTTCGCTCTATAAGGCCAATGGGGCACTTAGTAAGCGCTAGAGAGCTAAAAGAACTTGCATATAGCTTGGAGGATCGCTTGCAATACAAGACGTAAAGGATCAACTAGGCTAGAAGGCAGTAGGTGGAGAGGGAGCGCGAAAAATGCAGCTGGATGGTGGTGATGCATTGGGGGGCCGTATGAGGGTTCGGTGCTGTGGTGTGTGCGGCAAGCCTAGCAATAATGCCCGTACGTGCCAGGAGGCTGCAAAAGCATCTGATTCAGCCGTTTCTGATGTGATTATTGTAGGTTCCTAGTGTTGTTGTATTGCAATTGATGGTTATTGTTGTTGGGTAGAGGTGGGTGTACGACCCACTGATATGTACGACTCACTGATAATGTACGTTAGGCCTTAACTGTAGGCCTGATTGAGCAACAGTTCGGGGGCAATTGGGGGCGGTGCAGTTGGTTTCGGAGGGGCGTGTGTTTTGGGGCAGACAAGGACGGGCCGGAAAGGGGTATAAGATGCGATCCGACCTCTAGGCAAGAGAACAAAACAAGAAAAAGAATCACCTGGACGGAGTGTCCGCATTGGCCATGAGGTTAAATGTTGACTAACTAACGGGTATTCGGAGGGCGTGAAAGCCGAGTCCATGGTGTTATGTACGTGACCCCAAATGCACCGTGCTCACTCATACATGTAACAGAAATCTCCTCCACCCAGGGGCGAAACAAGCTGTGCAATGGACCTCGGGGGGCTAAGGATGCCGAAGTCCATCACGGTGTCGAGCGTGACGTTGGGTGTGGGCGGGACTGTGGGATAGTTCGTGTCAGTTACCGTGTCGCTCGTTTGTTACACAACCAGACCTCAAGACGGATTCACTCACCATTCGCAGCAGTCGAAGTGCCCCAAACCTGCCGAGTCCTGCCCTCAAGATCTTGGCCCTGCCAAACTGTCCAAACCCGATCAACCTGCGCGTGGTGCAGCCAAAAGATGGGATCGCTGGGGCTGGCGAACACATCCAACGCATTGAGGCCGACCTGCCAGTGGCCGCTGGCATGCACACCACCGGGCACACCATTCGGGATATCCATATCTGTATTAACACAAGCCACATCGGCGCACCCGTCCAGCAAACTGGTGACCGCAGTGGGGCGGGTGCCCTTGGCAAACTGCGGGCTCAGATCGCGTGTCAGACAGCGCGGGTTGTACCCCAATCCGCCGTCGGGGCCCTTGGGCTCGTATCCGACCGGGCCGAGGCGCACCTCATACTTGCCCTCAGCGAAGGGTCCTTGATAGACACACCCGCCGCCTGTCGCGGGCGGGATGTCCTTGGTGAATCCGCCGGGGAGTTCGATTGTCGTCGCGTTGCGCCCGCCGACATACCGGCCGTTGCCGCCGAGCGAGGTCTCGCTGCCGTCGAAGATGGCTGCTGTTGTCGGGTCCTGCCACGTGCGCGTCCAGTCCCAGTAGGGGAGGGGGCCGGCGTAGCGGCAGAGGGTGCGGAGGTCGGATTCGAAGAGGTGCAGGAAGTAGCGGTGCCAGGGAAGGAAGAGGCCCGAGGCGTGCACGAAGGGGGTGTTGTCGATGTGCGTCACGATGAAGTCGTCGTAGCGGGTGCGGGCGCCAGGCGCGTGGGTGGCGTTGTTGGCGCGGATGTGGGAGGGAAGGGCATTCATGCAGTGGATCGAGGCGATGAAGGCGGTTTTCTCAGGGGTCGTGAGGGCGGTCCTGCATAACGAAAGGGTGTGTTAGCCGCGAAGGAGCGAGAAGAGGGGGCTGGGGTGTAAGTGAACAACGGGTAAGGGAAAACAAAACATTGCGGCTGTCGTTGGATCAATTGTCTTACCATTCCTTGCGGCGGCTGATCGTTTCGGTCGTGCAACCAGTCGTTGCGGCCGCAATGGTGTTGAGAGTGTTTTGTTGATACTGTTGATGGAGGACGGCGATCCGCTGAGAGGCAGCGATTTCGGGGTCGGGCAGGACGGGGGCGGCGAGGGCAAGGAACGCCGGCCAGAGGCAGGCGAGCCCACAAAGAAAAGCGAGCCGAGCAAACATTTTGACGGTCTTGATGTTAAAGGTTGAAGGTTGGCGATTTCGTATGTTGGCACAAGCTGGTAGCCGATCGTGTGCTGATAAAAGTCGCGGTTCGAGTTGAAGAGGGTGTGGGGAGGGGAGAGAGGAATGCTGAGCCAGAACACCATATATATAGGTAGGTCTCCGGCCGTAAATGCACAAACTCTGCGATCCGTAAACTAGCAAATCTTGCTTGGTCACGTTGCTGCCAAGTCCACTCGATCATGCGGGTGGTGCATTTCATCTGCACTCGCAGGTAGGGCGCTGATAGGTGCTGGTATAATAATGACTCGATGATGCTATCCCCACACTGCTGCTGCCTGGCAGTAAACAAAGAAACAGGGGCACCCGCCCATCGTGTTTGTCCCAACATCATCGGATGGGGAGCACCTCTGCGGCTTATCGGCATCGCAGCCTTCCGGTAACCCGACCGTGACCAAGTCACCATCCCCTGAGAGCCTTCTCCTGCAACAACCGATCCCTCTCCCCCCTTAGCACCTCGCGCTCCCGCACCAGCGCATTGACCCGCCGGCGCGCCAGCTCCAGCACCTTGGCCTTGTTGACCCCGCGACGGCCGCCACTGCCACTGCCACTGCCGCTGCCACTGCCGTTGCCACTGCCAACCCCGCAAGCCTTGCTCTGCTGCTGCTGCTGCCGCGCAGGTGGCAGCGTCATGTGCTGCTGCTCGGGTTCATCGGCCCTTTCGTCCTGCAGGTCGGCAAACATTGTGTCGTCATCGTCAGCGTCACCCGCGACATGACGAATCCGCAGCGCCGCCTGCAGTGCCTCGAACTGGGCGCCGAACTTGTCGCGGTAGCGCTTGCCTACGCGGTTCTGCCAGCGGCGCTGCTCCGGCGGCGTGGGCGCGTCGAGGGGCTCGGTCCTGATCTCAGCCAGGCTTTGCTGCTTGGGCATTGTGCTACCCGTACCGGTGTCTGCGGCATTCTTCTCGGCGCTGCTCTTGCTCGTCGTGTCGCTGCGCGCGGGTAGTCGGGTGCGGCGATTGTTTGCCGCCGTGCCGCTTGCTCTCGGAGTGTTGTCATGCATGACTAAAGGTAACACTGCTGCAGTCTGAGGATTGTGATGCATTGAAGCCAGCTGTGGGCTCTTTGGGTCTGGTGGAATGCGCTGTCGTGACAAGATGGCGGCGATGGGGGATGGAGGATGGGATGTCGCCGACCGTCGTCAAGTTGGCGATCACCAGTGACCGATTGGGGTTGGGTACCCGGTCTGGGGTGTGACCAACCCACTGCCGCAATCGTACATTGTGGCTTTCGGTTTCAGGCTTCGGCCCCACGTGGCGTGCTGTACTTGTGTGTTTGCTCTTCAGCCTCGAATCGGGTCGAGGGCCGCCGGGGAAGGAGCAATGGGGCAGGCAACCCATCTGCCCGAAGGAGAAGGTTGTGCGTGTTGGCTGAGAACACTGCAATCGATACGCCTTGCCACTGCACCTTCCCTCTCCCGTGCTCTGTAGGCCAACCCAAAGCAGCGACTTCATTCTCACACGAAACGAACCGTCACAACCGAGGCGAGGTGCCATGCACGACCTGACAACCATAGAATTACCAAAACGCTTGTCGTGGGTGGACGTCGAGTTAAGACGGTGACAGGTCAATTCCCTGGCTCATACCGATGGCGTCCTTAGACCCTGCAATTTGCTTCGTGAGCTTTTCCCGATGGCTGTTCTTGGTAGGAGACCGACTGACCCTTTGCTTGCCAGTTGCTGCAGCGGTTTGCAAACTGACCCAGCCGCGTCGACCCGGCCACGTCCTCTCTGCTCCTGCAACCTGCTCGAAAACGTACCATCTCGCCCGTGTGGCAGTCGCATCAAACATCAACGAGCATGAGGGCGATCGATACTGTCCGCTAAGAGGTCCTCGAGCGAGTCCTATAAGGCGCAGTGTCCCAAGGGCAACGATGCGAGTTGCACGCGGCCGTATCGTTTGGATCGGAAACATGGCGGCGGAGACACACCAGAAAGCCGTATGATTGATGAAACTGGCCCAGCAGGCGTTTTCTCTCGTATGCTGCCTCCCTAGCTTTTTGGGCGTGGTTTGAAGTATGCCTTGAGCTTCGGGCACGGAGGAACATTGGATTCCAGCGGGCCAACCGGCACAGAGGTTGGCTTTACAGACGCGGGCAAGCCCCACCGTCGCCAACCTGAACACACCCTACCCGTCGGCGAAGAATTTCCGTTTTGGGTGCAAAGGCAAGTCGGAGCGATGACGACCCCGAAGAGAACGCCATTTTCCGACAGACACAGCATGGGTGGCTGATACTTAACAGCCGGGGTCCCCCGTTTGTCAACGGCTTCAAGAATAGGTAAGAGACTCCGAGACAGGAACATCATCCGGCGTATCCACCCCGCTATTCATCGAAGCCAGATAGACATACACGGCACTCTCTTCTCACACCTAAAACTAATGGTCAAGACACTGCCTTTTGGGGACATTCAGGTCCCCGTGCCTGGGTTTGGTGCCATGGGCCTCAGCCACGGCTTTGGCACAAATCTCAGCTACGAGGAAGCGGAACCAGTCCTGCTCAAGGCGATCGAGCTGGGTTGCACATTCTGGGACACGGCGGTACGTAGACACAGCTGGGTCAGCTTCGCGTGATACTAACCTCGCAGACTGCCTACCGCGCCGGCATCAATGAGAAGCTTCTCGGAGACTTCATCCGGAAGCACAATGTACGGGACGAGGTGTTCAGTGAGTGGAGATGACCTCTTGCTGCCATGGATGGTGCTGATGTGTCCTTAGTCGCCTCAAAGTGCGGTGCCACCGTGTTTGAGAAGGAGCTTGCCGTGACCAACTCGGCATCTCACATCAAGACGTACATTGAGGGCACCATTGAGAGGCTCGGGTTTGCGCCCGACCTCTACTACCTTCATCGAATCGATCCCAGTATGCCAGGCGTCTCGCACGCCACCGGAGCTCACTAACTAGCACGTAGAAACCCCGCTGGAGGAATCCATCCCGGCGTTGGATGAGATTCGTAGGGCCGGGAAGACCAAGTACATCGGCGTCTGCGAGTGCTCCGCGGCAACCCTTCGCAAGGCCAATTGCAGTAAGGCGACAGCCATGAAGAATCCGCAGAAGAGCAGCGTACTGAGACGCTCATAGTTGCAAAGATCGACGCCGTTCAAGCGGAGTACTCGGCCTTCGAGACGGTGCACGAGACAGACGGCCTGATTGACACGGCCAGAGAACTTGGCATTTCATTCGTCGCATTCAGCCCGCTCGGCCGCGGCTGGCTTGTAGACGCGACGTCGTACCGGTCGCCAGACGACTACGCGCCAGATGACTTCCGTCGGACTTGTCCGTTGCTCTCCCTCCAACCAGCACGCGAACCGATCTCTGATCTCGTACTAACCTCGCGCAGCTCCCAAGCACCAAGGCGAGAACTTCTACAAGAACCGCGCCATCGTTGACGAGATCAAGAAGCTCGCCTCCCGCAAGGGCTGCACGACCAGCCAGATCGCGCTGGCCTGGGTGGCCGCGCAGGGGATCATTGCCATCCCCGGCACGACCAAGGCACACCGGCTCGAGGAGAACTGGCGCTCCAGGGAGGTCGAGCTGAGCGAGGCCGAGCTGCAGGAGATCAGGAGGATCATGGACGCCAACAGGCCGAGCGGCAACCGCTACTCGGCCGTGATGCAGTCTCTCGTGGGGCACTGAGCGATGGCCGTGTTCTTGTTGTGCCTTCGCGATGCCTATCTATGCAGACGGTGGCCAGGGCATGGGGTTGAGAGCATGAATAAGGTTACAGAAGCAAAATGGATGTCATAATCGCCAAACATGCATTATCGCAACATCCGCCCGCGCCTCCACCACCACCACCATCACTGCCAACGCCAGAGCTAATCACAGTACATCTGAATACCGCAAAGGACAACCCCTTGAGATCTTTGTGTGGCCAGCTGCGTGGCACCTTTGTGCACTTGCTCGGAGTCCGGCGGGGCTGCACTACCTGGAACTGGGCCTCAAGTACCACGAATGGACTAGGCTCCTGCTGAAGAGAAGGGAAGAGCGGTAAAGCTGCATTGATGACTGCATGACAGCGGTCTGTAAGAATAATGGATAGGAGAGCAGCGCAGCATTACTCATCCTATTACACTTACTGCTCAAGATCCCAAGCGTAGTCTTCCTCTGTCTCGCGGTTTAGGATTGTAAGTGCAGTACAAGAAGACCGGTGACGTTGATGGAGGAGGCAGGGGAAGAGGTGGTGGTGAAGGCGCGGGCGGATGCTGCGATAGATGCATGTGGGGCCCGATGCAACTCGACTGTGTCGGGATTGCGAACCCCCCCCGAATGTGACCAATGTGACCGGGTACCTCAAGTCAAAGTACACCAGTGGTAACTAGAGGTCACTGCATCGACACAATGCGCAGCCAGTAAGCCCGTACTCAGGCCGGCATTGGCGTCCCCTGAGCCGCACCCCGCGCTACACCAGCTGGTGGGATTTAGGTACGCTTCAGTGCAAAGTCCCCAGCCAACGTCGCACCGGCGAGGTACCAATAGCAATAGCAAGTCGCATTGAGGCCGGGTTCTGCATGCTGCCTCGGCCAACAGTTAAAATAATATAATAAAAAAATATAAACAAAGAGGCGCTTCTCACGCTGACACCCTTCTTGTGACCTGCTTCGGCAATTCCACTAACGTTAGTTATGCTAAGAAGAAGAACAGGATTTAGGATACATTCCCTCCTCTCCCCACCCAGCCCTTATCCACAGCCTGCTCTCCGCCAGCTAGACCCGTGTCTGTTGCATATTTTGCAGGGTCACAGATCCGCGGGACGCATGAGTGACGTCGCCGGGGGTCGTGTACCGGGCTCAAGATGGGTTATGTAGCGACTGGAGGGGTCCATCGCAGGATCATATCGGTAGATCTGCGACCTGCCACACTAGGCTCGCCTCAATGGTCTGTGACAATCGGCGTGCCCTTGACAAACATAGACTCATTCAACTCCCCCCGAAACTGATGGCTGTCCGCCCACTCCCACACACGCGCAAAATTGCGACACGTGTGCATCACCCTACCCTCGGGCCGCAGCTTGTCCTCCTTGTCCCGCCGCCACACGAGGGTACTGATGTCTGCGCCGCACATCAACGTCTGGCGGATGCTGTCTATGCAGTGGCTTGTGTGTGCCGATCCGAGGAGGTGATCGTGCTTCCGGTCTGTGCCCCGCCTGCTCCAGCGCTGCGCAGCAGGAGCCAGTGAAGGGTAGTGTTCTGGGTCAAGTGCCATTCGGATCATATTCTGGTTTGTCTCTATGTTAGCGTATGCGGTTGATGGTGTGGAAAAAATGCTTACGAGGCAGTGCAGCTGATGAAATACCGCTGGGATGATGGCGTACTGGTCGTCTCCGATGGGTTCGGTGTAGTTGGGCAGCTGCTTCGCCTCAGCTGCCGAGATCACGATGGGTCCAACTAGGTACCGTTAGAAACTAGCAAGTTGCTGGAATCGGGTGTTTACATGCATACAGTTATAGAGCTCCTCCCAAGCTGCGTCCACCTCTGGCGAGGAGCCTTGATATTTGGTCGTGTGGTTGCCGAAACCGATGGTGAACACTTTGGTCTCAAATTCCAAGGCCTTTTCCAGTGGTGCTGCCGACGGATAACTTGTTAGCATTGCGAAAGTAAAAAGGGCACGACAAAGGCAGGGAAGACTGACAGTACGTGAGCTGTGGTTCATTCACGGCAAGGGCCCGGAGTGAATATACAACGAACATGAGGAGCGTGATGGCCCATGAGATACAGCAAAGATAGAAAAGTCGCGAGGCAGAGTTGGGAGACCGTTGCACCGGGCTAGTCTCATCGCTGTCTTCCTTGCCATCGCCGTGATAGTCAGTCGACCTCAGTGGCATGTAGCCTACACCGCAAATGTTTGGCCTCAGCGTGGAGTCCATCACATAAGTTCCAGAAAACGGGGTGATGATACGAAACAGGGCACGTAGTAGAAAGAGAAGCAATAATGGGGATGGAGGAGAGTTGGGAAAAGGAGTAGTGTCTGTTCCAACATCTAGGTATCTAGGTGATGACATGTGATCACGGGGGCGAAAGAGGTGACCCGGGAACGTCGCTAGGCTATGTCAGATGCAGCAATCGGAGGCCTACCTGATAATTCAACCACTGCTACGTATGATGAGGCGTGATCTCGGTCTACGCCGTTACGGGATTGGATAGGACACGAGGAGAGGATCCCGAGTCATGAACGGAACGATTATTGGCACAGCAGCGTAACGCGCAAGTGTGGTAACCGGAGAACTACCTGCAAACCACCACCAATCTAACAGTAATTAAGGCGTGATCTTTGGTCTATGTTGTTTCGAGATTGGACAGGACGCGAGGCGAGGATCCGAGTAATGAGCTGACGAAACGATGATCGACGGTAAGCGGCATAATTACTGCGTGCTTATGTGCTACTCAGATCACATGTCGGAGTATTCAAGGTATCAGCCGCTTAGGTCCTTTATACTGAAAACTGCTCTAAAATCAGCAATACTCGGAACTAGACAGTGCATGCGGCATGCCCGGTGCTGACGTGCAGACGCTCAATCAGGTAGGCAAATTCGATGGTAGAGCACGAGTGGTAATATCCAATAGAGACACTCAACGTGCCTCACGCTGTCTTGAGACGGTCTTGAACACAGGACCCGACGACACCTATATAGCTGGGGCAAAACTTCTGAGACCATTCGTCCCAATTCCCAAGGTTCAACTCGCATCGGCAACAGATCAAACAAACTCAGCATCTCACCTCTCATCTCCCGCCGGGACAAAACAACAAGCTTACCATGAAGCTCTCCGCCAGTCTAGCACTCCTCGCTTGGGCCACTGCCGTCCTCGCCGCCCCCTTGAGCCAAGGATCCAAGGTCTGATCACCCGAAGTCACAGAACGAAGTACACTTGCACTGTGCTTACACTCAATTAGGGCGTCCATTTCCTCGACCGTTACGAGGAGGATGATACGTGGTCGACGGAAGGAAACGCGGAAAAGAAACGCGGCGTGCACTTCCTCGACCGTTATGAGGAGGATGGCGATTGGACGACTGATACCGAATGACTGCGGTCAAATGCGAATAGTATACGATGCAGAAGAGTAGTAAGATTGATGATATAGGAAGCAGGCGAGCTGCGGGGGAGGCCCGCACAAACCACTTCTACAAGTACCCAACTCCCTATATACGGAGCGGGGCACGCAGCCCTTCTCTAATATACATACCGAATTTGTTTGGGCCATTGTTGTGCTGCCGCTTGACTGGTGTCGTTTGGCTGTGCCGCTTGGTTGTGTCGTTTGGCTGTGCCGTGGTGCCCATCGTGCCGCCATCTTTGGTTGTTTGCCCCACCCAACGCTGATGGATGCGGGCCGCTGGTTTTGGCTTGGTTGTCTGTGCCGGACATTCCGATGTCCCACTCATGGGCTCGGTTCTGGCCCCGAGGCGGCAGGCGGCGCCAACCTACTTGCTCGTGAGACCAGCCTCATGGATGGTAGGCTCCCAGAACTGCACAACGAAACATCTCCAGCCGCAGGTGGTAGCTTCCAGTGCCCCGTCCGTCCGCCTACCGAACAGGTTTCTCGACATTAGAGCGAAATGCCTATAAGATGGAGTCGGCGCGCCGGCTGTTCAGATAAGCTCACCAACCAACGTAGACCGCTGGCGCTATCCAAGTTGATCACCCCGACGCCTGAGTCCCGGCAGCGGCCCACTCCCACCAAGTCGCGCTCCAGGTCGACATGGACTTGCGCGCTCAGTGTCTAGCTGATCCCAGCTCATTCCAGCCGTCTCTGCTTACTTGGGCGGCGCACGTGCGCGTGCCCGCCATTAATGTTATGTGAATCAGAGATCGGAGAGGTAGAATTCAGCTTAGGAAGGAAAATTAACAAAAGTAAATACACTTAAGCCCGTAATCTAACGCCGTGGATCCTCTCCACGTGATTCTTGAAAGGGTTCAAGTGCTTGAACTCCAGCGCCTCTGCTCTGCACTTCGGGTGGTTGCACGACAACTGCTTCCCGCCACCCAGCTGCTGCGCGTGCTTCCTATCGAAATGGTCCTACATCACCGCCGGTCGACAGTACTTGAACATCCTTTCCTCGTAGGATAGGGCTCCGTCCCCAATGCAGTGTGGACATTGCTTCCTGTCCATCAGGAGCGGGAAGGGGTCCGGCCCAGGAGACGCCTCCTTCACAGTGACATCGGCCCGCGCCCTCCGACGGATGCGGTTCCGCTTCGCGGTCTCTCGTTTGCCGCACAGGGCGACCATGAGCTCGGCCGCCTGGATGCGGAGCTCGAAGAATAACTCACGTTTGTCTCGAAGCAAGGTCTTGCCACCGACGGGAGTTCTTGCCGTCGTAGGCGGATGTCTCCTGAGTTTCCTCCACTTGGTGAGAGGCCACGGACAATTCCGCGGCGGGGTCCTTTGTGACACCATCCTGTACCGACATCGACTCCGTGGCATGTCCAAAGCGGATGCGTGCGACGTTGGTTGTCGAAGTGCACTTCCCAGCGGGTTCGAGGCAGTCGACGTATTTGTACCACCTAGCACCGAGTCAAGAGGCGGGGTAACGATCTGCGGCACCAACTAAAGTGAAAAATGTGGCTCTTCCAAGATCCCACTCTACATTTGCTGCCGCCCTATCTTCAGCGCGGTTAATGCACAGGTGCGGAAGAGAAAAGGATAAAAGAACTTATCGATGGGAGTAAGGCGTCGCTCCAGCCACTGCTCAATGACGTCGGCCAGAATCAAGTTGTGGAGATCCCCCTGTTCTCTGCTAGCAGAACTAGCGACCGAGACATATCCCGCCAGGCACAACTTAACCTCGCTATGCCCATCTTACCTGCCGTATCGGACTCAGCACCATCCTCACGACGGCTCCACGAGCTCTCGAAGAGAGCTGCTCCAGAATTTGTACTTTGGTTGGGGGATCCACCATCAGTATCTGACCAATTGAAGAAAGTAGCTGGACTGATTCAAATTGAATCAGTCTCGGTATATCTTCGGGATTAGCCCTTCAAGGCTGTACCCGCCAGCAGGTAATTAAGCGTGTCTGGCAGGCCATTGCGCACAAGGTGTGATTGCCACGTCAGCACCGTAGCCTCGTCTCCAAAACTTCCGTCAAGAACTAGGATATAGTACGACGACGATTCGAGTGACCTAATTACTAGAATCAAGGCCCGTTTTAACTGTGACCCTTATCGTACCTTCATCTAGCTGAGAATGGAGACGTGCGGTAATGCTACAAGTTCTCTCGTCGAAGTCGCGGGATGCAAACCTGGCCCGATCGTCTCACGCCTCCTTGACATCCAGAAGAGCAAAAAACCACACCAAAAATTCCTACGTTACATTAAGCGTCTCGAATGTCTTGCCTTGAGCAAAACCCACGAGCGAGAGCCGGCTGGGACTTTGATGCGGCAAATCCCCTTCCTCCGACACTGGATCAATGCTTTCCACGAGCGGAATTACCTCGCTCTATCGTATACCTGGAAGCCGTCAGAGTTTGCAGACGCAAGCAATGGGCGTTACGAAGTGCAGACCAGAGACAAGCGAGACTTCTACCCGTCGCCCGTTCGGAACTGCGTCTTCGACCGCATCATCGCCTACATGCAGCACTTGGGAGTAAAGCTTTTGTGGATCGATCGGCACAGCGTGAAGCAGCGAGAGTGCAAAACCGCATGTAACCACAAGGAGTGTAACGACAAACGAGACGCCGTTCAGACGATGGATTTGGTGTACAGTCTTAGTCACCACCCCGTTGCATTGCTCGGTAGACCTATCGAGTCTGGGGATGAAATGAATCTCCTCACGAGAATCCTTGAGGGAAAGCTCGTGGACGAGAATCGCGAAGCAGGAGGGTGCCAACTATCGACAACCACCAACCGCTCGGAATAACACAGAGCGCTGATGTTGCTAAACGCTATAACAAGCGACCGTTGGTGGACCAGAGCCTGGACGTTCCAAGAGTGTTACCGCGCAGGGTGTCAAATGACGCTCTTGATCCGCCACGCAGCCGGTCTAGAGAGGCACGAACGGACCTACGACTTGTTTGGCGACCTGCCAGGCGAGCTCTGCATCAAGTTTGTGCGCTTCTCTTTCGAAGCCACTAAGCTATGCCAAGCGTTCCAACGTACCTGGCCCCGGTCGTTGGAAGAGAGCATGGCGATCCACCGTGTCCTCGAAACAGCCGGCAGATACACACTCCTGTTGGAAAGGTCAAGCGCTATGTTTCCGACGATCATCGCCAGCATCGGAGGGAGAAATTTAGGAGATGACTGGGATCGCCTCGCCATCATTGCCAACTGTTGCCAATATCCAATCCGACTGGACAAAGGAAAACTACAACAAAACACCCACAGTTTTCCTCTGTCGATGTTGACGATGTGTCTTCTTAACGGGGAGATCATCAATAACGACAGAACTGAGGCAATCCATGGCCCATCGCCCCAAACAACCGTCCTTACGTATCTGCAGACACAATTCTTCAATAAGTTCCACGGCCCTCGAATCCATTATAGCCTAACGTTTAACAAGGGCTGCCGCTTCATCAACATGAAACTCAACGCATATGGTATCATGATCGAGGGACACCTCTAGAAACTCGGCAGAATTGTTCCGACGGCAGATTTTCCTGACCACCTGCCGTGGATGAAGGAGCCGCATAGCAGCTTGACGCTACACCAGCGGAAGCGGCTTGCCCAACTCGCTCGCGAATTACAATCACTCTCTCATATTCCTCTTGCGCGTTGTATTGAAACTTACCTGCATTTCGATTCCTTTGACGACGACGGCAATCGGTCCCCTCAGGCGGCTTTTCCCAGAATGTATATACGCGCCTCAGCACTGCTTCAGCCTCGACGAGAACACAGAAAGCGGATATGACAAACGCACTTCAATTGGCAGCATCAACACTGTCAAGCAAACAAGTACGGTTGGGGCATACGCAGGACATCTCAGATGATTATGCTCTGAACGTTGCGTTGGTGTATTCGAATTCCGAGCCAGCAGCAGTCTCACATGCAGGTAAGTGACGTCAATGCCAATGATGCACTCATAGCAATGATCTCTAAAATGAGTTGCGGCACAGAAGCGTTCGTAACGCATCCTGCATATTTTTGCGATGCAGCACGAAGAGCTGGCTATCAATGGCAAACAACTTTTGCACAAGCTTCATCAAGCGTGGGTCAGTTCTCTTGTTTATTGGCTCCACACGAAACTGAACTGACGAGGCCGGACTGTATCAGTGAAACACTCCTTCATCGATGACGGGACGAGCACCCGATGGGCTAGGGCAGCCCGATTCGCCGACAACAATGACGCACGAGGGTTCTTCTCTGACCCGCATTCACCGTCTCCACCTCGGGGTCTATTGGTCTCCGAGAACCTGTTCCATCACATCAAGGCTTATTTCGAACACTCCTGTCGAATCATGAGTTTCGACGACCATGGGAACCTCCTCCCTCCAAATGGCGCCAAGTTCGATAATGCCCTCTGCAACGATTTTGACTCGTACTGCTTCACAGCTACGATGCTCATGGAAAGGGGGTTGACCCTCGACTTCCGCCGCGCACTTTCTAAAGCCTTTGCTCTCGTCGAACAAATCCTTCGAGTCGAGCATCCTCGAACCCTAGCCTGCTTTCTCGAAGTGTTCATCCACCTTATACAACTGGGCTCCCTGAAGTAACTTCCTCTCTCCGTGACTACATCAAAAGAATGTCCGCAAAGGTCACCAGGAAGGGACATCCTTGGGGTCAAATTTGTTGGCTTCTCGGTGAACTGGACACGGAATCTCTCGACCAGGCCATGGCGCAAATCTGGAAATGCAGCACTGATATTTTTGACCGCGAACTCGGAACGTCCAGTCGATTCGCTGTGTCTGCTCGGCTCGATTACATAAAGCGCGTGGTCACTAATCATCTTGAAGAAGAGCGGCTTCTTCGGGATCTCCTTACTCAGTTTGGAGACATTCCTAGGCTCCCAACCCCGCGGGTGATGCTCAACCTGGCTCATAATTTGAACAGACAGGGACGCCATGACAAAGCGGAGGAGATGGCGCTGGAAGTCCTTTCGCTGCTTCAAGGATATGAGATATATGCTTGGAGAATTGTCGAGAGCATAGAATCTTTCAAAATCATTTCTCGTAGTCAGTTTAACCAAGGGAAAACGTTGGCAGCAGAGCAGACCATGCGAGAGGCGATACGGATGATTGTGGACCAGTGGGGAATACAACATCCTTGGGTCTCTGAATTCATGAATGTTCTGGAAGGCTGGCTTCGAGTTTGGGGCCGGGAGGAGGACGCCAACACACTACGGGGAGAAATTGAAGAGTTGATGGGAAGGGATGAAATTGACGAGCAGCTTGCTGAGGATAAGGCTTGCTTTGTTGGAACACCATCGAAAGAAGCCTGAAATATATACATGCTGCCGGAAGACATTGATTCAATTCTGACTGATCCTTATAGGTGGTTGCAACCCTGTATTCGCTTTCTATCGTTTTATTCAGGCAACTGGGAATGGGTGTGCTGCGTCATTCTGATATCAGGCAGATTACATAGCTTCTGTCATCATCTTCCCCAAAGGATCAACCACCGCTCCACTCTCCACCAGCATCAGCTCGTCGACTCTGTTCATAGCATATTCGACCCGCTTCCAAGTCTTCAAGCTCCCGGTACTGGTATCGAGTTCCCAAACCCGCGTTCGTCGGTGAAATCGCGTTCCGCCATACGAACAATACCCCCCGAACCCACTGCCACCTCCATAGCACAGCCAAACGCCAGGCTGAGGGGTTTTGCCGCCATCTTGTTGCGTTTGTTGTGGCAGCAGAGCGCAAAAATCATTCACATGATCGTGCCCGCAACCTAATGCTGATATGCCTTCTTTGACCAAAGCGTCGTAGAAGTGAGAATTGAAGCTCGGGGTTTCAGACGGTTCCCTGCGGCGGCCGTTGCGTATACTAAGATGGCGGTCACCAAACTCGGGAAGGGGGATGTGTAGGAAAGCTAGAGACAGATGAAAGCGATTGTCGTTAACGCCCTTCACACGCGCGCTTCGTTGTGCTTGGGAAGTGTCCAAGAACCAGTCAATTTGGCTTTGCTTGATAGGGTCATAGTCGGGATTATGTATCTTGCTCGGTATTTGACCGTGCGAATCCAGGAAATATAAAGTCGATAACGGGACTTGTGACGGCGCGAGAGCCAGAACCTGAAGGCAAAAATTGCCTATGCCGTCGACATGCTCTGGGCCTGACTCGCAGAGGCTGAAAGGAAGGTTCTGAAGTATTGACATCTGTGCCGCGCCTGTGATATTGTCAGCAAGAGTGAACAGCTATCATCTCCAACGCCCTGCTTACTAGGGACTGCATAATGAATGATCTTGAGGAGCAAAGCAGTCGATACCGTTTGCGAGAGTGCAAGTGGTACTGGCTGCTTTATAAAAGAAGTTACTTACGTGATAATGCGTGGTTGCCCTCACTATCATGATTGCCAAAGACGGCTGCGAATGGGATTGAACGCTCGATGACAGGAGCAACCACCTTGAAGAGGGCAGATTGGCTGTCGGGGATGTCGTGGTGCACCTGATCTCCAGTGAGAATCACAAGGTCTGGTTTCTCGACATCCAAGATTCTTTCAATGAAGTCAACCGTCAGTGGGTCAGCCTCGCTCTCTGGCAGATCTTTCCCATGGGCATCAATAGCATCTTTGCATATCCCGACACCGGTGACCATGTGCGTGTCAGAGATCTGGACAATCTTGAATTTGCCATCCTCCCTGACTCTCAAAGCCACCGGAACATCTGGTCTCGGCTTCGCCCTGCCGTGGAGTACGCTCAGTCTTGCAACCGGTACGTTTGGCTGAGCGTTAAGTTGGAGCGATGATTGCATGAGAGCCCATTGTGGTCGTGGGTCAACGGCATCCACACCAAAGAGAACGTCCACCGCTGTCACAGCCTGGTCGATCATGCCGGAGAACTTGCTTCGTAGCACCCAGATTCCGCCAGGTCGACTCTCCCATGAGTGGCCTGAGCTAGGATTGGGAGGCAAATCGCCGACTCTGATATCCATAACCAGCAGGTCCTCAGGTGCAAGCTCTTCCTCATTCGCTAGCGCTACATACAGCCATGCAGTCTGCCGAGCTGTATATAGGTAGAGCTCCTTCTCTATGCGATGCCATATTCGCGGGTCCGGTCCGCAGGTGGGGGGAGAAACTGTCGGAGAGAATATGCGTATGGTGAGATCCGTGACAACTGTATGAGGAACAGTGGCCGTGGTATGAGGAGTGGATGACGTCGCCATTTGGAGACACTCCTCCTAGAGGAACGGGACTAGAGCGGTGAGAAGCGAAACGAGACTAAACGAGGCAGTGAAACGGCGAAGTGGTGAACAGAAAAACGGCAGACTCTTCGCTAAAGCGGAAATTGCAAAGATGGGGCTAAGGCGAACGGACAGCAGGAAGAGGTTGCAGCTCCTTAATGATAGCTGAGAGTTGCTCCGGGAATTTCTGTTTGCCCGAGAAATACGTGTGTAATTACGTGTACTGTAACGGATTGCATGCGAGACAGGGCATCAGAGGTCTTCAAGAGGTCCGTTGCAGTAACTTTAACGTCATCGTTTGCCACCGGATACCCTCCCCACTCCCTCTAGCCTGCTGCTCTTGTGCCACCCTCCAAGTTCCAACCAGCGCCAGGGCGAGCCAATGGAACAGCCGAGCAGGTCCTCGATCAACAAACCCGCGGAAACCGATGGAGCCACAACGGACCGATGAGATGGTGTTCGTAGCAGCAGCCGGCTAACGAGTGCTGATGCGCCAAAAGCTGCTACAGCGAAGCCTGACGGAGCCATCAACTCATCTCTCTACCCAAAAAGCGTACATTGGACCTGTGCGAGGAAAGCCATTCTGCGGCAGGGTCGAATGCCGCCCACTCAGCCGGCTCGCGCGAGCACAAAGCGGCTAGGTTCACACGAGACCACGGTCGAAGTGGGTCCCGACGGCGCGCAGTCCTCACGTTGTCCCACAAGTCCCAGCTCATGTTCATCCTCAGCCAGCCCGACATAGAACTCCCTATAGCCCGTCGAATGAAGCAGAAACGCTGTCAGTGCCGGGCTTGCCCGCGGTAGGTGGGTGCTGAACGCCTGGGAGACTGATGGAACCCCACCGCCATCTAAACGGCCAATCATATCAGTAGCTGAGACTCGTTCAAAACTGAATGCGTCTCAGCATATCTCGGCAAACGCATGCCTTTTGCACGACTGCAATTGATGACTCAGCAAGCGCGGGCCAGCACTCGCCCGAAGTTGCGCCGGCCAAAAACCCGTTCGCGTTCCCGGAGTGAGGGCCGGCTCCGTAACTACTCCCAAACGGTGCCGGCGACGGAGACCGGAATGCGTCGCCCATTCTACTTCGTTCACCCCCATTGAGTCCTCCAGCACGCGCCCCGCGCATTCGCGATAGCGGTGTATTTCTCGGCGCCAGGATCCCATTCCCGGTTCGGGGACGCGAACCAACTGCGCCCGACCCTTGAGCCTCGGTGTAGGGCCTTACTGGCCTTGCTAGCCTAGCTCGCTCGCTCATGCTGTGTCCGTCGTGGGCTTCCTCATCTCCCCTTAAACCCTAGAACTCCTTTTTCTCTACCTTCTTGTCGTTCTTCTTTACTCTCTACGGGCGCTCCCTGTTGTTATTTGTCTTGCTCCCATGTCACAAACTAGCCACGGCCCTTGACCTCGTGGGTCGCGCGGGACGCGCTCACGACTAATCCGCTTAAAAGCAAGACGGACCAATAACAGTATGATCATGGATCGACGGGAACGATCTATGATCAGGGGGATCAGCGATCGTTGACAATGATCAATGGTCATAAGGAGATCGTTGTACACGAAGAACGATCGCCTGTAAGGAAGCTGTATTTAAAAGACACAATCTCTAGGCCTTCGGGCACCACTGTAGCTTCCTCAGTAAGCAATCATACAAGCAGTTCACCCCTACTGTTGGGACAATTGCTTGTGCTCTTGTTGTGAACCTTTTGGCTTCACCGAACCTACGACTCCGACCCAGTCAATACTTCTGAGAGTCCCTTTCAGAGCTAGGGGCTGTGGTGTTCGTCACATGTGCATCTATTTCTTCTCAAATCAGCCCCTATGATCGACACTCTCTTTTCAGCTTTTCTCTACGCTTGTGTCGGTGCAACACCACAGTGACTCTGTGCTTGATGGCCCGCAATAGAAGAGGCAACGTGACGCGGAGCTACGCCACAAACCCAGGACCTTGCTATGCGGTCGACAGCCCTCCGTATCGCATGGGCGAAGCGGGCACCGCCCACGACCATACCAGACAAAGTGGGCAGACATTCCAAGAGAGTTGATATAGCGTTACCAGGGAAGCACACTCGACTATTTTACGACCACCTGTCTCGGAGCGAGCCCGGCGTGCTCAGCTCAGAACAGGCATGGCCCAGCTCAACACATACCTGCATCGCATCAGAGCAACACCGTCAGATCAGTGTGCGTGTGGTCAAGCAAGAGAGACAGTGGACCACTTCCTCCTCCGATGCACGCAGTGGGATGAACACCGTACGGAGATGCTGCCATGTACGGATGTCTACAGGGGCAACCTCTCCTTCTACCTGGGGGGAAAGTCGCGCTCGGATGACAAGCACTGGTCTCCTAACATGCAGGCGGTACGGGCGACGATGCGCTTTGCGATTGCCACAGGTCGTCTGGGGATACAACAACAACAGAACGGATCAAATTAACCTCACCATCCTAAACCCCGACTAACCCCCCCCCCTCCCCTTTTCATCTCGTGTCACACCGAGTAAGCGCGCTTCAACCGCCGAAGACAGGACGTTGAACACTTGGAGAATTGGCCTTCAAGTCAGCTTACTATCCGTGCTACTAACCCACGAGCATACGTAGCAGAAAGGACAAAATTGTAAGGAGATAAGCCAGAAAAGGAGGATGTACGGGCTTCAGGAGATCAGGATCCATTTTAGGACATGTACTAGTAGACACGTGGTAGTTGCCCTTTCGGGTTAAGCCCGCCGGGTGGAATAAATTTTGTGTGTGTGTGTGTGTGTGTAATTGCTCAATCACCTCGTCGCTGCAGGCAAGGTGCTGTGCTTCGGAGTGTCGGACACACCCGCGTGGGCGGTCAGTCGAGCCAACGAGTACGCGCGCTGCTACGGCCTACGGTCCTTCTCGGTCTACCAGGGGCGGCGGTCGGCCGCGGCGCGCGATTTTGAGCGCGATACCATCCCAATGTGCCGCGCCGAAGGTATGGCGCTAGCGCCCTGGGATCCCTCGGTGGCGGCATTCCTGCGCGCCGGCAACTTCCTCCCGCCGTAGCATCCTTCCCCGCCGCAACAATCACCATCTCCAAAACCGCCCGTCATGCGGAACGAGCACCGTGAGGAAGCGGAAGAGAGCGGCCCCTGCGCTGGGTCGGTAGCCTCGCCGGCTGTGTTCGTAATAACTTCCGTGGCGACCTGCAAAGACCGTCGCCATTATAGTAGTATTGTCATCCATCTCCGAGACCAGTGGGAAACCGGGAAGTTCTCAACAACACTACAAAGAGCGGGAAATGGACTGCTCGATATTTGTCTTGTCTCAAAACGACCTCGGGCCGACTAAGCCATACTTGCGGCGACGAACGTCGTGTGGTACGGCGGTGGTGACAGTGGTGGCAATCGGATGATGAATGTCACTCGAATTTGTTTTGCAAAGGTCCTCCCCAATCAACTGTTTACCTCTTCATCAGCTGCACTCCTAGCTCCTCATCTCTTCGTCCTCGTTTCCTGTGCTTCCTTCACCTTCATGTTCACTCTCTACACCTGAGGATCCTATCTCATATCTCTGTCGTCTGCTAGCCGAGACTGATGAGGACGGACTCGCCGGTCTCCTACGGCCCACACGTGCTGGGAAGAGGGTTGCCGGGTAAACTCTCGTTGCCGGATTGGAGGAGCTACCTGGTCGGTTTTCGTCTGTTTCAAACACTCCCAGTGGTCGATACTCGACGAAGCGACCGGACAGAGTGCGGGTCCTAGTAGTACCCGCCGCCAACTCGAAATGCCAGATGTCCATCACTCTGGGGATCCGTCCGGGCGCTTGCTGAAGCATGGGGGCTACATAATCAGCCTCGCCAATGATGAGAAATTGACGATAGGGACCATAAGTCTCCGTGAAGTTGAAAGGTTGTTCGTAATCGAGATGCTCCAGCCGTTGATCAATCCAAGCCGTGTCGAGGTACTTTGCTACTAGATTGGTTGGGTCGACATTCGTCGGCATGGCTTCCCAGTCCCGGACCCACTCACTGAGGCTTCTCATGCCTAAACTCCGGTCAACGGTTGAGCAACAGCTCGACACCAATCGACTGTCTGGCCGCAACTGAACCTTGACAAATGCCGACCGCAGCCTCTCGCACACAGCGATTGCGGTGTGAATGAGGCACACACACGGGGGACAATAAATGGAGAGAGTGATGATGGGGAGCCTGGCACGAAGGAACGCCTCTTGCTCAGGGGTCCGGTCCATTTCCACTATTTTCAACACATCAGCCAGTATGCCGAAATCGGATGCTTCGTTCCTGATTGCCGTGTCGACTTTGATCGCGTCATGGACAATGTCCCCTATCGTGTTGCGGCCGCTTCTACGGCGACTCGATAGGTCCCAATAAGGCGATTGGAAAACGAAGTGCTGGACCTGAGAGCCGAGCACGCGAACGTCGCATGGCTCATTCGTCGTCCGCCTGCGACAGAGACTGGTCAAAGCGAAATACTTCGGATGATTCTGTATTTCCGACGGATGTGACGCTAATCATCTCGCAGTTAGAATAGGAGCACTCGGCAAATTCTGGGAGCTTCTAAAATTTGAGGAAAGAAAAGATGACGTACTGGACTCCGATGCGCTGTAGTCCGCTTCGGTCGTTCCTGAATGGCCCGCTTGGATGCCATCCACGTCCCGTATATGCTCTTCAACTGTCCTGCGATCGAGTGTTCCAGCCTCCGTCGAAGCTCTCGCGGACCGCGCAGCCTCAAGGTACGTCGGATAACTCTCAGTGGCCTCCTCCACGATGGTCAACCTAGGAATGTCGAGAATGGATTCGATATCCTCAACGATAACGCGGTCCGCGATCTCTCCGCTCATATGAGTCAGTTCGAAGAGGCGATCCACGAAGTGACCCAGGGTGTTGACGAGTTCTTGGAACCTTCCCCGGTCGTGGATAGCCCACTTGGTTCTCGCGACCGCGCTCCCGCGGGCAAACCCCTCCAGCCTTGTCGCGTTTCGAGCCACGAAACGGCTTGCCGAGGTCCGGAAAATGGCCAGGCTTTTTTTGCTGAGGTAGTCGATCATTCGGGACAGGGACCGGGGTGAGTCCGGGCTGCGCACTCCGTATGAAGTCCGCAGTTTCTCTGAGTCGGTGAGATGCTTCTCGATATCGAGGAGGATTCTCTTGATGACTCCTGCCACCCCCTCGTTCAGGAATTGCAGGTGACGATGGTTGTCATCGAAAATGCCAACGTTCTGGCCCCAAATCAGAAGCCTCGCCTTTTCAATGTCGAGTTTCAGCAGGACGACTTCAATGTCCCTGGTCGCTCCCTGGTAGAGCTTGAAGTAGCCGAAAGCATCAATGCAAGAGGTAAACAGGCCGGCCACTCCGATGACGAAGGCCGGAATTTCCAGCACACCGCCAGACATGGCCTCCACGCGAAAGATTTAGTAAGTGCTTAGTAGAGTTAGGCAAGGTAGGGAGGTGCTCTGAGCGCCTCTGAAGAGAAGCCTAGAGAAGAGAGGGAAAGGGCAGCAGCGAGCACGGAAAAACCGGAATTTTGGGTGAAGAGATCTGCTTGACAAAATCACAGGTTCCGCTCGGGAGCCTTGGGGGCAAATACATAGCCAAGTATCTCCCAAGTCTGTCGCGCTAGCGACGCATGACAGCAGGGCTCGCAAGCCACCTCAGCCTCGGGGACTTCGAGTCTGCCCTGGTTAACGCCTTGGGGGCTCCGCCTTCTCCAGCTGCTAAAAAGACACTGTCTATTGGGGTGCCTTGCGATGTGCCTTGGCGTAAATGACAAGACACGTCTGCGTTGCACCAACTCCCATCACTACAGGCTCAACGACTACCACCAGCCAAGGTCCTAAGCACCGCCAAAGTCAGCGCAGCATTTCCAAGCCGCAATCTTTAGCGCGGTCCGCTTTGGAAGAGGGGATACTCGAGGCCGCTTTCGCAAGCTTTGAGGAATGGCCACTTGAAGCGGTCCTCAAGCGCCTTTGGGTGGACTGGGCAGCGACTTTTCAGGTGGAGTTCAAGTGGAATCCTTTGTACGAATCATGGACAAAATGTTGGAGGAACCAAAACGGAAACCGGTTCCCGTCTGGGAACCTGTCGGAACGGAAAGGTAGATATACCGTCTCCCGCAACACAAAATGACCGTACACCGGAGAGCCCGCGGCGCAAGTCACTAGCAGGGAGGACTTCCTCGACGGGGCGCGCTCTCCCTTCAAGGGTTGCCTCCACGGCTGAGGAGGTGATGATTGAAACGGTAGGGAGCGCGTTCGCGGTCAGTTTTCAGTACCCCGTATTTCAGTTCCGTTTTCCGACTTTTGCTATGGTGTGAATCTAGTATCGCTTTTTTGTGACCACAAATTTCACCAACGCGTTGCAGAGCCTGCTCTTAGCCAACCAAACGTGTTTGTGACCCCCCTCTACACGTCTTGGCTAATGGCCGCTTTCGTGTCCACATGTGTAGCCCCACTCGACTGGCTGCACCAGCAGGCGACCTGCCAGCTCCGGGCGAAATAAAATCCATCCATTCATCCAATAAAATCCATCCATACGTGCCCTTTCCGCCGGTGTAATGGGCTGGCCCCATGATGGCCTTGCAACTGTGGTTGTCCTACATGCAAGCTCCGACGTCACGCTCTCCAAGTACCTTGAGCCGTTCCTCTTACTTAACCGACGTGCGACATACGTGTTCAGGCAGAATCATACCGAGTACCTAAGTACGCAGGGAGGCACGATATTACTTAATTACAGATAAAGAGAGGAACAGAAGAGATAAAATCCATCATCCCCTCCACTTATACCCCAGCGGCCTAACCCACGTAACCGAGAGCACCCAGCACCACACCTCCCAAGCCGGTCATGGTCCAAGTCAGTACTGGCCAGCTAACGAACCCTACAAACTGCAGGACACAAACAAATGCTCCACGGCCCAGTCCATCATGTGCTCACACACATGATAAGCCTCATCCACTTCGTTTGCCAAACGTGCCGCGCCCTCTGCGCGGCGCTTGCAGTTGACCACGACGAAGAAGGCGCACAGCGAGGCCAAACCCTCCTCCGCCACGGCCAGTGGGCCCGATGGTGCCAGTTCCGCGCCAAGAGCGAAGGCGCCCGCGCAGATCCCTGTCGCCTTCTGTATGCACAACGCATATGTTATGGCCGAGGCCCCCAACTCGGCGAGCTTACTGCAGGCATTTTCGCCTGCGAAGCTGGCGAACTTCCCCAGAGGCGAGTGGGCGCACGCCTCCAAGCTCGTGCATGGGATGTTCGTTGGGGATCCCGTCGTGATCGAGGCGGATGTGCTGTGGGGGCAGTTGGTGATTGTCGGGGCGCAGGAGGTTATCGTGATCACTTGCTTCTTCTCTAGAGGCATTATCCGATGCGCGTAGGTGCCCTGGTGGAGAGAAGGACTCAGGAGCAGCCACGCAAGCGCAGCTATCCAGCTCGTGCGGAAGAAGCTCAGGTAGGACAGACTCATGGTTGCTTTGCGAAGCGCCAGGCACTACGAATGAGTGAAGAAGAGAACATGGTACTGACTGGGAGACTGTTTAAATAATTGTTTCCCCATTTCCCGTTCCCGACCAGCCCCCATCTCTAGACCCCCTTCGGAGAATGACTGTGAGGATAGGGCTAAAACCCATGCAGCCAGTTGGTTCCAGGTTAGAGCGTTCTGCTTCGGCGTAGCTGAATCACACCGCCGAACTCGATGGCGCTCGCTGGTCTAGGAAGGAATTGGCCGTGATTGGGCATATCTCGTTCTCGGTGCGAATGGCTAGTTAAACGTTTGGTTAAACCGGGGGCTAGGTCAGATGGAACATAGAAGTGTTTTCTGGCGGTGCCGTGCATGCTGATTTCAGATTGAGTCAGAGATAGGTAATAATAAAAGGATGAGGATGGATGCTGTTGCAAAATGTCAAAAACCCGAACCTTCGAGGTACTAAAAGTCCTCTGGTTATTCGGTGAGGCTTTGGATTTCATATGCCTCTTTGCTGCCTATGTACACAGTGACAAGTGTCTGTTGCATACTGGAGGTATCCCGAAAAGAGTGGGAATATGCGGGAGGCCTACAAATTCCTGCGGCTCTTATAGGCTGAACTGGTCAGTTGACGGGCGCCAGCTTCTTACACCTTACCGGATGGGCTAGCACATGGCTAGCCAGTTCCAAATAAGTGGAAGGCGATTAATGACTATTTGTACCGATTTGCTCGGGGGTCACTGCAGCTGCAGTATGCCGTGGGCCTCAAAAGCCGCCAAAATCTCAAGACCAATGGAGTTATTGCCCACGGTAAACCGGAATGTTTGCCAGCCAATATTGAGTGGCGGGGCATCCTGGTGAAAGCTGCTCGTTATGCAAGTACGTTAGATCAAAATCCTGCTCGTGCCATGTCGCGATACCGCAGCCGCAGCTGTCCTGCAGGATCACTGTTATCTGGCACCAGTCATTCCCATCTGCCTGTTTGCCCTGCAGTGTCCTGGCTGCAGGAGGTGGCCTGCCACAGTCCACTTGACTCCATGTCCAGCACACCAACTTCACAAGCCTGACCAATGGACTTTGCCAATATTTTGGTCACGAATACCCGCCATAGCCGGAGCAAATCCAGTCGCGGGTGTACAGCGTGATACAAAGGACCTGTCCCACCCTTACAATCAAATTCAAGTGTTGCGGCCCCTTCAATCCTGGTTTTTCTTGACTACTCGTACTGTTGCAGTGCAATTGTGCCCTTGCTTGCAGAGAATCTCGACTCGCCACTCGACCTTAAGGATATCAGCGCACCAAAAATGGCAATTCCGCAGTTCCTCTGCGCAAACTGGGATCCGGACAGCGCAGGCTGCAAGAAAGTGGGCAGATATAGTTGCAAGAACTGTCTTCTCGTGTTGGTGAGCAACATATGCACAGCCCTTTCTCTCTCACGCAGCATGTACTATGTCTGAATGAGCGTCATCTTAGTACTGCGGTTCGGACTGCCAAAAGTCCCACTGGACCCTCCACAAAACAGACTGCAAGGCGCCCCTGGGCAAAGAGACGTGGAACCCCGATTGGGTTTTGGAGAACCGGACACCGGCCTTTATCAGAGGGGGAATAGGGGTGCAGTTTGGGGGGAAGAAATACATGTGGGGCAACGTCCCTGCCTTTGATGTTCTTCAACTTGGATCAAACGAGGGGGAAGCTTATCGAGGGCAGTTGCGCCTCCTGTTTGCCGGTGCGTGTTTGACTCGGCTGGACCTTATTCAGCTCACAAACTAAACAAGATTCTTCCCCCGAAGCATCCGGTGACCTTCGAAATGTCGCCAAGACAATCGCCCACCTCCCTAGCAGCTACTCCCAGTCGGTCGAGGTTTCAATGAACGACCGCGATCTTGACATTGTGGCTCGCAATGCCATCATGCTCCTGATTGCCCTCGCAGTCGACGACATCGACGAAGCGGTTGATTGCATCATCCACGTCTGGTACTCGGCTCTCATTCGCAAATCCGACCTTGACATCCTCCAGCAACGGATTCGTCCTCTCATCGAAAGCGTGTGCGAGAAGATCAAGGGAAAATCACCCACCTGCCTCTTGACAAAGACCTGGCAATTTGGGCAGCGCTCCCTGAGGCTCGTGTTGGAAAAGTCATCATGGGACAGCCTTCTGTCCTTGATGGATATTCCAGAAGGCTTGACGGCAGAACAGGCACACCAAATCCGCCGAACCGTTACCGTCGCTGAACCCCGGAAGGACTATCGTGATCGACATCTGCTCCTTCAACCCCGGCCTCCTTCCCGTCGGACTGCGAAGAACCAATTTCGGAAAGACGGGCTCCTGTTGCCATTTGGGTCTCGACGCAAGGACTTTCAAGAACCAAATCCGTGAGTAACAGGCGGCACCAACCGGGCAGCGCAGCGGGAATTTACTAATGGACTACAGGACCTTTTTCCGGACTACCCACACCTGGCCGATGCATGACAATGCTGATCCTCTCAACGGTTGGTCGTCGAAAGAAGTTGAAGAGTGCTCGAGTGGGCCTGCGGCGGCTGATATCTACGGAAAGCTCTTCTACCACATCCGCGCAGTACTTCGGGCCTTCGTGCTTCGTCTCTCTGACTTGCAAGTGACTTTTCGGCTCTTTCAGATGGATGCTTCTCAGCTTCCAGACCACCTTGAGAGGGGTTCCTTCAGTCGAATCGAGGTAAGGAGATCCAGTCTACATCTTCCATCCTCCGTATGCTACCAGATATCTAAGCCGCTTCGCATAGGTCTCCAATATTTCGGACGGGGGGTATCTTGGGGTACACCGCACAGTTTTTTTGATGGTGCCTCTGCTTCAAGGGCCTCTCATCAACCCCCATGCGACTCTCATCACTCTTTTCATGAACGTTGTGGACGAGAACATGACAGACCGAGACCGAATGACCCAGGCGGCGCATAGCCCAACGGCGAAGCGCCTTCTCAAGTACCTCCCGCCCAAGGGAATGCCACTCAGCCACAATGACCCCGAGATCATCAAGTTCTCATTTGCTCAGGACAATGTTGCAACCTATGACCACATCTTCGACCGGTAAGCAAACACTAAACAAACCGGTTCCTCCTTCCGTGACTTTAACTGTGCCAAAAGGTTCATGAAGGATTTCGAGTTCGAGCTGGCGCAGTTCATTGGGGTGGCAATGAAAGACAAGCACACTGTCATCGAGAAGTGGCCGTTCAGATTGAAGCTCCGGCCGGGTCAGCCCGGCGCTCAGGAGGAGTTTGACCGGCTGCTGGGTGGAGGGGTGTCGGGGAAGGAACGCTACGTGGAGTGGAAGAGAATTGCGATGTATGAAGATGAGATTGTAGACGAGTAGTTAGTGAAGGACAAGTAATAGCCCAGCCTGGCACCTATTCAAGCCCCCGCTCGGGCCGTCCAGGCCGTTCCGAGGGAAACCGGCAACACGTGGATCACAAGCCTGGCTGCATTCTCTTTGCCACATTCGTCCAATGCGTTGACAAAGAGCTAGACTGAACGAGTCTGCAAGACCTTTGGAAGGGACGACTCAATGAAGGGCTGCAATTCCTCCTCATGCCAGTGCCAGTCCTTGTCTGGCTTGCCGTATTGCTAGCTTCGTCTCAAATTGTCGACGAGATCCTGCAGAGCGTCGGGGGCCTGCCTAAGAACCTGATGAAGGAAGGACCGGAAGAAGCCAAGAGGAGTCCTTTGGAGTTTATCGCCGCGGCCGTGAAAGAAGAATGAGAGAACAAGGGCGTTGTCTCTGGCTCCAGGGTTGACCAACATCTACGGAAATGCTTGCAGCCAACCTCTCGGCATCGCCAGTGCTGTGTTTGCGTCGCGGCGCCGAGTAGGGTGCGAGCTTAAGCAGCCTCACTCCAGCCTCAGCACACATCCAGCAGCTGCTCGATAAAATCCTCAAATATGACAGCGTCAGTAGACCAGGGTAAACACGCGCCAGCTCAACGCCTTTCTGGGTATATGCGGCGAGAATCTGAAACCTCTGCTCGCGGTTGAACTCGTCAACTTGTACAGGCGTTGCTCCGCTTGGGGCCCATCCCTGACGTCGATGCCCACTCCGTTTGTCACAGCCAGACTCGTCGATGAAGATCAGCTGATACGATCGGCAGTCGGATAGTTTGTAGAGATACAGTTCTCGTAGATCTGGGTTCCGTTGTTTCACCACACGGCCGTTTGTCTCCCTCGACCATCCCTCGGTCTTCAGCATTCGAGACATCGCGGTAGGGGGCTGTCTCCTCTGTGTCTCTAGTTCCTCCTCCGGGATTCCTTGCCTGGGTGTCCGCTAAACAACTCCGGGCTTTCGGCGAATATGGTCCTGACGGTAGTCTGACACGGGGTTACGATGTGGCGCAAACTTATTCTCAGAAGCAGAAGTCCTCAGGTGCGTCATTCTATGGCTGCAACATGCTTGATTTTGTGCTGATACTAACCACTCAGCAATCACTAGCCAATAGCACCAGCCACATGGAGAACACATCATCGAAAGGGACCCCCCCGGCCGAGTGCGAATCACAGTCGACTGCTTCCGTTCAGTCCAGCATTGGGCGGAATACAGTCAGCAGGCACGCAGCCAATGGATCCGAGGACCCGGGCGACATCTCCAAAGGCCAGAGCATCTACCCAATATGGGACGCCGAGCCCGAACATAATCACGACGGCGGTGTGGGAGATTCAACTACCGAGACGGATCAACATGATACAACAACGGTTGCTCCAGAGAGTCGCCACCCTGCCGACGAGGAAAACAACCCGGACATTGCGCGCATGGAAGCCAACTTGGATTTCACCTCCGAGTTCCCAATGGCGACACGCACAGCGGCTTCTTGGCGTTCGACGCCGGCGGAAATCTCCGAGAAGGCAGAAAAGCCGGCCAACACCTCTGCCGAGGAGCACAATGCAAATTCGTTAACGTTAGAGGTACGGGAGGCAACCCTGACTTTAGCATGGCGTGCAATGGCTGCTATGAACCATCGTCACCTAGCCCCTGGTACGGAAGCCTTGAGAGCAGACGATCCTGCTGTTCACAGAATTACGACACCAGATCAAAATCCGTCCTCCGTCGGGCCAACAGCGCGGCCAACTGTTTTCGATCCAGTACGGTCATCATCAGCGCAATCACAGTCACCACATATGCCGGAGGATCATATGCTGAAAGATTACTTCCGACAACCGACCGTACCGGAAGTGGAGGATAATGAAGTACGCACCGCTCAAAGTCCCATCACAATCCCAGACGGCAGCCCGATCCGCGCCTCTGCAACTCGGCAATTACCTCCGGTGTCGTTCGAGTCGAGTTTCCCGGCGACTCAGACCTTCGGTGTCGCAACGCATCCTGCGGGACGGCCCACACCCACACGACACCAATTCATCGTACCAGCTCCAGCACAGAGGGAGTTATTGGAAAGGGCAACCCCCGCCCCCTGTGGTCGCCCGTTTTCACAAATACCCCGGAGACATGGCCATCGATCTTCCGGTTTTGTGTCACACCAGAGCCGGCTGCCTCCGGTACCTCAGGGCTTTGGGCCGATGCGAGAGATGTTCGATGGCGACCATGTTGGTGAACATTGTGCTCTGCTGCCCCATTCGCGCCCGTCCCTGCGCCGGCCGGTGAGCCGTTGTGCCCCGGCCCTTCATCGTAACCCCGCTTGGTCCCGGCCCTAGCCCCTCCGTTGCCATTTGTCGGCTGCTCTGTAGATGTCCAGGTCGTCGTAAGCGCCTGTCGCTTCGCCACCGGGGTCTGGAAGAAGGCCGACGCTGAGCGCTTCTTTTGTGTCGAGCTGGGCGGCTGGCTCTGCGGGTTCGCTTTGGTTCCGTTCGGCGGTGACGACGAGACAGACTCCTTGGTTTCGTCGAGAAGGAAGTTTTCGCAGCCTGAGTAGATGTGGCCGTTGATGTCGAAGGCCTTGACGCATCTGTTTCAAATGGGGCAAACGACCATGTCAGCAGAGTACCAAAGACGCAAAAACGGGTGCCGACACAAAAATGCGTGGGAGGGGTGACGCGCTGGACGAGGACGCGATAGGCTCAAGTTTAATTGATTGAGCTACAGCTCCAAGGCGCTGAGTGGCCCCACTCTGGCCTGCAGCCCATGCTGCTTTGTCGGCCTGGACCCGCCCCGACAGTTTGCTGCGGCAGTGCTGGTGGGCCTGTGGGGGCCTCGGACGGTTGTTCCCCTGTCGTGTAACCTCGCCCGACGCCCGAATCGAGGTTTGGGATCTCTGGTTTATGATTAATAGTGCATGAATGCAAGAGTGTGAAGCGCAAGGATGCGGACGACAGCGAATGGTGAAGGTGATAGGGGTGATGGCGCCGGCGCTCAGGTTCAGGACAACAACTCTGAATATGAACAACAACAGGAGGTCAGGCTGGGTAGAATCGTCGACCAAGGACGCCTTTGTGCCACAGTGTCTAAGAGGGGAAAAATTATTGCCACGTGCAGTTTTTGGTTCGTGCATCTCCTTGGGCGTGCAGACATGGAGGGCATGGACTTGGGGGCAGCTTCAATGTCGAGCCTTTGACTGGGTGACCAACAAAACCAGGAACATGCTTTGCAGTCAAGAGAAGACGTGAGCACATGAACAGAAGTATGGACTGGGAGCACCGTAGGAAAGGAGTTGGCAGAACATTTGCATCAAGAGAGAGCTGCAACTGGAGAAGCGGCGGGAGATACGGATTTCGTATTGCCGTCACGCCTTCCCAACCAGCAACTCACACAGAGTCCCAAGGCTTGTTCTCTCGACAAGCAAACCCCCAGACATGATTCACTCTGGCTTTCTCACCAACTGCTTCTCCCAGAACAAGCAGTACCGCTCAGCCGCTCTCTGGCCGTCGTTTTCCCGCACTCCGCGAAGCCACTCTTCGTCTGGTTCCGACCGAAGCCAACAGTCCGGCTGGGCTCCAGCCTGAAGCAGCACCTCGACAATGTCCCAATATCCCTGGACAATGGCCGCGTTCAACGCGCTGCCGTACTCGCCACCGCGCAGGTTAACATGAGCACCCTTGCTGAGCAGCAGCTTGACAGAGTTGATCTGGCCCGAGTAGGCCGCCGCCTGCAGGGCGCACCCGAACTGGCCGCCTTGCGCGTTGACGTCGATGCTGAGGCACCGGTCGAGCAGGGTTGCCACCCTGGCTTCACTGACCGTGCACATGAATATCTCGTAGTGCGCCGCACACGCCGCCTGCAGCGGGAAGCCATAGACGCCGGCGGCGAGGTTCGGGTCGGCGCCGTGGTCCAGTAGGAAGCCAATTTTCTGCAGCACATCGAGTTCGAGCTGGTCATCAAAACTCGACCCCAATCCTAGTGTCCTAAAAAGCCGTCTCTGGAGTACCGCATGTAGTGCAGTCGCCGCATTCTGTGGTCGTCCCCGCGCGTCGTTGACGTCGACGCCCTGGTCGAGCAGCAGTAACATCAGCTTCTTCCAGCTTTCGAAGGATGTCGGCGAAGCTGCCGCGGCATGCCACGCACTCTCCCAGTGCCCCCCTTCTATGTGAACATTGGCCTTGTACTTGAGAAGTAGCTGCGCTAGATGTGTCTTGGCAGGGAGCTCGTCGTCCGCTGTGCCGCGGCCGTCTTCAACCCGTGGCATGTAGCGTGTCGAATCGTCGGATGCCGAGTCGTGCCGGTGTGCTGGTGAGTCGTCATCGTCTCCGTCGTGAAGCCCTCCCCCCTCGCCTTCCTCTGAATTGCCAGCCTCCAAATCGCCTTCCTCCGAATCGAAGTCCTCCAAATCGCCTTCCTCTAAATCGAAGTCCTCTAAGCTGTCGTCGTATTCGCTGTGCTCCCATTCGGAATCATAAACATCGTCGCCGGACGAGCAGGCGGCCTGAAAGACACAGCCGTACTCCCCGCCGCTAATGTTCACCTCAGCGCCATGTTGAAGAAGGAGCTGCACGGTGCTGATGTCGCCGCCCACTGCAGCCGCTTGGAGCGCAGTCTCGTACTTCCCGCCCAGCTGGTTGACGTTGGCACCATGGTCGAGCAGCAGCTGAACAAGATGGGTGTTGTGCATCCTCCTGGCCGCAGCCTGCAGTGCGCTCCCGTACTTGCCACCAGAGGCGTTAACGTTGGCTCCGTGGCGCAGCAGGATGCGTACCATGTAAGCCCGCTGGCGAGCGTATGGGCTGCAGCAGGCCGCTTGCAAGGCGTTTCCGTAGATCCCCCCCTGGGCGTTCACGTCTGCCCTGCGCCGCGACAACAGCAAGAGGACGAGCTCCAGACTGCCCTCATTGCAAGCGTCGTGGAGAGGATAGGCCGATTTGGCGTCGCCGGCATTCACGTCGGCGCCGCGGGTGGAAGGCAGCATGAATCGAGCTATCCCTCGGTCCTCGGTCATCGTCGTCACATCCAGGGCTTCCGGGTCAGACGGCGCATCTCCTTCGAGATTTCGGAGAACAGGCGGGTACTCAACTAGGCTCCTGCTTCTGGCGAGAACTACCCTTGTGAGACATTCGTTTACCTCTTCCTGAGTCAGGTAATCAGCCGTAGATATCACCAGGTCGGTTAATTGACGGAGGCCGAGCGCCGACACGAGCAGGTGAGGCTGCCACATATCCTCCGTGAAGGATGAAATGAAATCACTGCCTGATATGGCCACCAAGAACAAACTCAAGCTGCGGAAGGCCAGAGCTTGTTTGACAACATCGACGACCTCGGAGGGCCAGAGCGCGCGGGACACGTTCTCAAGATGTCCAAACCATTCCCTGGTAGCGGTGAGGGACAATGGGTTGACGAAACGCCCATGGTCTTCTTGGCGATAATGGACGCAAGTCACGCCCACGTGGTACGCAAGACTCGCGCGGGCGATGTGGAGGCGTGCCTCGAGCTCGGTAAAAGAGAACGTCGCAGCAGGGCCCTCGGACATGCGCAGACGCTGCGACGTAAGGTACTCTTTGATGGAGAAGTGAGCTATGACAACAGTAGCTTCGTCAGCGTGGCCGCCGATCCTGTCCGACACTGCGACAAAGCTGCCCAGGTATCTGAGCACGTATCGTCCATTGATCAGCCGCTCCGACTTCAGCTGGACCGGGTCAATGACGTCCATATCGCGTAAGACGAAGATTTCGGCCATTTCAGCGACGGTCAATGGACTGCTGGAGAAACACAGCCATTTTAGCATGCTGATAACTTCCGTTTGGAAGTTGGGTTCTATGCTGCCCCGAAGCATCCTGTCGTAGGTAGCGTCGATCCCGGTAGGAAGGTTCTCAAGCGCCTGACGGACACGGGCAGTGGACGAGAATTTCCGGAGCTCATCGAACTGACAAGAGACGTATAGGAACCTAAGGACACAGACTGTATCAGTGTACTGCGCGTACTGACTGAAGTAAAGAAACGGAATTTTGACTGACATTCCGTCCGCCTTGTCAATCAAGCGCTCCTTTACCTCTGTCTTGACACTGGCCGGCCAAGATCCAAACTCGTGGGATTCCAGCGTCAAGTCAATGTAAAGCCCAATGTCTCGGTCCATCGTTTGCCGATATGCTGCCAAATCAATCGAGTTCCTAGCCGGCGGAGACAGCAAGCGGCTCATAACCGTATCGATGTCCGCCTCTCTTCGACTGGTGCATAAGACATGGACGCTATCTGGCGTAGAGGTAACGATGCGATGGAGGCTGTCTAAGAGCGTCCCTCGCTCCCGGTTGAGCGCAGGGCATTCGTCGAGACCGTCAATAACGATATAAACCGCCGAGAAACCTTGAACGGTAGCCGCTAGGGCCGCCTCGAGCGTTTCGATATCCGGACGCTCGCCCCTCTCTTTATACTGCGCAAAGTCCCTTATTAGCTGCGGCGTGTCTGGTCGGTAGGAGCAGAGCTGCTTTGTAAGCGATGCAAGCATCTCGATCACATTCTGCTTCTTTACGTCGGCGAAGCTAAAGTAGAAGTACGCCAATGCCGCCTGAGGGTTCGATCTATGCTGGTCCCGAAGGTGTTTGATAACGGAGGAGCTGAGGACTGACTTGCCCGAGCCAGCTGCAGTCTGTCAGTAAACGAGAGAAATACGGAAAAGAAAGGATGAAAGAAAACGAACGGCAAGATAGAGCAAGGAAGAAGGGAAAGAGCTTGGTGATAAACGAGGCAGACCTTTGCCATGAATCCACAACAACGAAGACGGGAACTTCCGCCATGTCCTGAACTTCCGACTGTCGTGCAACAGCCACTCGCCCGTGCCTTTGCCGTGTTTCTTTCGAGCAAGATTGTAAGCTACCGACGGATCTACGTCGCTTAGCCAATCAAGAAGCTTAGCTCGCCGGTCGTCTGCTTGAGCGTCCTCCACGGCCTTGCGCAACCCCTGGACGCTCAAGGCAACCGTTTCCCAGAGCGTGACGCTCTCCGCATGTCGCCTCGTCGCTGCCGCGTCATCCTCATCGAACTTCATGTCCCGCCAGACGATGCTGACACTAGCGAAGACCAGCTTCTGCTTCCGCACGTCGTCCAGTAAAGCCGTCCAGTTATGCCACTTGACCATATCCAGCCCTAGACGGAAGGCAGAGGATCTGCTATAGTAGCAATAGCTGGTGATATTGTACTTGAGCACCCGGCGGTAAAGCTCTGCGAGCGTGGTTTTATACTCGGCGTGGGACGCTGTGAACCTGTCGTCGTAGACCTCGGCCTTCGCCTCGTACCGCCGGATGTAGAGCTCTTCCCACATGCGGCTTTGGGCGATCAAGGACGCAACCTCTTCCATACCGCTAGCTAATGAAGTCGCTTGCTTGGATGGGTTCAAGAGAAGCTTGTCCTAGCTGTTAGTGCTCGATGCACAACCCGGAGCAAAGGGATAGGTCCAGGTACTGGGCTTACCGGAAGTAACAGGCTAACCGCCGACCAAGCAATCGAGGCATAAGCGTTTGCGCTCACGGCGTTGGTGATATAGTCGTTGGCCCAGTCCACCACGCTAAGAGCGGGCTCAACAAGGTCTTTGGCCATGACCTCGGACGCGCCAAATTTGAGCTTCCAGGCATCGCGCTTCGCCTCGTCGATCTTGAGCTCGAGCACCGCCCGCATGTGCTCTCGCCGGCTGGCTTTCGGCTCCAGGGCTGGATCAGCCTTCTCGGCAGGGCCATCAACCCGTGGCAGGGCAGCTTCGTATCGCCGGATGAGCTCCCCGTCCTCGCTCTTCAGCTTCTCGTACGCTACGTCCCAAAGCTCGCGGATGGACACGTCACGGTCGCTGCTGCCCTTGACGGACGGCGGCTTCTCAACCCCATCATCATCGTCCGCACCACGTGGCTGGCCGCCAGCGGCTGTTGCTACCGGTGCCCCGGCTGCGTTCCGTCCCGGCGGCGACTGCCGCTCCCCGCTGGGGGTCTGTCCTGGCGTGCAGGTGGTGTCCGTCGAGGCTGGTGCGGGCTCTGCGGGTGCCGCTTTCGCCCTGCTGGAACGGCCGAAATGCGCCTTCCAGCTCTCTTGCAGGCGGCCCATGTCTCACGGTCCGGGTGGTAGGTTGGAGTGCACCGTGTTGGTGGGACGTGAGACCGTGAGAGCCTCAGCATTGCTGCAGTGAGCTGCCAACGTTGGTGGTGTCACTGTAGTGAACAGGACGGACCCCGCTTTCTCGCTGCGCTGGGCCGCACTTCAGGCAAAAGTCAAGTAGGTAACGTTAGGTACGTACTTACCACCAACTTCGCGACATCGGTGACGCGGTCACTTTGCTTTGCCGCTTCGCTGGCTTGATACCTAACCATCCTTATTGGCGCTTCTTAATGATGCTTGATGCTCACTGTCTGAAATGGTAACTTACTTCTCAGTTCGTACTAGATAGATAAGGGCGACAAGATATATTTCCATCTAAGGGCACCGGGACGAGACAATGAAGAGCAGTCTTGCTATCCGGGCTGTGTCCCACTTTTCTGGCCAATCAGACAACAGATATTCATGCAAGTTATCACCCACAAGTGGTGAGTACTTGAAAGCCCAGGTCGAATTGGGCTTTTACTTGGGCATCGGGTGTGACTCACTTCCAGAATTACCGCTACCCTTAGGAACACATCTTCAAGCAGCAAGGAAGGTTTTGGCTGCCCCATCAGACGTGGAACAAGGCGACCAAGCCGAACCCATTTAAAAGCACCACCAGGAGGCGAAGCTAGGACGATATCAGCCGCCTTGCGACAGAGCCAAAAAAAAAAAAAAAGAGGGGTTTACAAAGACTCGATTAGACAGTAAATTGGTAAATGGTTCGACAGGTCACCTCGGACAAGCAAGGCGCGGCGGAAAGCGCTCGGAACTTCGCTGCCCCTGGAAGCAGGCGTGCGCATCTCATCGACCAGGAGGGTGATGTCGCGAAACAAGACGTAAGTTTGGGCCGAGGGATTCGTCGTGGACCACTGGCAGTATCTATCGAGGAGCATCTCGTGGCCGCCCTGTGACGGAGACTGATGCCGCGGAGGAGCGCCGACGGGTTGCGTCGGAGGAGCAACCGCCGGGAGCCATGCAGAGGTCGAGGATGGCGGGGCGGGAATGGTTGTCGGCTTTTGTTTCAGCGTCGGCTTTATCGGCACGTTGGCGTTGCTTCTGGAAGTGGGTGTGCCCTATCTCGCTTTGCCAGCGCTGTCCATGGTTGTTTCAGATTTCGGCCATGTTGTTGACAAGTGCGTGCTGGTCCACCCTTGGATAGGCAGAAGAGGTCCGTCAGGAGATCAAATTTGGCTCGGCATTACTCCTGCTGGAGGCGATGGCATGGGGGAGATGAGAGTGGGGATCGGAGGATGGTTGACCACATTCTGCTTTGTCTCTCTGCAGCTGCAAGATGCGGTAGGCATCAGAAGGCGACCACTTGCGTTTTTCATCCCATCCCAAGACCAATGGCAGTGCTATCTACATCAAAGCGGGCTGTTGGCAGCCGATTTCTGAGTGAAAAAAGATTCTTGCAAACATAAAGCCCACAGTGAAACGTGAGCTTTGCAAACACGGCAGCACCTCCCAGTCATATGTGAGCCCTCGGTCTTGCGACTTCGCCATCGTCTCAGACTACCTCTCTCATCAACAGCGCTCATGGCTCAAAACGCCGCCTCGACGCCGGAAACTGGCACCGGAGCGATTACGCTCAACTCAGAGACTTTCCAACAGTTGAACAGTCTCGTCGCTTCCCCAGAGGCATTGAAGCTGGCTGGCTACATCGTTAAGCCGCTCACCGATGACGAACTGGAGAAAAAGAAACGATGCCTCACGTGCGGTGACCGAAGTGAGTCAATCGCTATCTTGACAAAATCCGATCAGCCACATGTGCAGTCAGGATAACTAACAGGTTGCGCAGTCTGCAAGAAGCCACCCCGCGCCCAGCGACACCGACTTCAGCGTGATCAAGCAGGCCAACAGACCAGGACTGAGGGCAGCGACTCTGCAGAACTGGGAAACGGGAATCTGCGCAACGCTGACGGCCCGCGCCCGAACTTACGCCTCCTCTGCAAGTTCCACCCCGGCAACGTCATCAACAAGGTCAAGCTATTGCCGATCCCGGAACACGCAGAACAGAAAACTGATATTGTACTTCTCTAGACGTGGACATGTTGCAACAAGCATGTCACGACGGCCCCTTGCACCGGCAAGGAGAATCATGACGCGCCGGTCTCGGATGACCAGGTTCGACTCGAACTGGAGCGATGCTGGCAGTTCTACCCTACCGCTCCGGAGACCCAACCCAATCATTGCGCGGCAGTCGCCATCGACTGCGAGATGGGGACCGCCTTCGACGGCGACTCCGAGCTAATCCGTCTTACCGTCATCGACTACTTCACCGGCAAGACCCTCATCGACAGCCTGGTCTACCCCGACATTGCGATGCAGCACTTCAACACCCGATGGTCTGGCGTTACAAGAGGCGACATGATGCGCTCGCGTCGCCAACACCAATGCATCATGGGCAGGGACGCCGCTCGGAGGGCTCTCTTTGACTATGTCGGGCCGTCAACCATTGTCGTCGGACATGGTGCCCAGAACGATCTGTCCTCTCTACGATGGATCCACCACCGCGTGGTCGACTCTCACATGGTCGAGGCGGCCATGCGGAAAGCGGCAGAATTGAAGGCAGGGCAGGAGAACAAGGGGGAGGACGTGGACAAGCCCAAGGAAGGAGAGCCGAAGGATGGTAAGAAGCGTGGCAAAGGACACCCTGATGGAATGTCGCTCAAGGCGCTCGCTATGAAGCGATTGGGACGGGCCATTCAGGTGGGCAAGAAGGGCCACGACAGCCTGGAGGATGCCCTTGCGGCCAGGGATTTGATCCACGCCCACATCATGGGCCTCGGCAGTTCTGACGTTTGATCAAGAGTTTGGTATCTCGCGGCTTTGTAGAGTACTAGAGCATAGGTGCCTAGGGCCGTCAACAAGCATGTGGGACACAGCGCCCGCGACGACCTGTCCGCTCTTCGATGGATCCATCACCGTGTGGTCGCCTGTCACATCGCAATATAATGTATGAGTCCCAATTCGAATCGATTACCCGTTTTCTGCCCAGCATGACATCACTCCCAGTACCAAGCCAAGCATCAACAAGTGACCTGGCCCTAGAAGGGTAGATACAGCGTCAGTAAAAATAACGTCCTTGTATTCAAGGGATATTGCAAACCCACCAAAACATTAGATTGGATCATTAGCTATCTTGAGAGCAACGTTGGTGAGAAACGGTGGGCAACGGCAAGCGTTTACGATGTGGCCATAACAAGCTTTGACAACTGCCGTAGGATTTCAGACAGCTATCCAGGGAGCAGCTCTGAAGTTAGCCGTCACAGAGGCAAGGGCATGTTTGTCGCTTGTTCAGCGTTGATACCTTTGACGCGACCTTTACGGGCCCTGCGGCGTAGAGCCCGACAACGGCAGTGAGAACGCTAATAGACAGCTTCATTCTAGGAGTAACTGAGTTGGGTCTGAGGGGATTGAGAGATATGAGGTACGAGAGAGCTTGTGTGGAAGTGTGACGCCTCCCATGTAGATGAATTTAGCCTCCTTGCGCAGACTGTATTGACATTATGATCAGTCTCTCACTTGATCGTTTCTTTCTCACGCCAGGTTACCCTCCTCGCGCTGGAAGATACCATTGGCTCGATCTCAAGCTGGGAAACGAACCTCGTGCTAACCTTCACGACTGTTAACTAGGAGCCAATGTGACAGGCGACATGAGTCGCTACAAGGATGGGATTAGGTTGTGTGAATTTGCATGAGCCCCGTCCGTAGGGGCATCAGGACGACAAGAATGGTAGAGCCAACCAATGAAAGGCGGGTGGGGTTGCTTGGACATCACAAGCCAGATATCTTCAAGCTTAAACGAGCAACGATTTGAGCCACGAACTGTAATTGAATGGCACAGAGTTTGCTGACAGGCGCTATGGGGTGCGATGACCTGCCCCACCCATCGTAACGAAGAATCCGGAGCCGGCATCCCTCCCTTCCAGGCGGACGACGAGGACTATACCGAGGAAGATAAGGACGAACTCATAACGTGGGCCCCATCGCCGGACCAGACTTGGGGAAGCTCGGGCAGTTAAACTTCCTGACGTTGCGGCTATGTTTCGGTTTCTCTTCTCAGTATTCAACAACGCCAATTTGCTACACTCCTGCAGGTTGGCGGCAAACCCTTCACGCACAGTAGGCTACTGCGCTCGTGTTGCTGCTATTTCAATACCAAGGCTGTTTTCTGTTACATCTCGTGCGTATGCACTTCCTGGTCGACGAGGATTCTTCCACCTTCATTATGCTACCGATTCCATCTGGTCAAGTTCGTGGATGATACACCAGCACTCTTTTTAGTAAATTTTATGTTTGTTGCAAGCAGATTCTTTAGCAAATACTGACTGTTCTCTTCTTCCATAGCCTACAGGACGACAACGCCGCTTCCGCTCCCCAGTTCGCAATACTCAGCCCAACGTTGCCTGTTCACGCACTTGGCCAGTAAGTTGCTCCCTGCTCAGGTCGTATGACTATTGGTTGTTGATGCTAACGTTCTTAACCCTCTAGCCGGCTGGCCTTCCAACCCAACCCGATTCTTCTTCACGTCTCTGCCTGCTCGACTCCCCACCTCAAGGTTACCTACGACGCGTTTTTTATATCCATTCCTCGATGTGGGATATTTTTGGCCCAGCATACATGCTGTTCCCTGCTGACTTCATTTGCAGGGCGAGCTGGCTTCCCATGGAGCCTTGGGCGCCCACGCTCCAGGACCAGATCACTCCAGCTATCCACGCCATTTAGACTTAGGGCAAAGAAGTACTCTGCTGTTGAGCGCGGTGGCCCCTGCGGGTCTCGCGGCTCGGGCACCCACCTGGCCGGTTTCTGCTGGCTGTTTGCACTTTATAACGATTTGGGAAAGGGCCAAGCGTGACCGACAAACACATCACAACCCTCTCTGAAGTTGTCTGGGCATTGTCACGCACCTCTATGCACTGATAAATTCTGGTGTAGACGGAGTAGTTCGCCTATGTCCGCGGCCCAGCATTCTCTGAGACCTCATCTGTCGCCATTTTCAATGTGTGTATGAGACCGACCATTCAAGTGATACAGCTGTGCAGGAGAGATTGGGAGGTCGAAGATACTATCAGAGCTCTGCACTAGCCTCAACACTGCCTGTCTGCCAGTCTGATATTCCCTGCGGAGGGAAAAGGGGTGGGGATGCTGCAGAGAGGAAGTTTGCTGCTGTCTATGAACCAGGGGCCTCGGTGATTTTGGTGGCTGTGTATGATCATCCAGACCGAGCTGGCAAGCGACGGCTTGTTTGTCGTAACACGAACGTGTCAGACAAAAGGGGGCTGGCTCGGAGCTAACTGTCCCTCAAGGGAATCACAAGCATTTTACGTGCGCTGCTCCTGGTCGATCCATTAAAGCCTCTTCCTTCGCTGTTGGAAATTGCTCATTACCGAGCAAATACTTGCCATCATCTTCTGTCGCCAGGCCCCTGTCACACAAGCCCTGGTCTCCTTCTCAGTCGCGGAGGACGGGCAGCAGACCTGCTCGCTCTATCTGAAGCAGCAAGAAACGGATGCCCCACAATAGCGCGGCACCTCGGCCGAACGGTGATGATAGGGACAAACTTTGCCCAGCAGGTACGTTCACGAAATACCGTAAAGCTGGATTCTTTACTTACCTAGCCTTAGTCTTTACTACAATAATAATTGCATTCCGGCGAGCAATTTTCTCGACTTGGGCGGCATTAACAACACGGCAGGGTGGCGCAATGGTCTAACTACTCCTTGTAAGACAACTAGCCAGATCTCTAGGCGCCAAGACGTTGAGCCTTTGTATATGTCGATGGCGTCCCCGTTGTCGCGCAGAATGCCGGCCATTGGCAGCGCACTCCAGAGATGGAGCACAAGCTTCTGTCGGAACGAAGCCGCCGTGATGGCTGCATTCAACGGACCTTGGTGGTTGATTGGTGCCCGCACTGCAACCCCACCTTCTTAGCACTTTACCACCTGTCTGCAATACTAGCTCGTTCTGTTGAATCTACTACGTTGGCTCTGAATAGCATCTTCCAGCGGCTGTCTCGACGGTCGTTAACATAGTTACGGGTTCCGACAAATAGTATCCTTCAATCGGGGAACGCGCCAGCACGGCCCGCCCCGCTCCATTTTTGGGACTGAAACCACCAACAACCACCCCGCGCCGGCCGCCTGCATGAAGTACCCAGCCACTTCCCAGGCATTCCCAGGCATACTCCGAGCTCTCAGGCATACTCCGAGCTCTCATGTCATGCACAGCCCCTCGCCTGCATGAGGCTGTGGGGCGGCCTCCGCATTATTTCTAATCGATGTACAAATTGCAGCGTTCTTTGCCAGACGACGGATTCTGAAACTTTTCTTCTCTTTGAATAACTAGTTAACGTTACGTTATCTAAAACGGCATCTCACAGTTTCACTTCGCTATGGCAGAAGCCTTGGCGTTCGGTGCCAGCGTCGTGGCTTTCGTTCAGCTGACAGACCGTGTCGTCCAGCTCTCCAAAAGCATCATTGACGCGACGAAAAATGCGCCCACAGCTCTGCGAAGGCTGCACGCCGAGGCTTCATCCATGAAAGACATCGTCGACGAGTTACAGAGGCTCCACGATGCCTCCAATCCCGGCAACACTACGGCAATCGAGAACGCAACGCGCCGGCCCCTCGAAACCTGTCATGCGTCCGTGCGGATGTTGGAGATGGAACTAGCCAAGCTCTCTATATCACCCGCCCACGCGCAGACAGGCTCTTGCAAACGACAGAGGATCAAGCAGTCCCTTAAATGGGCTGCTGGCGGAGAGGAGAGAGTGAAGAAACTCGTCGCCGACATGATCACCCAGAAGGCTACATTATCCCTGGCGTTGGTAACCGACATTTCGTAAGTACGAGTCCAATTCAATAGTGAAGTGTGTGTATCTATACATCCTAACATGATGAACCTTTAGACAAGACGTCAAAGATGTCAAGGTTAGCGTTAACAAGGTTGAGGGCTATCTGAACGGTCAGCGGGGTACCTACTATCTCTACCTGCGAAAAACTTTCGGCTAATGCCTGGTCCAGTCTCGGAACGCCGTGACATAATCAAGTGGTTGGAGCATACGAACCCGTCTGAAATCCACAACCGCTCACGGCGCCTCTACGAAGAGCATACGGGCAAATGGGTGCTGCGGAGCGCCCAATGGTTAGGTTTCGTCCAGGGCCGTCATCGATCACTCTGGATTCACGGCATCCCTGGTGCCGGAAAAACTATCCTGTGCTCGAATCTTATTGAAAGGCTACGGTATGAAAAGGACCGTCGGGTCGGCTGGGCTTACTACTACTGTTACTTCGGTCGAAACCAAGATGAGACAGGGCCGTTTTTGCGATGGATTACAGCTCGGCTTTGCAACCAAGCGGCGTACATACCCAAGGAGCTCGCAGAGGCGTACCGGGAACGACACGAGCCCGACATAGACACACTTTTGTCTAGCCTCGCAGCGGTACTTCAACCATTGAATGCTGCCTTCGTCACGATAGATGCCATTGACGAGAGCATGCCCTATACAAACCTCCTGGCCACGCTGAGGTCTCTCATGACGGAATCTCGATTCGACAAGCTGCGATTGTTGGTGACCAGCCGACAGTATCTCGATATTGAGCAATGCATCAAGCCTTCCGCGGTCTCCCTCCCGATGTCGAATGACCTCGTCGCGGAGGACCTTCGGATCTATGTCACCTCGAAATTGCGAACTAACCCGAAGTTTCGCGCGTGGTCGGCATCCCTAATCAAAGAAGTCGAAGATGCGCTGGTAAAGGGGGCAAAGGGGATGTGAGTCATTGGCGGCTATGTTTGAATATGGCGTTGTGGCTCTAATGCTGATCATCTGGTATGCAGGTTCCGCTGGGCAGTGTGCCAAATCGACATCATGGGAAGACTCAAGTCCCAATCAGCCGTCCGCAAGGCGCTGACCGAGCTTCCTGAGACGCTGGATGAGACGTACGAGAGGATCTTGCTTGCCATCCCCCAGGAACATCGCGAATTTTCTCGAGAGACGCTGGCAATCCTTGCGGCCCAAAGCGAGCTCGGAGACAACACAATGACGGCACAGGTGGTCCTCAGCATGGTTGTCCGGTCTCTTGACCTCCCTGACGACAACCTCTACGATATCTTCGACATCCGCGAAACATGCGGCTGTCTCGTCACCTTCGTACCAGCTAAAGCGTGTTCATACGACCCGGACTCCCCAGAGTTCAAGAGACACGTTCGTAGCGAGGAACTGGATAAGGTAGTGCTGGCGCACTACACAGTAAAGGAATTCCTGTACGCCGAGCGGACTGCACTCAAGACTAAGAGCCATATATCCCGTTTCGCGTTCCAGGAGCGGACCGTCACCCGTCAGTGGGCAGACCTCGTCTTGCACACGGCGCTATCAGCTCGGGCGTCCGACAGGGCATTTAGCGAGAACTCGATCGAGGACTACTGCCTCACAACAGGGTACGATATCATCAAAACTTGGGAAGAGATGGTGGTCAAAAATGACTTAGCCGACGCTTGCTTGGAATTCCTTAACCCAGCCGGGTCCCATCAGTCGCGAAGATCAATGCGCCGTATTCTCTGCATCAACTGGTTCTCTATACCAACCAACTATCGAGTTGCTGCTTTAACGGAGTGTTATGCACACGAGCGGTTGCTTCTCGCCGGTGTTGCGTTGCGAGCCCTAGATGCCGAACAAATCATCGAAACCCCTCTCTTCATCAGGATCAACCAGAAGCGGCCGCATTCGCTGCGGCCGGGAATAACTGAAACTTGCCTGCTGCTGTTGTTTTTCAACACTGCGTGTTCAAGTGAACCGCACTCTTGGCCTTGGCAACGCGACGAGGGACAGTGGCCACGGAAAATCATCAGGCACCTTGCTCCAACAGTTGGCTGGGAGAGCCTGCTGCTTGCCGCTGTGGTTGAGCACAATCACGGCAGGCCGGCAGGGTCTGCGCTGGAGTGGATCGTCCAGCAAGGCGCAGATGTCGACTCATGCCCTTGTCGCCTGACACCGCTGCAGGCTGCCGTGCAGCTTCGCGATTATGAGGCGGTCAAGATGTTGCTCGAGAACGGCGCCGACGTGAACGCTATCGGCTCTAGAGCAGGATACAAGGTGCCAGGAACAGGGCTGAGCGACGAGCGGGCGCTTGACAGCCCTCTTCGGATCCTCAGGACAGCGCCCTGTGCCTTGGATGGGCCGATCGCGTCGAGGCTAGCACGCGAGTTTGCGAGGATCAATACAACAAAGGCGACGCTCGAGAAGCTCCTGCTCGATGCCGAGGCAAGGGATTTCACCGCGCCACCATAGCTATTCCCCTCGTCGTTCCAGGAGATCTTAGATGGAGGGAGGAGAATTATTGGTAATCTTATTGCCTTGTGCAACTAACCAAGCAATCCACACACTGTGTGTCGCGATGTTTTGTCCAACTGTGGTGGAGAGCCTGGCAGAGGCAATCACCGCCCGCTCCAGTGAAGCCGGCAGTACAAGGCCAAAACACAGAGGGCCCATGCATACGTCCCTAATCCCTATGCATAACGACGACTAATACCTCTTCCCGCCATCCTACAACGAGCGGTCACACACCCCTTGCTCCCCATACCTTCTGCCGGGGACATGATGCGGCACCCTACGAAGCCGTGCAGAGGTACTGGCCCATGCCGACTGAATCCTATTCGGAGTATTTGACACCGTCGCTCGTGCCGGTGATGCTGCCGCCGGTGACGTACTTCAGAGACGCCATCAAGCAGGAACTGGGCTACCCGGGCGAACCGGTCGGCTGCGGCCTCTCCTACATGAGCTCCAACCGCAACCACCTCCCAGGAATTGACATAAGCGCTGGACACCCCTCGCCATACGACCACATGGTGAATGTCTCGTCATCGTCCTCCTCGCGCAGCCCAGCACTGTGCCCTTCACCTTCACATCTTGCCTACCGTGGTCGTGCCCGATGCTGATAGGTGTGTTGCACAGACCCCCCCGCGGTCACTCGATGACTCGGCGGCCTGCCCGGATTTGGAGAGCTAAGTACGAGGCATGCTCCACAACGCCGCTGTCAATTCCAGGCTCGCCTAGTCTGGTTGAGCACCACACGTGATGAAAGGAGAACGGGACGCATGATGCTTGTTAGGTTGTACTGCCGCGGAAAGGCAATGTGATACGTTTTGTGATACATACGTCGGCGCTAGTTATGACTTGCTATTGAGACCGAGGAAAACAATTGTCGGCTCTCCCTCACCGGACGGGACAGGACAAAGCCGTAGCATATATGCCCAATAATTTAGCTTTCCCAATAAAGCCTTCATCGCAACAAAACAGCGATTGACATTGAGTCTAAGCCTATGAGTTAGAGACGTCCTAAGACTAGCTACTTGTCCTAGGCCTAGTGGGGTGTTGGGAATATGGAGTCCCAGGACTAATTAACCTGTTATACTAGAACGGAATACGTCCTAAGGTAGCTAGTTGTGAAGAATAGGCCCTGTGGCAGGCTGCAGACAGGCGTTCGATATGTTATTGAATTGATCTGAGCAAGAAAAGAGGAAGTTCCTCGCAGCTCGCGAGTACTCGCTTCCTATACCCCTAGGGCAGCACCTGCCTGCGCGGGTGCAGTGCCGGGCCCTGGCAAGAGCCAACCCAGAGGCAGGCAGGAGTCGAGCCGCAACCGGGGCAACAGTCCCACATACCAGGTCGGGTGAAGCCCGAGCCCCAGATACTAGTTAAGTTACAGAGCAGTCAGCTCGACGATCACACAGACGCGAACCGGCAAGATCAGCCCCCGTGCCTATTCCACTCCATCGACAAGGCCGACACCGACCAGTGTCAATGCGGCTACGGGCCGCAGACGGTGCGACACATCCTCCTCGACTGCAGGGACTAGATCTACGAGAGACATCAGATGTAGGCGGGCAGGCGACCTTCATGTTGCCTCAAAAGCCTAGCATCGGCAACTCAAGGGACATGAAGTAACGACATATATGTGGGGGCTGTAGGAAGAAGTCCTATAGGTCAGACTATCAGTGTAGGCATATACCTAGCTCTCCTTGCCCCTTGATGACTGATGCGCCCTACTTCGCCTGTCCCCCACGGGACCACGACCTTCCTCCTCAACTTGCCTACTCAGGCGTGGCAACCGCAACGATTACCCTTCTCCTCCTCCCTTCTTCGCAAACCCAACATGAAGCCTCAGCGACCTTCACCTCCAACCGACCTCAAGTAGCGCACGCGCCGCTCCGCCGGACACACAACCTGCCGAACCGCGCAGGATCAAGCAGCGGCGGCGCTCCACCCAGGCGGCGCCCACGCGCACGCGGCCGTCGGCCAGGTCGACGTGCCGCGCCACACAGTACAAGAGCCTGCCCCGTTCATGCTGCTAGCGGTCCTCGGCAGCGTTCAGGTCAAACTCGCTGACCGCGCTCGGCATGGGGTCCTGGGCGTCGTCGGCGGGGATGGCGGGGACGGGGAGAGGCGCCGGGAGCGGCGCGTTGGGCGAGACGGCGGTCTTGTGCAGCAGGTGAATGGCAAACAGCAACTGGGCGCCTGGAGCCAGCCTGTCGAGCTGTTCGAGCAGGCGGCGGATCATGGGGGTGGTGCCGTGGCCGTGGGCGAACTGGTCGGGCGTCTTGGCCCACCAGGGCCGGAAAGGGGCGGTGGGGTTGTCGGTGTTGTCGTATTCGTCGGCCTCGGGTTCGGTGAGGTGGTCCTTGCGGGTGACTCGCACGGCGGTGCCATCCGGGGTGACGGTCGCTTGGACAATACTCTCTTTGCGGGGGTGAATATCACACTCCTCGCGGCCAGGCGGCACAAGACCAAGAAAACCGCAGGGACAAGAGGAAAAAGCGCGGCGCTTGAGCTCGGGCTCCTCCTGGAATGAAGGGCGTCTTGATTTGCCGTCGATGCCTGAGTCGTCGGAGGGAGCATCGCCAGAGCGGGCAGGCAAGTCGCCAGAAGTAGCTGCGGTGGGACTTGCCATGGCGGTTCCGTGGTACGAAAAGGGGCCACTACCTGGTCAAGACGGTCTATTGAGGTCAGCTTAACGTCCAGGAAGTCGTCGACCTGATGTACGGTCGGGCGTCCCGTGTTGAAGGACGCGTCAGAATGCCCGCGAAGAAGAAATGGCAATGTAGCGATTGATTCTTACCTCGATTGTTGTTATTTGACGAGGTTACTGTCAAATCAATGACAGACAAGCTTGCTTGAGTTGTCCGAGTCCAGAAGACTCAGGTCGAGACGCTGAGTTGGTCAGCCCAAGTTGTTGGACTTCAACCTCGACCTTCTCACACCGATCTCGAGGGTAAAGCGGGAAGAGAGAAGAGAAAGAAATTGGAAGCAAGTGAATCGCCCTGAAAGCAAGCAACCCACTCTGCTTGAAGCGGGTCCAGGCAGCGAGACCCTCGTGCTAGGCCCGCATGCTGCGGTTGCTGCGTCGACGGGAAGTATCTGGACCGGCGGCACTATGTGCAGAACAAGTCAGCTCGGAATTGTGTGCGTCTTCTTCAACAGCCAGGCCTAAAACTGCTGGTCGAAAGGGAAGAAGCGGAAGCCCCCCGGAGAGAGTCCCTACTGTGTAGGGAAGAAAGAGTAAAAACATTCACGTCACAATGTTCAGCTCACCCTATGGACCACGTCGTAGGCAGAGCGATGGAAGTACGTCAAGCAGCGGGTTCAGATGATGGGAAAAGTGCGCTGGCTATCAAGAATTAGGCCACATGTAGTTGCCGTGTTAGGGTGAGGAAGGCAACCTGTCAACTCGAAGATTGATACATCTTCAGTGCAAGTTGCAACTGACTCGCAGCCGGTAGAACTAGTCCATGACAGTTTTTGCTGGTCTAACACCTGTAAACCAGAGAATTCACGAGTCTTGCAGCCATTCGATACCGTGAGTAAAGGGAACATTGCAGCTCAGCATGGCATAATCAGTCACCAGAACGAGGATGTACTAAATGCTTGGTCAGCTATGGTCGCAGAGATTCCAGAAAGGTTGCGTCCAAGGCAACACCACCAATGTGATTGTCCTTTTGTAACCTGCGGCCCGCTGATCAATGATGACTTGTGATGGCTGGCTTTTGTCTTGTTCTTGAAGACACTTCTCATGGGCTTATTAGATGCGCAGCAATGAATGATCACACATATCAATCTCTTGGAAAGTGTCCTGACATTAGGTATGTAGGTGTATCGTACCCACGCTATCGAGAAGTTAATGGCTGCTATGCGTGTACATCATGACCTTCCCAGGTAGGTGTCTCTGAGGGGTCTTAGTGACATCATGCGCAGACCCTCGCAGAAGGCTTACTGAGGTACTTGACGTGCGACGGTCTTCAAGTCTGAGGTTTGGACTTTTCCTTTGATCCTGACTTGGTTTTCTTCTATTTCATTCTCCTGTCCATCTGCTAATGTATCACTGCGGCGAGAGCTAGACCCATCGGGCGGCATCATCCCTCTGCCACCTGAAGCCCTCGTTTCAGAAGGTTTCCAGCCAGCCTCATACTGAATCATGCATCGTGCGCTTTGGCTGCGGCTCGGAACGCTGAGCACGTGCGGCCCGCGTCGGTATCCAAATCCGACGGTTAGTGCGACAAGGGGGCCCACCTGGCTGTGGAGGACACGGGCGGGAGATTTCAGGCCCGACGATCGGCGAAAGGCACGACAATGGGCTTGCTGAAGAGTAATGAGGTTGTGGGTTTCGCTGTATCCATGTGTTCTCGGTACGGTGCATGTCCATACTACAGTGTACTGATGCATACGAGGTGGTTGTATCCGTACAACGTTACATGTATAGTAACTCCAGCGAACTGGATGACGCGATCTCTGTGGGGATGAACTGGCCTGGACCCTGCCAGCGACCGGATATGACGGCATGCAGGTCGACGTCATAGGGTCAGATGGCCGACGGGAGGCAGCATTTGGGCGAGACGGGGCGGCTGCATTGGGCTGTATACTTTTGGGCTGAAATAGCAACATTCATCAGCTTGGTTTCTGGCGAGGGCGGTGCAGGTCGCTTGATGCATGCCCGCTAGTGACATGGGGGTGGAATGGTGGAATGGACTCGAGAAAAATCAGTGCCAGGCGACGCAGAACTCGCAGTGGCAGGCGGGAGACAAGGCAGCGACAGGACCCTGCGCTTGTTCTCGGAAGGGGCAGAGCACGAACCGGATTGGCTGGCGCGGTGAAGATCAGCAGAGGATCGGCGGGGCCAGGGCTTGGCAGCCAGTTGCGAGGCGAGAGGGAGTCAAGGGTGGAGACGGCTGAAAAGCGCATGCGGTAAGCCATGTACTGCGCGTACGGTACACAGCGTGTTGTGACCAGATATTGTACGCCGTACGCACTTATCGTATGTGACCGCACCCATCGCGGGGCGTTAAGCACGGGTGGGGTGGTCACTTGGAAGAGAAAATGGAGGAGAAGCTCGTCTCATTCCCAGAGCACTGGAATGAGATCGTACGGGTCTCTCGCTCTCGGATGCGTAAAGTTGGTTGGGTACACTGCTCGTACAGTACACCTGGGATGTACCGTGTGTACAGGGCAGCTTACCGTGTCACCCACCCTCCAGCGGTTCCCCGGCCGCCAGGGTCTCCAGACGTGCCCTTCCGTGCAGCCAAAGTTCCAGACCCGGCTGCCAGCTTTTGAGTGCAGAGCTTCGGGTTAATCGCGGGTTTAACTCCCAGCACCCAACTTTCCGCAACACGCAGGCAGTCGCAGTGCAGCGCCAGTTCCAGACCCCGGCGCGCACGAATTTCAGCGCCAGCTGCCATTCGACACTCGACCCCGATTGCCGATCGATTCGATTGCTTTTTGCCTGATCTCCAACAAACCAAAGCATCGACACTGTCGTTGTCGTCGTCGTCGTCGTCGCTGTCGCCGCCTCCATCTGCAGACACCCCGCTTCGACCTCGAAACTGCGACTTCGAGTTCGACATTTGACCGCGGCAGCACCTCGATCGAAAGCGAATCGACGCCGCCGCCATCCGATGCCTCGACCCTGTTGACCCCGACGCTGGTTGGCAACATGGCGAACCCGGTAGGGGAGGACAACTGGGTCGAGTTCGTCGACCACCAGCTGCGCGAGGCCGCCGACCTCGAGGGCCGTGTGCGCGTCGTCGAGGCCTTCCGCCACGCCACCCTCGCCGAGCCCGGCAGCCTCAAGGTGTGGACCGCCTACTGCGAGTTCTTCTGGTCGCTCTACACCGACTGCCAGCCCGGCAGCGACGCCGGCTGGCCCGCCGACGAGCAGAAGGTCGGCCGCGAAACCTTCACCCTCGATGCCGCCCTCAACCTGTGGCAGGAGGCCTACGAGGCCGTGCAGTACCGCATCTCCGATAGCCACGAGCTCTGGAATCGCTGGGTCTCGCTCGAGATGGAGCTGCTGCGACGCAATGCCACCGAGCCCGGCGTGCGTCGCATCACGCATCTCTTCAAGAACCGCCTCGCCGTGCCGCACACCACGTGGGACGCTACCTCGCAGATGTTCTCGACCTTCCTGTCCGAGTACAACCGCCAGGCCTACGAGAGCGAGATGCAGCAGGCCACGCGCAACGCACGGGATGCGAAGCGCCTGTGTGACCTGCGCGGCCCCTGGGAGACCAAGCTTGCCCGCGCGACCAAGTCGTGCGACGCCGCCGCCCTGCGTGCGACGCTGTCCGAGTACATCGACTGGGAGATCCGACTGATCAAGTCGAAGCGGGATGCCCGCGATATCGTGATCAACTTTCAGATGTGCCTCGGCCTGTTCACGCGCGCCCTAACCGGCGCCCTGGCCGCCGACGAGGATATCTGGCTCAACCTGATTGTGCTGATCTCCACCACCCACACCGACCTCAAGCTCGGCCGCTCCCACATCCCCGCTCGTCTGGTGCCCAACATGCTCGACGTGCTGCAACGCGCCGTGCGTCACATTCCGTGGTCCGGCCCGACCTGGGCACGCTACATCCTGACGGCCGAGGAGGCCGGTCTGCCCTTCACCGACGTCGAGCGCATCAAGCACGCCGCCACTGACAGCACCCAGTTGGACCGCGACGGCATGGCCGGCGTGCTCGACATGTACTCGGCTTGGTGCAGCTTCCTGAAGCGCAGCGCCATGAACCCCGCCGCGTCTGAGGAGGCCGTCGACGTGGCCGAGGTTGGCCTGCCGTCTGCGCTCGAGGATGTCAAGCACTGGGGGAAGCGCAAGTACGGCGAGGCATACCAGGGCGACCCTGATTACCGGCTGGAGAAGATTCTGATTCAGTTCTTGACTGAGAAGAAGGACGACATTGATGGCGCCCGCGCAGTGTGGGAGCAGCTGGCTAAGGTCGAGCTGCACGCGAACAGCTACGACTTTTGGCTGAACTGGTACCTGTGGGAGATGATGGTCTTTGCTGCCGCGCGGACTAAGACGCGCAGCCCGACCCCGGCGACTGTCGCGCAGGGGCTGCGCATCCCGACGTTTGCGACCCAGGTGTTCACACGCGCGCTTAAGGTGCGCACTGTCGACTGGCCGGAGCGCCTCATGGAGGTCTACCTCAAGCACTGCAACGACTACGAGCTGGCCGAGACTCTACGCGAGGCGCAGGACACGATCTACAAGACACGCAAAGGCGTGGCCAAGCGCCGCGAGCGGGAAGCCGCCCAGGCCGCCCAAGCCGCGCAGGCTGCGCAGGCTGCGCAGGCCGCCCAACAGCAGGGGGCACCAGCGGCCACCCTAGCAGACCAGCCCATGACGAACGCCGCCGACGCGAACTCGTCGCCCGGATCCAAGCGGAAGCGCGAGGAAACCCCCGGCGAAGACGACGGTAGCAGCAAGCGGGCCAAGAGCGAGTCGCACGGCGAGGAGCTGAAGCGCGACCGCGAGAACACGTCCGTGTGGGTCAGCAACCTGCCCGCGGACGCGACGCAGACCAAGCTGAAGCAGTTCTTCCGCGACTACGGGCACATCAACAACCTTGAGCTCCAGAAACGGGGCGACGGTGCGGTGGCCCTGGTCGAGTTCCGCGCGCCGGACGACGCCCGCGCCGCGCAGCTGCGCGACAAGAAGTACGTCGGCGACCGCCCCGTCGACGTTTCCGCCGCGACGGACTGCACCCTTTTCGTGACCAACTACCCGCCCGAGGCGGACGAGACGTACCTGCGCGAGCTCTTCAAAACCTGCGGCGAGCTCTTCAGCATCCGCTTCCCCAGCCTCAAGTTCAACACCAAGCGCCGCTTCTGCTACGTCACCTTCCGCGACCGCGCCGCCGCCACGGCCGCCACCAAGCTGGACGGCAAGCCGCTCGAAGGCGGCCGGTTCCGCCTACAGGCCAAGTTCTCGGACCCGCACGCCCGCCAGCAGCGCCACGGCGCCCAGGCCGAGGAGCGCGAGCTGCACGTCGTCAACTTGCCGCGCGGCACCTTGGAAGACGACGTGCGCGGGCTGTTCGCCAAGGCCGGCGCCGTGGCCAGCGTGCGCGTGCCGCGCAACATGGCCGGCCAGTCGCACGGCACGGCGTTTGTCATCATGCAGACGAAGGACCAGGCCCAGGAGGCGATCCGCATGCTCGACAAGCTCATCTTCGGCAAACACCCGATCAAGGTCGAGCTCTCGCGCCCGCCGACCCACAAAGTCACTGCTACCAACCGCACGTCCACCCCGGGCGCTGCGTCCGCTGACGGCGCCACCCCGCCGCCATCTTCCCCCCATCACAGCAACAGCAATGATACGGACTCCAGCAGGCACGAGAGCGCAAACCCGTCGCGAGCCGACATCGCGGCGCGCACCATCGCCGTGCTCGACGTGCCCGACACCGTTACCGACGCCCGGCTGCGGCAGCTGCTTGTCTCGCGCGCGGGGGTGCCCGCGGCGGCCATCGTCAAGCTGGTGCTGCACCCGACTCACGGCGGGGCGCTGGTTGAGTTTGCCAGCGAGGCGGAGGCGGGGAGGGCGGCGCTTGCTGTCGAGGGGCTGGATGTTGATGCCCCTACGGAAGGGGGAGATGGTCCCGGGGAGGGGAAGGATGGTGCACAGTTAGGTGAGGGGGTGGGGAAACAGAGGAGGAGGTTGCGGACGGGCAAGGCGGCGGATCTGTGGAAGGCGAAGGGGGAGAGGAGGGTCGATCGGCTGGATAAACCTGTTTCTTCCTCAAGCGCGGGGGCGCATGCGGACAAGGGAAAGAAGGCGGGTGTAAGCGCTGCCCAGCTGATGCCGCCCCCGCCGCTGCTGCCGCGGAGACCGGCCCCTGCTGCTGGGGGCCGGGGCGGTGCCAGGGCTGGACCAAAAAAACTACTTGGCTTTGTGCCCGGGGCTGTGGCCAAGAAGGCTGCTGCTGCGTCTGGTGATGCTGCTGTTATGAGCAATGGGGCCGGGCCGGAGGAAAAGGCTGGAGGCAAGAGCAATGCCGACTTCAAGAAGATGTTCTTGGGCGGCGGGGCACCGGCCACAAGCGCCAACGCGACTGGAAAGTCTGAGGATGGGAAAAAGGAGGTCGGTGAGAGCGAGAGCAAGGAGGGTAATGGCAGCATGACGGACTAAGGTGATTCCTGAGGAGAGCGACAGGGCACTGCATGTGGGCATGGTGGGATGGGGTGGGAGACTCGGTGATTGATCCCTTGCATTGCATTCTCTATCCTTATATCTGCTATTTCGGGCATGTATGATACCACGCAATGATGGATGGGTACCGCGGCAGATGGCGCGCCCGCGGGGCTGATGTGTTTGTTATTCGCAGGATGAGTCCTGTTCCGCATCGGCACGGTTGCTTTTCGCCGAGGGGTCGGTCAGGGGAAGCCATACTGGCTGGGTAGAAAGCTATGCTCCAGTTGACCCATCCATATGCTTCTGGTTCCTGGTGCCAACATAGGTATGTTGGTTGGTTTGCTGGCGACGGCGTGTTGGTGGCTTAGGCTGTCAGTGGCGCAAGGGGCCCAGCGTGGCCCAACAACGTCAGGTCTTCGGACGGCCAGCGCCACGCGCAGACTTCCGCATCACATGCAAGCGACGGAGACGGTCTGCGCGTCCCTAACCTCCCACATGAAATATCTATTGCGTACTTCGGTAACTACGGCCAAATGAAGTCCGCGGGGCATCCGAACCAACGCCTTTACTATCCCGGCTGGCCACACCGCCACCGGCGGCTCTTCGTTGCCACCCGCCAGGTTGTTTCATCCCCGAGACAGCAACCACAGTGCCGCTGGTTGGCGACAAAAATAAGCTCGAAAGAGATTTCCCTATACAGTAGGTACGTAGTGACGTGTTGAGCCCTGGGGGAATTTGCGGCACCGGGGGCGGGTTGGGGGCGGAACACCTTCTAGCTATGAAGCGCCTCACCAGGACCAACGGTTTGGCGCCCTGAGGTTTGTGAACGATCCTTCAGGCGGTGACCCAACATTGAGTGTGATGCCATGGTCCAAGCCTCGCTTCACGGGTATAAAACCAGTCGACGAGTACACATGCAAGTCTGAACAACTGCACCCGTAGGTTCCAAGCACCGGAGCCATTCAGTTTCCCTTACCGACGACTCTTGTCAAGTTCTGCTTTACGCCAGTAATATGAGACCCCTCGTTGCTGTTGCTGCCCTCCTGGCGCCCACGGTATGTGTCGAACCCCCGGTCTTGCCTCCCCCTCCTCTCCCCCCTCGGAACCGTGATCGCCTGCTAAACAGTGACGACAGGCCGTGATCGCCGCTGTTGTCGCGCCACATCATGTCAAAAACTCGGAGGTTGCGAGGAACGCTTCGCTGCAGGCAAGGGTGAGTTTTCTTCACAGTCTGGCACCCGACGTGCGTTGCAAAAACCGGGGTGCTTGGACTCTGTTCGCTCACATAGAACACCCTTGACAGACGCCCACATGCTATGAGGGTCCGAGCAACCCCAAATACATAGTGGACTGCATCTCTCTGCGCGAGTACATGTCCCATCTAGACAGCGTGGCCTGTGTCGCGCCCCCTCAGGGTACGGTGAAATGGTGCGTGGATGGTTGTTATCTGATGGTCGCCAACAAAATGGACGAAGTAAGCCTTCTTACCTCTCATCCTCAAGTCCATGCCCACCGAAAATACTTAGACGCTGAGCACTAACTCGGGCGAATTTGTGTAGCCCATCTCCTTTAACTGCGCAGACCTTGCTCGAGACATGAGCGACATTTGGTCTAATTGTGGTTCTAACAACTATGGCACCATGGAGTTCAACGATCATAGGACGGAATATGCCTATAATGCTGGCGGTACGTGTCTGTCTTGACTCTCGGCCAGGAGCGCGGTGGGGTCCGCCGGTTGCAACGGTAGACTATGTGTACAATTACGGGCGATGAACAGAGCCATGTGTTACGACATCCTGTACCATGACTCCTGGGAGCCTGCATTTGCTTGCTTGGGACATCATGTATCTACGATTCTACGCGAGGGATGAAACTGTGTGGCCGTGGAGACCCTCCCGCCACTTTGCGTTGAACGGAGTGATCTGCTACATACATAGAATACGACAAATGTCTCTTTTTGCATGGGCTGATTTGCGTTCCGTTTGGAAAGCGGGTGGGGACTGCCTCTATCGGTACCTAGGGAATGGGAGCGGCGGCTCGCCGAGACTGCAGCCGCTCCGTGCCGCGCTGCGCGGAGACTGGAGGATACTTCCAACAATCACTGCGGGTGTTTGGTCTCTACAGCCGCTGATCGAAACCTAGATCCTTTAGCAATTCCATTTCCAACTCTCGGATATTGCCCGAGAGTTGGTTGACATCACAAAAACATGCGGAAGCAAGCTTGGATTCATGTATTTGATGCCCATATGACGGCCGTTGAGAGATCGCCTTGCCGAGAGGTTGATCACTTGGCCGACCGCTACTCCATAAATAAATGAGGAGGTCTCGTCCGCCAGCGTCCGCCAGGCGCGTCGGTGTGTTCAGAAGCCGTGTACGGGTACGTTCTGGTATCGAAGGTAGCGTGAGGAGGGTGTTTCGACAGCCGAGTGAGGTGTGTACCTAGGTACACTGCTTGTCTTTTAAGGTCGTTGACCACACGAGCCTCAAACGTGTGTCTCGCCATTCCATTTGCTGGATGAGGCGCTACGAGGATGCCAATAAAGTAGTCGCTGATACGCGAGCTGTACGGGACTGCGGGCGGAAAGGAGACGCCTATAAATGGGGTAGTCGGTTATGTCCATGTCCCTATCTCTCCTATGCTCGCGAGATGTTCAATGCGTCCACCCGACTTGACCAGCAGTGCCCTTACTCAAGGAGCAATGAGACACACAGCAAACCCTAGCTTCCTAAGCCTTTGATTTCAACCAAAGCTCGAGTTCAGAACTCCTCCCTCAAATGCCGCAGCGCGACGCAGCGGTTCTCCGGATCGGCGACGAACTCCTGCATGATCATCTGCATATCTTCGGAGGTTGTGTAGTCGCCGTTGCCAGTTGCAAACAACAGGTCAAACGAGGCGGCCGCGTCGTCGCCGCCCTCAGCTGCGGCGGCCGCGGAGGCGGGGATGAGGGTTTTGTGCGGTGCGTGGGTGTCTAAGTGACGTGCGTACGATGTCAGTCATGGTAGTCTCAGATGTCGGACGCATACAGAGAAGGACATTGGGAGGAAACGAATGGGCAGAAGATTGTGTTGATGAAGGGAAGAACGTACGGATCTCAGCACCGGCACCTGCTGCGCCGGCGCACTGGCCGAGGCCCACGTTGGTGGTGATGGGATGCGGGTCGGCGGTGATTGATGTGACGCACATGGTGAGATTGATGCCGTGTGCAGCGGTCAATGAATTGAGTTTCTTAGAGAAGGTGATGCTGCTTGGTGTTTTCGTTGTTGAGGAATGGAGCTAGGGAGCTTAGGGGAGGGAGCTAAGTTCTTTGTCTTCTTAATACATGGAGAGGGGGGGGTGGCGTGCTTCAACCTCGAGGGCCAGAATCTCAATCGTCACTCCGGGCGGGGAATGGAGCTTTGACTGCTGCTCCAGGATAAGCTCTTACTCAGCGCTTGGACGGGAAACAGAAGATGGGATGACGGAGCACGGGGCTTCGTCTCCGCGTGGAACAATCGTCTTCCTTGCTGCAAGGCGGATGGGGAACGCTGCCACAGGATGAAATGTCATCAACAAGCAAGCCACATACACCGCTGCGATTAACAGGGGTACTGAGAAACTTAAATCTTGAATAAAATCACGAGCCTGTTAGTGGCTATTGGCATTCTTATACACCTGGCCAGATCCCCAACGCTTGGATGGTGCTGAGACCATCAACTTTTGCAGCTTCAGTAGGTATGCCTCACCGCTGTTGTATGGGATGAGTAAGTACCTTCAAGCCGCTTCCAGTCCGAGGACGAGATTTTTTCGAAGTTTGGAGTGAGACTGCGCCCAGTCTCTTCCCTATCCTCAGTCAGCCACGCTTCTGTACCACGACTTCACCGTTCATGATTCCGAGTGTCGCAGAATCCGTCGCCATCCATTCCTCCCACGCCTTGATCATCTCATCGATGTCCTCCGCAGTCGTGATGCCCATCTCAATCCCCTTGCTGCGCATCTGGCCCGTCTTCAACCTTGAGATCATCGACTCTCCTACAAAAAGCCAGTCAGCAATTGTTCCCTCCACGAGCTTCACATGACAACTCACCCCACATCCTCCGATCCTCCAGCTTGCTATAGCACTGCGTGCTAAACCCGACCTCCACATCCTCCCTCCTCACACCTCCCTCCCCTCCTCCCGCCTCCAGCACCCAAGCAAGCAGCTGCCTCCCCCCCTTCTCCTGCCCCCCATTCGCCACCAGCGTCCGCACCAACACCTCATAAAACCGCAACAACCCCGGAATCTCCGGCCACACACACCACATGCGCATATCCGCCTCGCGCAGCGCCACCAACCCCCCAGGCTTGGTAACCCGCAGCATCTCGCGCACCGCCTCGGCCGGCTCGTCTAGATGGCACAGCACCTGGTGCGCATGCACGACATCGAACTCTTCGTCCGCAAACGGCAGCGCAAAGACATCCGCCTGGCAGAACTCGATGTTGGCTACCCCCTGGGCATCCGCATGCTCGCGCGCGCGCGCGAGGATCGACTCGGAGATGTCTGTCGCGACGAGCTGGCCCTGCGGGAAGTACCGCGCGAGCGAGGCCGAGATGGTGCCCGGCCCGGCGCCGACGTCGAGCATGCGCAGGGCCGGGTTGGCGGCGGCGGCGCGCTGGAGGTGCGGGAGCAGGTGCGCTGCGCTGTTCTCGGCGGTGCGCCAGGCGTGGTGTTGGACTTGGGAGGGTTCGTGGCCGGGGCCGTAGGCGTTGTGCTGTTTTGGGGCGGTGGTGGTGGATGATGCCATCTTCAGTTGGGGGGTTGTGTGATTACAGTGGTACCTATGATATGGGGAGAAAGTAGAAGTGCGGATGTCTGGGGATGTTTTGGGGACAGAATCTCATATGAGCGGTTGCCAGGTGCTGTGTGCATTGTAACCCCCCTCGGTGATGTCACGGAGATAGTCCTTGTTGCCGTGCATCCGTCGCGTAGAGAGCGAGTGGAAAGCGGGGTCGCAGTTCATGGATGAATTGTTCGGCGCAGCATGATGATCCGGGAATCCAGTGGAAGAAGGGTTGTTCTCCATCTTCTTAGCACTTCTGAGGGTGGTTTTATCTTTTCTCAGTCTCCTTGGCTCACGTACTTGCGTTCTCTTTTGGACGTCTTCCCAATTTTGTTACAAAACAGATACGGTACTTTTCATCAATCCACGGGATGTGATGGGCATTGATCATACCGCAGGCCACATTAACCAACACAAAAGATAACCTTGAAACCGTCATACCGGATCGATGAGCACCAGAGACTACTTACCTTCAGGAACACCACGCCACACCAAGTACCGGGGCAGACGTCAGTTTGGGGTCATCATGTGCTTGGCGTCGACTCCACAATGGACAACGTTCATACATGGTGCGTATTGACATTGAACGGTCCACACCTGGAGACAGATCCGGCTCAATGGTCTAGTGGTATGATTCGCGCTTCGGGAATAGACTCAGTTCTCTCCCTTGCTTGGTAACAGGCAAACAAAGATGTGCGAGGTCTCGGGTTCGATCCCCGATTGAGCCCCTTCTATCCCCTGTCCCTGTCGGCGCCTAGCATTGCCGTGCTTTTTGCTTCTTCTTGTCCTTCATTTCCATTTCCGTATCCCGTTGTCAGCTCTGATTTGTCCCGACTTCACGACTTGTCCATTTTTCTTTCTCCGCAGTGTTGCGTTGTCTTCTTTCCTCTCCAAGAAAAATTGCCTACTATCATTGGTCTGTCAGACACCTTTTATCATTACAATATTAACAAGCATTGTAGAGCTCAACAACCCCCATAACTTAAACTTGTTCTTATACGCCGAGACAGGATTAGTAGCTAGACGGTTCACATTGACGACTTGACACCGAGACGCTGAGCATCAAGAAGTTGCCAAATGGTAGCTTCTAGAGGACTACTTATTAGTGCTTGTCATAGAGAGACATTATCTAGGTACTATAACTTGTGGCAAGATCTCGTGACCATCAATGTTGATATAAGGAGGTACCTTAGGCTGGAACATCTCCCTGCAGCGTTGAGTTGACGATCACGTTCCCAGGAATGGTCACGGAAGCCCAGGCTATCGGATCCGCTATGAGGTCCAACTTCGTAGACCCAGTCAGGGTTACGTTCTTCCCTCCCACCACCACCGTCTGCGTCAACACTAAGACTGCCATGCCGGTCGTTTGGGTAAGCATTGGGTCTCCACGAAATAGCGAACGGAATGAAGAACAGGTCACAGGGGAGAGAGATGTGGAATGTGGAGAGAAGTACCATCGTCTGCAGGAACGTCGCCACGCAGGCTCGTCAGGTTAAATTGCAACGAGTCCGGCGTACAGCCCTGCCACCACTTCCAATGCATATCCTCTCGCTCGCCGCCGTTGCACCAAAAGGAGACGTCAGGGGCTAGAGAGTGCTGGCCGACATTGTGAGCTAGAATGTCCCCAGAGAGCGGCCGGTGATTCGACAGATGGGAAAGTCCAAGTATCCCCGGCCACGCAGGGCAACAAAAGAGAAGCCCATATCATCACATACCACAACCAGGATGGCGACATAAACAAAGCCTCCTGGATTGCTCGCTTGGCAGCACCTCCCGCCGAGGGTCGACACATTCCAGTATCCGTATTGCACCGGCAGTGTCTGGGCGTGCGCGGTCAGCGTCGAGCCTGCGAGAACGGCAAGGAACCGGGAGCTGTTGGGCCGCATTGCTTGGGTAGGTACGTGGATTGATACGGGCCTGCAGGTGAATCCGGAGAGGAGAAACCTGTCCCGTCGGTTCGGTCACCCCGAGACGGGCATTGTGTGCTTTATGAATCTCGCGTCGACCTCTGCGGGAGTGGTAGGCGTTGCGCGGCCAGTGCAACCGGGTAATTAAACGTTACATTGACTGCCCTCAATCAATGTAAATTGCTCAACCTCTGTGACCCTTCAGTGACCTTTCAACGTTTCTCGTATCCGCCGTACGTGCTCGAGCCATGATGCTAGCGCCTGGGAAATGGTTGCATTTGCTGTCAGTGTTCTCAATGGATTTGGGCGTGTTGGGGTACCGAGTGCTCCGTAACTTGCTTGCCACGCGATTATGTTGGGTTGGCCCGTCGCATTCCTCCGGCGATAGTGAGCACGGAAGCCAGGCTAAGTGGCGGCACACAACCTGGGGAAACTGCCGTCGATCTGTGGGTGCAGGGTTGCTTTATATGTACCAGTACGCGTGGCATGAGCTGGACTGAAACCAACAGCTGCTCTGCTTGGAAGTCAAAGACAAAGAGGTCCAGTGTGTCGGACCTGAATGCGGGCTGCAACAGGGCTTGCTGGCTTGCTGCCTGGAATGCCCCACTTTTCGCTTGTTGGTGGTTCCTCGATGGGATTTCCTGCGCCACGAAAGCAAGGCCCTCGAACATGCAGCAGTGCTGACAGGTTCTGAGCAGCTTACTGCGATTGCGGCGCACAGCGACGGAAGCTGACCTGCGCCTCCTCTCGGCATCTCTCCGCAGTCTCGGAAATGGCGGGCCTCGCACCAAAGTTTCGACTCAGATCGCGAACTTCGAGTGAGTGCACGCCATGCGAGCTTGCACAAGCTTGCAAGCCCCGGATGATGGTTTGCGAACCGTAACTCGAAGAACTTGGCAGTGACAGCATCACTCGCCGGTTGAATCGGAGGCTCCAGAAACGCGACGGAACAGCACGGAGCCCACCCAGAGCAAGCTCCTTCACTGCCCGCCGATCAGATGCGACCCTGCTGCAGTGCCACGCGACGCGCCGCAATTGCACGTGAACAGCTCGTTTCTGCTTCGCGTTTCTTCCCCTCGGACCCACTGGCATCGAAGGATGGATGGGACCCGCTCGCTGACAGGCAGTGCGAGGTGCGTCCATCTGGCTTGCCGCAGTGCGTGTTCCCTCTGACAGGCGCGTTTGAGAGCGAGGTGGAGAGCAGGCCGCCGTGCTTCGGCTGAATCAGTGACTGGCCGCGGCTAACGGCCCAACCACCGTCTCGGCCGCCAACTGTGCCAACAACCCAGACCGGATCAAGCGCAGACCAGGTTGTCCACCCCCCTTCCACCTGGCCCAGCGTGGCCTGCTTGGCACTCCCATACCCCTCGGTCCGTTTCGGAATGCCTGTTTGGTCACCCTAAATCGAGATTTCGATCCCGGCCCCGGCCCTAAGCTGCAGGCGGGAGATCGCCCTGGATCGTTCCTGAGCCAGAATTAGCCACATCGCTGAGACCTCGACCGTGGACCGCCGCGATGACCGGCCCGCTTCGGATACGCACACAGCACGCCCACCATGGCGAGCGCAGCAACCCATACGACTCGAGATCGAGTATAAGACTTGGTCGATGGTCCCTCAAACCGGCAACATCTTCTTTCACCAGCATCGACTCACGGTCATCACCGCACATTCCTTACCGGGCTTTCAGGCAAAGTCCCATTCATTCCTTTTTGGCTTCCGGCAAGCCTTTTCACTCACTCTATACATTCTTTTTGTATTCCCCCCACATTCCTTTTTGGGTTTCAGCAAAGCTCCGGCTTCAGCATCAAGCACTACTCGCCGGCCGGGTTTCCTAATACCGCATTCTCTTGAGTCGAAGTTCCACATACTCGCCGGTCGAGACCACCAGTTCCAAGTCTCAACCACACTTCGGCCCAACCGCCAAAGCTTAGTCAACGCACACCAGCAGTAACACCACCCGTTCACACAGTCAAGATGAAGCACACTATCGCCATCGCCGCCGTTCTCGGCGTTGCCACCGCCGCCACCATCCCCGTTGCCGCGCGGGACCCCACACCCGCCTGCGCTGGCGGCGTCGAGATGTGCTCGGGCAGCGTTTACGCCCGTGAACCGGAGGCCAAGGGTGGCCGCAAGACCGGCGCCCTCAAGGGTTTCGGCAAGGATGTTGCCAGCGGCGTCATCAGCGGTGCTATTGTCGACGGCGCTACGGCTCTGCTGAACCAGCGCGAGGTTGACGGGGAGGATGCCGTCGAGCTTGTTGTCACGCGGGAGGCCCACCACCACAAGGGCAAGGGCCATCACAAGGGCAAGCACCACAAGGGCAAGGGCAAGCACCACAAGGGCAAGGGCAAGCACCACAAGGGCAAGGGTCACCACAAGGGCAAGGGGAAGACTGCTGCTGCCCATCCTCCCTCGGGCACCACCCCCGACAGCCAGTCCAGCACCACGGCGACTGCCGCCCCAGCTGCCACCGCTGCCGCCCACGCCGATGTCAAGCTCCAGGCGCGCGAGGCCGAGCCGGTTAAGAAGGCTGCGGGTGGCCACAGCTTCCACGTCCCCAGCGCCGTGGTCGACATGGCCAAGGACATCGCCACTGGCACCATCACCAACACGCTCTCGGACGTTGCCAACCACTTCATCAACAAGGGCCAGAAGCGAGAGGCCGAGCCCGAGGCCCGCCGCAAGGGCGGCTTCCACCTCTCCCAGGACGTCAAGGATTTCGGCAAGGACATCGCCAGCGGCGCCATCAGCGGTGTGATCCAGGACGGCGCCGAGAAGCTGCTCGGCATCCAGCAGCAGCAGCAGCCGCAGAAGCGCGCCAGCACCCTCAACAACTTCGTCCCGCTGCGCACCCACATCGGCATCCCGATCTGGGACTACAGCCCTGGATCGGTCAATGCCCGTGACCCCAAGGGCAAGTTCCGCGTCTCGCAGGGCGTCAAGGACTTCGGCAAGCAAGTTGCCGCCGACACTGCCAGCGGCGCCTTCACCGCCGGCCTCAGCCAGCTCCTCAACCAGCGCGACCTCGAGGACCGTGAGGCGCGCTTCCGCCTCTCCAAGGGCACGAAGGACTTCGGCAAGCAGGTTGCGGCCGACACCGCCAGCGGCGCCATCACCGCCGGCCTCAGCCAGCTCCTCAACCAGCGCGACCCCAAGGGCAAGTTCAAGGTCTCGCAGGGCACCAAGGACTTCGGCAAGGATGTCGCCAGCGGTGTCATCAGCGGTGGCATTACCGCTGGGCTCGAGCAGCTGTGGCAGCGTGACCCTGAGGCCAAGGGCCGCTTCCGCGTCTCGCAGGGTGTCAAGGACTTTGGCAAGGACGTCGCCGGTGGTGTCGCTAGCGGCGCCATCACCGCCGGCCTCGGCCAGCTCCTGGGCCAGCGTGACCTCGAGGACCGTGAGGCGCGCTTCCGTATCTCCCAGGGCGTCAAGGACTTTGGCAAGGACGTCGCCGGTGGTGTCGCTAGCGGCGCCATCTCCGCCGGTCTCGGCCAGCTCCTGGGCCAGCGCGACCTCGAGGACCGTGAGGCGCGCTTCCGCCTCTCCAAGGGCACGAAGGACTTTGGCAAGCAGGTTGCGGCCGACACCGCCAGCGGCGCCATCACCGCCGGCCTCAGCCAGCTCCTCAACCAGCGCGACCCCAAGGGCAAGTTCAAGGTCTCGCAGGGCACCAAGGACTTCGGCAAGGATGTCGCCAGCGGTGTCATCAGCGGCGGCATTACCGCTGGGCTCGAGCAGCTGTGGCAGCGTGACCCTGAGGCTAAGGGCCGCTTCCGCGTCTCGCAGGGTACCAAGGACTTTGGCAAGGATGTTGCCAGCGGTATCATCAGTGGCGGCATCACGACCGGTCTCCAGCAGCTGTGGCAGCGCGACCTCGATGAGCTTGCTGCCCGCTCCCCCGGCTTCGGCAGCATCTTCAAGAAGATCATCGGTGGCCTGCTTGGCCGTGACGTTGAGGAGGGCGAGGAGGGCGTCTACAGCCGGTCGGACGCCGATGACCTCATCCACCAGCTCCTGAACACCCGCGACATGCAAGAGGTTGAGGCCCGTGACCCTGGCTTTGGCAGCATCTTCAAGAAGATCCTGGGCGGTCTTCTTGGCCGCGACCTTGAGGAGGATGGCTTCTCCAAGCGGTCGGACGACGAGGAACTCCTCCACCAGCTCCTGAACTCTCGCGGTATGGAGGAGCTCGAGACCCGCGCCCCTGGCTTCGGCAGCATTTTCAAGAAGATCATCGGTGGTCTCTTTGGCCGCGACCTGGACACCCGCGACCCCGGCTTCGGCAGCATCTTCAAGAAGATCCTGGGTGGTATTCTTGGCCGCGACCTTGAGGAGGATGGCGAGGTTCTGAAGCGCTCGGAGGCTGAGGATCTTGTCCAACAGCTGCTCAACTCCCGGGAGCTTGAGGAGAGGGACCCCGGCTTTGGCAGCATCTTCAAGAAGATCCTCGGCGGTCTTTTTGGCCGTGACCTGGAGGGCCAGGAACTGGCTCTTCGTGACCTTGAGGAGATCGAGGCCCGCGACCCTGGCTTTGGCAGCATCTTCAAGAAGATCATCGGTGGTCTTCTTGGCCGCGACGTCGAGGAGGACGCCGAGATTGCGAAGCGCTCGGAGGCTGAGGATCTCGTCCGCCAACTGCTCAGCTCCCGTGACCTTGAGGAGATTGAGGCCCGCGACCCCGGCTTTGGCAGCATCTTCAAGAAGATCCTGGGCGGTCTTCTTGGCCGCGACCTTGAGGAGGATGGCGAGGTTCTGAAGCGCTCGGAGGCTGAGGATCTTGTCCAACAGCTGCTCAACTCCCGGGAGCTCGAGGAGAGGGACCCTGGCTTTGGCAGCATCTTCAAGAAGATCCTCGGCGGTCTTTTTGGCCGTGACCTGGAGGGCCAGCAACTGGCCCTTCGTGACCTCGAGGAGATCGAGGCCCGCGACCCCGGCTTTGGCAGCATCTTCAAGAAGATCATCGGAGGTCTCCTTGGCCGCGACTTGGAGGCTCAGGGCCTGTCCCTTCGCGAGCTTCACGAGAGGGACCCTAGCTTCCTCAGCGTGATCGGCAAGTTCCTCCCCGAGATTCTCGACGTGGGCGAGTCGCTCTTCGGCGGCAACAACAACCAGAAGCAGCAGCGCAGGTCGGAGGGCGAGGACCTGCTGCGCCAGATCCTCAGTGCCCGGGACGTTGAAGCCATCGAGGCCCGCGACCCTAGCTTCCTGAGCGTCATCGGCAAGCTCCTTCCCGAGGCGATCAACATCGGCTCGCAGCTCCTCGGTGGTGGCAACAAGCGCTCGGTGTCCGACGAGGAGCTGATCCACCAGCTTCTCAACTCCCGCGACCTGGACCTCGCTGCCCGTGACCCCAGCTTCCTGAAGGTGATTGGCAAGATCCTGCCCGAGGTCATCAACGTCGGCTCGCAGCTCTTCAGCAACAACAAGCGGTCGGTGTCCGACGATGAGCTGATTCACCAGCTCCTGAGCTCCCGTGGCCTTGAGCTGGAGCAGCGCGATCCCCTCCTCCCGCTCGCCGGTGCCTTCATCAAGGGCGCGGCCAAGATGCTCCCGAAGCTTTTCGGTCGCGACGTCGACCGCGAGGCGGCGGCGGAGCAGTTCGGCATCCAATACCGTGACGTCGACCGTGACGCGGCTGCGGAGCAATATGGCATCCAGTACCGCGACGTTGACCGCGATGCCGCCGCCGAGCAGTACGGCATCGAGTACCGCGACGTCGACCGTGACGAGGCCGCGGAGCAGTACGGCATCCAATACCGCGACGTTGACCGCGATGCCGCCGCCGAGCAGTACGGCATCGAGTACCGCGACGTTGACCTGCAGGCGGCCGCGCAGCAGTACGGCATCGAGTACCGCAACGCGCCCGCTCCCCAGGCCGCGACCCCGGGCCAGTCGCTGGGCAAGCAGATCGGCCAGGCCATCGCTAAGGACGTCAAGAAGTCTGCTGCGACCACGACGCTCGCCCGCCCCACCATGATGGGCTTCATGACTGCCGGTCTGGCTGTGGCTGTCGGCGTGCTCAGCTGGGTTGCTTAAGGGGTTTGACATGACAACTTGTGGCCCTGGTGGCAACTGGTGGTGTGACAAGCCTGTGACCAACTCAGCTCGGGGACGGCTGCCGGCAGCAACTTCGGGGTGGCATGGGACGAGCGAGCGAGCTTTCTCAAGAGGTGATGGTAATTGGTAATGATGGTGATGAATGGAGCATAGACAGGAGCATAGACAGCGGGGAATGATTGTACGATATAGGCGCATGGGATAGACTTTACACTCATTGGATGCTGGAGTCTGGGCCTATTTTAGACAATACACTTGCTGACCACTCTAAAACTCATTATGTTCCAGTTTCCCTTTGGTGCTGACTGTGGTGTCCGAGTCAGTGGCTCTCCGGTAACTCGGAGCCTGTTCAAAGAATTGATGGTTTCTTGTTGTGCCCGCGTCTGTGCTCACGCGCGACTCGGCGCAATGGACGGCACTGTTTCCTTCTGCTTCAAATGAGGTACAACGTTTGCATTGATAAATACCTACCAAGGTGGGACCCTCGTCTTTGTCTGCAGAGTTCTCCGGATCACGGTAACCAGCTACTACAACACATGCTCATCTCTGAGCAATTCGGGCCATGACTGCCTGCACTTTGTCATGACACATGATCAAGATGCAGTGATGGAGTAGGGTCAAACATTGGCCTAGAAGCAGAATTCATTGCGCCAACACAGCCAAGCTATCACAACGCCAACAACTCGGCAGCTGGAAAGAGATTGCTGGGACTATGTCCGGGAAAAGGGCAGCAAAAATAAGAGCCTAAGCAATGGAGTCAGATTGATTCAGGTAAAATGTGACAAGAGAGGCACGCGGGTGGCCTACAAGCAAACGTCGTTGCATTGCTGTTTTGGTGAGTGTGTTTGATGTTCCACGTTGACTCCGACGGCAGCACGAAGGCTTCGTCACACTTCAGGCCCCTGCACTGTGTTTGCCTGACGCGTGAAGTGGGGCTGATCAGGAACGCGATGAGTCGGTCTTGGCGGACCCAAACAGGGAAGCTGCAGGCTGTCTCCCACGGTGTTGTTCAGTTGTTTCTTTTGGGGAACTTGGAACGTCCCCAGCCACCACACTCGCGCAGTTCCCTCACTCCATTCCTAGCGTCTTGCACTTCTGTACGCCCGCCTTTATCCTGTGCAACGACAAGCAACGCGCGCACACACCTCTCCGCCATGCTCCGCCCAACTCGTCGCCAGTTCGAGATTCAGCACACGAATAGCTTGCGGAACCCCGGATAGTTCGTTCGTGGGCGGTGAAAGCCGCTGTCGCCCCACGTTGAATCGCACCGCAGCCTCCACCAGCGGCGAACTCCACCTCCTATTGTGCCCTTTGGCAAACTCGCCTTCAGTTGTCGACGACCAGCTCGTGTCTGCTTAGCTTTACTGTTGCGCCGCCTGCGACGACCACCACCGGCGCTCTGATTTGCCGCTGCTCCGAACATGCCACTGTCTCGTTCCGCACTCCAAATCAACGTTTGCCATCCTCAACGGCAGATATGGCGGACACGCCGAGCTTGAATCGTGGTCCGCCGCCGGACGGTACGACGGCTACAGATCCCGCTGTATCCCACCCAGGCGACCTTCAATGTTGTTGTGGGAAAGCGGACTGCGTCTTTCTGAGACACAACTGCTCTGTCCTCACGAGCGTCGAGAAGGATGTCCACACGGCAGCAAGAATGGGGCAGGTCAGTTCATCACGCCGCATTCCTTAGTGACACCCCTCCTTTGACCGCGCCGCTCCGGCGTCCATTCTTTGTCCGCCGAATGCCCTCGAGTTCCTTTGCTGCAGTGCCGTCTGCACCATATGCATGTCCAAGTACTTCAACCTGCCACAACTCGGATGTCTCTCGACCAACAATGTAGCATTCAACATGGCGCAAGTCGAGGCGATATGGCGGTCGCGTCAGCCAAGACCATCCCATCGCTAACATTCGCGCTGCAGACCCTGCTCGCCCGCCATGAAGCCTACATGGCATCGGCCGAACGCGATCGCCTTCAACTCACGGCCCGTATCGAGCAGCTGGAACGCGAAAACGCCGAGCTCGCAGCCCAGAACGCCTCAGTCACCCACGAGAACCACAGTCTGCGGGACGAGCTCGACCAGCTCAACGACTCAGTCAAGGCTGCCGAGACCAGCATCCAACTCCTCGAGGTCACACTCCGCGAATCGCAGCGCGAAGTACGCAGGTTGGAGGACGCCGAGCAGAGGGCCATTAGTCTTGAGCGGCAAATTGCGGCGTTAGAGGAGGAACAGGTTGTGCTGCGGACAACCATCAGCCGGACAGAAGAAGAAGCGCGGACGACCATGTACCGATGGCGGCAAGCCGAGAAGGGGCTCAGCGACCTCCAGGACCAATTAGAGCGCATGGAGAAGGAGGCCAGAGAGGAGCGCGAGCGCCACGTCGAGGTTGTCGGCCGCATGGAGCGCCAACGCGCCATGGAGAAGGAACTCAACACGGCCGCGGGCAGGCTCAAGGGTGCGGCGGCTGTCAAGTCGATGACGGACAGCCGGAACGGTGGCAACGTGGTGTCATACTTCGTGCGCGACCTCTTGCACGACAATGCGAACCTCCAGCTGGGTATCGCCGAGCTGCGCGAGATGCTCCTGAGCTCGAACGACGAAATCCAGATGCTGCGCGAGCAGCTGATGTACCATCAGCAGGCGGACGGCGACGTCGCCGGCTCGCCAACGACGCTGCAAGCCGAGTTGGATATGAAGGAGCCTCCCACACTGCCACCCGCACGAGTGTCGCAGGAGCTGCATATCCACCATCACTATCACGTCTCACACCGACCGGAGAACAAGAAGTCTAGAAAACGACGGCAGGGTCTGAACGCGGGCATCTTCACGCCGCCCCAGATCTCTGCGCCCGGGTCGCCCATCTCCTCGTCCGCTCGCTGGCAGCGCAGTCTGCTTGCTGGTCCTCTGCTGTCATCGTCTGCGAAAGATACTCCGCCGCACCCCGGCACCCACTGGTCGCTCCAGTCGGAAGGCCAGGCGGACTTCGCGCCGTCATCAGCCCCCAGCTCTCCGCGGTCCGCAAACAGGGACTCAATGTTCGACAGGATCTCTGACCTGCCCTCCCCCGCCTCCCCGACGACAAGCGTAGACCCAGCCTCGCCGCACTGGCACGCCGCACACGGAAAGAAGGTGTCTGAGTTTTCGCTCAGGAGCATCTCAGAGACAGCCATGTTCCCCACCACCACACAACCCACCAGGCCCGGCTACCCGCCGCGGTCCCACCCGTTATCGACCTGGACCAGAAACGACGACCTTCCACCCAGCATGACCGCGCCTTACACCACCGACGACGTACCCAGCACCACCTCCACCGCCTACACAGATAACATCGACGACGACAGCACCACAACCGCCACCTCCCAAGCCGCCTTATCCCCAACATCAACCCACTTCGACCCCACCATCGAACAGCGCCCGCGCCGCGCCACCCTCCGCCGCGTCGTCTCTCACGAATCTATCATCTCCCTCTCCAACGGCCTCGACATCCACACCCTCAAAGCCCGCCCCAGCCAGCTTGCCCTGCGCCCGCTCGGCCTGTCTGCTGCGGGAACAAATCTCAGCGCGGTTGTTGCGCAGCCGACCCTGTCGCGTGGCGGGGGGGAGGGGAAGAGGGGGAGTGTGATTCTGAGGGATAGTTTTGCGCACGCGTTGCCTGTGCCGCTGAAGGCGCGTGGGAGGGGTGGGGGTGGGTCTCGGGCGGTGTCGAGTCCTGTTCATGGTAATGTTGATGTGAGGGGGAGGGGGGAGCAGAGGGGGGAAGGGGAGAGGGGTGCGGTGGGGAGGGCGCCGTCGGCGTTGGGGAAGTTGGTCGCTTGGCGGCCGTGGGGTGGTGCCAGTGGTAGTGTTGGGTCTGTTGGGAGCAATGAGGCGGTTAGGGGGTGTGGTTCGCCGGAGACGAGTCCGTCATCGACGCCGGTGGTGTCGCCCGTCGCGGCGGTTGCTTCGCCCGCGATCCCGACGCTTTCTCTGGCTGGCAGCGTGGGGTCCGCCAGCACGACCACCGCAGACAGCACGACTGTCGGTGTGGGCTTGGGGCTGGGCAAGTCGCCGCAGGGAAGCGTCGCCTCCTCAGCAGCGGCGTCGACGTCCACCAATGCTGCTGCTGCGAATGCTAACGCTGCGGTATCTGCGACGGCGGCGGCGTCGCCGCTTGCGGCGCTGTTCCGCGCCCCGGGAATTAATCAGCCCGGCGCGGTGCCCGGGTTCCAGGAGTACTGGGCTGCGCACAAGCGGCGCGGGGCGCCCAGTAAGGTGTCGGTGGAGGATCGGGAGGGGGTGAGGGAAGCGCTGAGGGAGGTTCTCGAGGAGGGTTGATACTTCACTTGAAGGCTTTGGCGTTGGGGGTGCGGTGTACTGGTTATTGACTTGGGCGGTGTTTTGGCGGGGGGCTGTAAGAGATTTTGAACGTGCGGATGGTCGCTGCGTTTTGGATTCAGTGCAGATGGTTTTGCATAAGTAGCGTTTGAGGATGGGATGTGAGCATACGCCGGGTGCGTGGATATGGGTTGTAGATGTCTGCGGCCATCTCGGCCGCTCATTGCATTTAGCTCGCTGCAGGTGCATATCACTGACAAGTGCGACATCACGCTGCACGTTGTTCACCAGTTCGCAACTGAAAAGCAAAATACTCGTGATATAAGCCTAATACACTTCACGCTTGGATCTAGTCCCGGGCTATGCAACTCCATTGAAGCCTGTATCTAACCTATACTCGGACCAATATAAATTAGAGATTACAAACTCTTGTAGCCCAAGACCTGTCCCATCGGAAGCTCTGCAGTGTGACCCGATTCGTGAAGGTAGGTTCATGTTGACAGCTTCTCCATCACTCTATCGCCCTCCCCAACAACCCCGGCCCCAACCAACCATGAACCCATTCCCAACAAGAATGTACGTGTGGAAGGGGAACGCAGAATGCCATCAGTGAGCTCACTAGTGCGCCGGCAGGGTGAACGAGCCGCCGATGTCGAGCAGATAGGCGAGGCTGTTGAATTCGACGTCGATGCTCTTGATCTGCCAGAAGCCCTTCTTGTCGTTACGCTCGGCGCCCAGGATGGTCACGCCCCGGACTTGCTTCTGCGCGGTGCCAAAGGTGGCCGTCCAGATCAGCGCGATCTCGTTGCAGTCGAAGGGCGACTTGTGCGTCACCACCAGGGGGAGGTTGTCGGGCTGTTTTGTGTGTCTGTTAGTCTTAGGGTTCCTTGAAGGGGGAAAGCTGTCGCGGTATGAGGTTGGGGGGGGGGGGGGGGGGGCGCGGGTGGTTCAAGGGGTCTTTTAGTGAAATTGATTAAGGGGATATGGATGAGACAGAAAATACTCACCGTCTTGTTCTCGTAGCCGACAAAGGCGGCTTTGCTCGGGAAGGTGGCGCTGCCCAGCGGGATGCCGGCCAGGATGTTGATGCTATCGGAGCGGTCGACAAAGTCGTCGGCCAGGTACTTGGAGTCGGCCGTCTCGTTCCACTTAGACAGGATGCGCTGGTAGGCGCCTACCAGCGACTCGACGTCCTCCCGGTGCAGGCAGGCATCGAGATTCCGCGCGCACTTGCCCTTGCCCTTCTTGCCCTTGCTCTTGCCGCTGCCGCTGCCGCTGCCGTCGGTCTTCTCGTGGCTTGTGCTCTTGCCCTTCTTCTTCTTCTTGTCCTTGTCGCTGTCGTCGTCGTCGTCATCATCGTCACCATCGTTGTCACCGTCGCCGTTGCCGGCCCCGCGGGCGCGGAGAGAACCCAGAAGCGAGCCGAGCCCCGGAGTGGACGGCACGGGCGGTACTGCCGGCAATTCGGGTGCGCGGCGGCCAATGGCCCGGCCGCTGACTGGAGCGTCGGCCACGGGCGTGGCCAGGCCGAGTCCAGCCAGGGAGAGGAGAGCGAAAGAACTGATAAAACGCATGATGGATGGCTCTACCGGTCACAAAAGGGGACGGTGATACGAAGGGAGAGTGACACAGGGGAGAGCTTGGGGAGTGTTGGTGGAGGTAGACCTGAACCAGCGGTCTCATCCGAGCTGGACCACCGAACCTTTTTATCCCGATTCCCGAGTCCCTGCAGAAGCAACTGGAGCCGGGACCTGAACTCTGGTAGCTGGGCCGGGACTTCCCCAAGCATGGCTTCCGGGTGGCCGCATGGCTGGCAAGGGGAGGCTGGCTGGCTGTGTCTTATTGCCGACGCACCATCTCAATAGATCAGCCCCTTGGACGGTGATCACAGCGGCGGCTCGCCCAGCAACGCTGAGCAGTCTCGCAGTGCAGAAGCAAGCTGCATTTCATTGTCTGCGAGGGCCGACGCACAGTGGCATGGAGAGGTCGTGCGCGGTTGGCTCGTCTGCGCCACCCGGGAACCGAGAACCAACTGCTTGTCTCGGTGCCCGCGCCGCGCAGAAGCATCTCCGTGACACGGCAACAGATTGGGACTGCACTGCATGTGGGGTGCTTGCGGCGTGCGTGCAGAAAGCCCCACGAAGGCCGTGGAATGTCCGGCTGAGGCTGAACCGCGTGCTGCAGCCTTCAGCCGTCGTCGGCTCCCTTTTTTTTTTTTTTTTTTTTTTTTTTTTTTTGGCTCCTGTACTAACACTAGTATGTCCAACTGCACTGCCGCTGCACTGGGGTCCACGGCCCTCAACGGTCCCGAGCTGAGCCGTCGAGCCCGACGCAACGGAACCGGGCTTCAGCCACTCGCCAATGACAACACCCTCTTCCAGCGGAGGTTGTGACGTGTTGTGTCGCTGGTGGTTGCAGCGATCGCCGGGGAAATCACACCCTCTTGCAGAGCGTGGTAGCATTGCTCGCCAGCCCCAATATCCCGGTTCCTGCGAGCGGTTCAGATTCATCATGCTGTGTAACAGCTCGTGTCAGTCGTTGGCGCTGCCTCTCAGCAAGGGACTCCCTGTGCGAAGACGAACAGAAGCAGCTTTGGTTCTTTTGCAGGGCAAGGAGACATCACGCGTGCGGAGCACGCAATGCGGTGTCCCTGTGTTGCCGCACACAACATGTGAGCAGCAAGTGGTTACACGTTCATGGTTTTCAGCTCAATCGGGTGCTCGGCTGACGTGAGGCCAGATGCTGTTTGCTGTACCGGATCGGGTTGACATCAGGCCACGGAAAGCAACATACTTACACGGCATCCAGCAGCGGCCAATCTCCAGACCCGGGCCGTGACCCGGCCACAACTGTCATCGGCCGATCCCGACCAGGTCTCATACGCATCTCCGGACGACGAAAATGCGAGCGACAGCATCAGCCGCTTAGGCCTACTGCCGCTCTTCTGTGTGTGCCAAGCCCGGTGACAGCGGACTTGGAAGTCGTACTCAGGCTCACACACACGACAATCCACCAAGATCGCCATGATTTCGTCATCCAAAGACTCCGTGGCTATAACTATTGCCGACCCTCCCACACCGCTATTCCTTGGCCGGGCGGGATTCGAGGTCTCTGCAGTGGAAGGCGGCACCGAAATTGAACCTCTGAAGATTCGTATTCACCAAAAGCGTAGTTCCACCAAGCGTCTGTCTCCAATCCGTGTTCCAGGATCGCACATAGCCGTTACCTGACGAGGAAAATATAGCAATGCCTTGGCCGCACGGTGAGCATCAGCCTCCTCGAGACGCCCCTCGCAAGGGGCTTCATCGAGCCGCTGAGCTATAAGCATCTCGAGAGTTGAAAATGTTGACTCAATGCTACTGTGACCCAGCTCGACATATCTCTCCCTACCGGATACCTGGTATTCACTCCCTCACACAAGATAGAACTCCCTCTCCTCCCCATCCTCCACCGCCTCCCCATCCATAACCCCATCACAAAACGCCTCCCCCACCAACTCAAACACACCACCCACTCCCTCCTCCTCCCCATCCCGTCCCGCCTCCCCCCGTCCCCCAACCAACCCAGAGTCCCCCACCCTCCCTGACACCGGCCTCAGCACAAACGGCACCCTCCCCCCACAAAACACCACCACCACATCCCCCACCCCCACCCCCACCGGCCCCATCCCCACATACGCCCTATCCCGTGTCAGAAAAGGCCTCTTCCCTGATACATAGCGCATACTCTCGCGGTAGTAGTTCCCCAGCCGGCCCGCGGCAAACTTGGCGTCCCAGTCGAACGCGGCGCGCCGCGCGGCGCGCTCGGCGTCGTCTGCCAGGCTGGCGCAGCTTTGTTCGAAGGCGAGCGCTGAGAGAAGGTCCTCGTGTGCAAGGGCTGTGGTGGCGAGAGGGGCGCGCTGCGCGTCGGTGGTGAGCGTCCAGTAGATGTCTGCGATGGGGACGCGGTAGCGGGCCGTGGCCAGGCGGGTGGCTGTGCGCTGCTCGGTGTGTTTGGCTCCTTGTTGCTCTGTTTGTGGAGTGGGAGGTGTATGATGGCCGGGCGAGGTGGGCGCTGGTGGTGTTCCAGTTGTCTGGGCCAGGTGGATGAGGTGGTCGATTTGGGAGAGGTATCCCAGGAGGCGCGGCGGGTGGAAGGAGAAGTCGGTCCAGGGCTCGCCTGGGGCGATGGCTGCGATGGTGTCGACTAGGTAGCCGGCCAGTCTGAGGACGGTGGGGTCTGATGAAGGGAGGGGCCTGATGGCGGTGTGGCTGCCGCAGGCGGAGAAGAGATGCTTTTCGACGCGGTCGTTGATCGGGTAGAAGGAGGGCGCGAGGTTGCTGCGCCAGTCGGGGACCCAGGAGGGGAGCAAGTCTGCGAGTCCAGGGGACTTGGGGAACTGGGCGTAGCAGAGCACGTCGATGCGGCCGGTGACGGGGTTGGTGATCATGGCGCATGCTGCGTGGGTGAGGATCCGGGCGTCGCCCTCCACCCCCGGCTCGCTGTAGTCCGGGGTGATGTCGAGCGCCGCAACGTCGGTGGCGATGCCGAGCAGGGAGAAGATGCGGTCGCGGTGGAGCGTGCAGTGCGTGGCGCGCTCGACGTACAGCCTGCGCAGCAGGGAGTGGAGTTGGTTGCCGTTGGCGTCCGGGTCCTTGCGCTGGAACTTCTTGTACTGCTGCCGGCAGCCGAACAAGACCCCCGTTGGGTTGTCGGCGGCCTCGGCGAGCAAACGGCTCGGGACATTCAGCTCAAAGTTCTCAGCCTTCACCCACTCCGGAATGGAGTAATGGAGAATCTGGGAGGCGAGCATGACGAGCTCGACAGCGACAGACTTGTTGCCGCAGACAAAGACGGTGTCGGTGCAAAGACAGAACTCCTGCACCGTCCAAGACCGCCAAAACCACGGCCGCTCAGACCAGGCCTGTAGTACCCTCCGCGTCAGGAGCGTGACGAACTTCCGGGCAGCCGTCAGCAACAGGGCTTGGAACTCGGCAGTCTTCGGGTCGGACGGATCCTCGTTGCTGACCATGCTCATCAGGAGCGGCAGGCGCTCACGCGTGTAATAGCTCTCCATGCCTAGCTCGCGGGCTTTCTGGCCGACGGCGAACCATGTGTCCATCAGCTGGTCTGAGCCGTCCTCTGCTGGTCCCAGCCAGACAAGCACCTGCTGGGCGGTCGAATAAATGATGCCCATCAGTTTCACTTGACTTCCCTTCTCTGCATCGTCCTCCTGGTTGATGCAGATCTGGTCTGCCCATAGCCAGACTGGCTTGTCTTGTCGTCGCAGGTGAGCCAGGGCTGTGTAGAGAGACACGGTGATGGATAAGCTTCTCCACCCGTCTTCCGTTTCGTTCTTAGATGTGTCTATCCAGAGTGAGTGCGACTTTGTGCCGTCACCCCAGGCGTAGGACAGTGCCTTGAACGGCGTGGCTGGCTGCGCAACTCTGCTCGCCCAGATGCGGCCCGTAAGCGCACCTCCTGGCATGCATGGGAAGAGTTCAAGGAGTCGGAATTCCGCGTCTGGCTCGGTCAAGGCGACCTCGCTATAACAAAACTGGCGCATGATGTTAGACCGTCGCTTGATGGTCGTGATGGGGTTGTTCAGATTTCCGCGATTCAGATTTCCGCGAGTTAAACTGCACTTGAATGAGGAGAAGAGACGGTTTTGGGGGAAGTCTCGTTGCCAAGGCTGCTTTGCAGCAACGCTTGTTCAGCTGCATTGGGGTAGCTCCAACCGCGACACACTCTACTTGGACTCCTTTGGGACTACCGGGCCTCTTTAATAGTCATTGGCATGGTGGCGTTGCTACTAACTGGTACGGTGCAATGCTACGGAAGGCATCTACGAAGAGCCTCCAACATACCTTCAGGACTGGGGTTTATCTTGATGTCCATGGCACTGCAATACCTGTGACCTGGAAAGATTGACGGCTTGATGGTTTGCTGTTTACATTCCCAATACTATTCCGTCAGGCTCCCAACTTCATGAGGCTATCCTTATTCTCCTCGACGTACTGCCGCAGATTCGTGAGTCTCAGCCCCCTCTGGTGATTCACCGTCTTCTCCTTTTCCCACGAGACTCCATACCCGGCGCCAAACACGTTGCGGTACCTCCACATGAGATCGTCCGGCGCTTCCTCAAGCTGCTTCCGCAGGTACTCCCGATCCCACAGCTCCCTCTTGAACCCCCCGCCAAAGCCTTCCTCCACAGTATCCGCCACCTGGTCATACGACACCGTATCCCCGGCCACATAAACCACCTTATTCACCGTCTCCCGAGGCTCAAACACCAGCTCCGCTACCGCCCTCCCAATCCCCTCCACATCCGTCACCGTGACCGTATCCTCCCACCTCCCCAACCCCCTAACAACCCTCTCCTGCAAATCCACCACCCCAAACTCTCTCAGAAACAAAAAGCTCATAAACAACCCCGTCGAAACCACCGTCCACCCCGTCCCCTCCTGCCCCCCCAACAGCTCCCTTACAGCCAGCATCTCCCCAAACAACTCCCCATGCCCGCTCCCCTCCACTCCCTTACCAGCCCCTTCCCCATCCCCGTCCCCGTCCGCAAAAGCGGGATAGTCCACCCCAAACTGCCACGGAAAAAACCGCCCCACCCCGGCCGCCACCGCCGCCTCCGCTACACGCAGCAGCGTGCCGCGCGGCGCACCGTAGCCGCCTGCCTGGATCACGATGTCATACTCCTTGAAGATGGCGATGAGCTCCGGCAGGGGCGTGTGCACGAAGTCGCCGGGCGCGAAGGACACGCCGCGGGCGGTGAGGGCGGCGAGGGTGGATTGGGTGGTTGAGTCGGAGGTTGAGAGGGTGGAGGCGCGGCGGAGGATGGTGATTCTGGGATGGGCGGTGGTGGTGAGGAATGGGTGGGTGAGGAGGGCGTCGAGGATGGCGGTGCCGAGTTCGCCGGCGCCGAGGAGGAGGATGGATTGTGGGGGGCTCATTGTTCAGGGTCGGGGGTTGAGGTTCGTGGGAGATTGGTAGTGTTGTTGAGGATATGCCAAGAGAAAGGGGTTGGAGGGCAGCGGTGTTGGTGATGCGCGCTGGTATACAAGCGGATGTCTTACGTTGCTCGCTGACAAATTCGAGCGCTCGCTTATACTGCAATACGCGGTGCATTCTTATGATTCTCCGCCTACATAAGTCCATTCATACATACATTGTTGTGGAGACCACTGAGGATGGCCAAGAGTTTAGCTTAGTCTTACCCTTTGCTGCCTGGCTGCATCCATTGTCAGGTTTGTGCATTCGGCCCCCAAACTCCAGCCGTGGTATCCTGGGTACGGAACGCGGCGGAGAGACCGGAAGAGCCGCGGGTTTGGTGCAAGGGCGGGCGGAATTCCACGGAATCCAGAACTGCTGGTTGGTGCGTCGGCTACCAGAGCCCTATCCGTATAACAGTCGTGCCGTTAGCTGTGGGGACACGTCTGTAGACGCGCACGGTATTCAAGACGCAAGCCAGGGATTCGGCTGTGTTGGTTCCCGGATCCCCGCGCAAGAGAGCGGGGGACATGGAGGCGCCGTGCTTTTATATCTGCTTTCCCCGTCTGTCATCAAGGCAACTCGAACTCCTGAATGTTCCTGCAACCCAGTCGCGCTGTCTATTACAGTTGAATCTTCCCTAACGCTACGGTAGCTTCATTTCGACGTTGACCCCTGAACGAATTCCGCGCAACGCAAACATGGCCACCACTCCCAACCCACCTAAGCCAATCCTTGTGTGGCTCACCCGTAAGTCTCTATCTTGTCCCGCCTCGCGCGCATAACAGACGCATTTAACCTTGAGGCCAGCGCCGGGACCCAACTCGTGGAAGGTACGCATGACGAGACCATATCACCCCATGCGGCACAACAAAAATCATGTTCACCACCCACGACAGCTCCAATATGTCCCGTTACATAGAGCACGACGGGGATCATGGCTCCTCGTTGCAAACCACCACTGACATGCCTCTGCAGACCATCTTCCTCCTCGAGGAGCTCGGGCTCAACTACACGATCCGGTCCTTCCGGTTCGACGACGTCAAGAAGCCGCCCTTCACCGACGTCAACCCGAACGGGCGCGTGCCGGCCATCGAGGACCCCAACACGGGCATCACGCTGTGGGAGACGGGCGCCATCAACACCTACCTGGTCGAGGTGTACGACACGGCGCACCACCTCTCGTACACCTCGCTGGCCGAGCGCCACCTGTGCAACCAGTGGCTGCACTTCCAGACGAGCGGCCAGGGCCCCTACTACGGCCAGGCCGGCTGGTTCCAGCACCTGCACCCAGAGAAAATCCCGTCAGCGGTCGAGCGGTACAGCAACGAGATCCGGCGCGTGCTGGGCGTGCTGGACGGCGTGCTCGCGGCCAAGGCCCAAGCCGCCGAAGACCATGACAACAAGGACGCGGCGGTGTGGCTGGTCGGCGACAAGATGACGTTCGCCGACATGGCCTTCGCCCCCTGGAACTTCCGTCTGGCCGAGGTACTGCTGCAGTCGTGGGACGAGGTCTGGGCGGGGCTCCCGCACGCGCGCGCCTGGCACGAGCGCATGGTTGCGCTGCCGTCGTGGACCCGCGCTATGGAGCTCCGCGCCCGCCTGATGGACGAGCAGGGCCTGCAGTGGAATGGGGTGCCCAAGGGTATCGAGACGTTTACGGAGTATGAGGAGAAGATTGCTAAGGGGGAGGACACGACGAAGCTGGCGGAGTGAACGGTCATGATGGGATGGGGATGGAATCATTCGCATACGACGCAAGTTCTGTGAGATCTCAATTTATTGAGCCATGAGAGATGATGACCGACACGCCATGATGGCTGCAATTATGTAGTGCAAATATAGCTGCTGCAATCTGCTGCGTACATGTCCCGTCCTTTCAGTTGTGCCAGATTGCCCCCGGATGTCCCAAGGATTCGCGAGTTTAGACGTCCGAACGCCCCGGTAGTCGAATCTGCTAATTCTCAATGGCGGGCACCTTCTCTTCTGGTGTGTCCATGCCTTTCTCGGCGTCCGTCCCGGCCTCTGCATCCACCGCGGTACTCGTCACTGCCGGGTTGAGCTTGCTCTTCGTGGATATCCACTTGCACCCGAGGAGGAACGGGAACGACATCACGGGTGTCACGGCCGGTATGTACTAACACCAACCATTAGTCTCAACATGATGACCGACATGGAAACTACCTGGTGCCACTCCCAAAAACCTAGGTGACAGAAACACTGTATTGCCGGATCACCACCGGCAGGTCAGACACAGCCACGAGCGAGCGCACGTTAGTCACTCCCGAGTCAATAATGCTGTCACGGACTCTGCGCCGACACCGGCGAGATCGACCTGGAGGCGGCGCTGGAAGACTGCCTGGCCGATGGCCGTGAAGATAGAGCAGCTTGCCGAGATGACAGTGAGCAAGGTCGACGACCCGAGCGGGACCAAATCCTGCGGGAGCGAGGCCTGCATGGCGAGGTGGGACAGATTGGACGCCAGCGAGTATCCGATGCCGCCCAGGATCTGGTAGTCGACGACGCGCCGAAGCCCGCAACAGCGCGGCCGGCAATCAGTGCAGCCGACAACGGCGACAGGGCGCACACGAGACTGCCGGCCTCAAAAACAAGCAGGTACATTAGATAAACAAGCTTCTTGGGGAACAGAGTGTAGACTTTGCCCTCCAGGGGCTGGCTCTCGGCCATGGCGACCATGAAGGCGGCGCCATACCAGCCGATGTCCCGCGTCAAGTCGAACTCGGCTGTGATGGAGGGGATGGCGGTGGCGATGAGGTTGAAATCCAGGCCGACGAGGAAGGTGCAGAGACAGATGGCTACGTGGATGAGTACCACCTTCGTGCCCTGTACCTCGTTGGCTGGATCGATGTCCTCGCTGATGTCCGTTTGAGTGGCGTGCTTCTGGTTCGTCTCGGCTTTGTCGTCGGCCCTGCCGAGGGCCGGTGACTTGGTAGCTGGAGGCTGGGACTTGCTGGGTTGGATGTCCATTCCGAGACCCATGAATGTATGAGACAGCTACTGGACAGATGTGACCGAGAGATGAAGATCTAGATAATGTCAACGAGAAGGCCGCTGGTCTAAGACCACAATGTCGTTCACTGGAAGGTTTCACAAGATGCGAGGGATGCGACAAGGAGCAATGCATGTGCCTGAAGCTATGAGAAAACACTTCCTGACTTGACCCGCGCGGCCATTACTGCTCTATCGCATCCATCACCAACATCCAGGGCGGAGGAATCGAAGGACTCGGCTCGGAGAGCATGCGTCCAGTCAGGGGCCAGGCGTGTGATGTTGGACGTGCAATGACTGCGGGTACCAACAGCACACGCATTAAAGGCGAGTTATACAGTGTCGACTCCTGACGCAATGCACCGTTCCGTGCCCCCCCAAACGATTTACTGCACCAGACGGTGGGCGACAATGATAGCGTGCTGTTGGGCGGAAAACCGGCAGACGGCCGGCGACCAGGATAACACTGAGCAATATACGGTTGCAGGGCGCCGGAAATCACCTTCATCCCGTGGCTGTTATCGGGTCTCGCCGGGTAGCGTCACTGATAATCACCTGCCGGCTCATGTCGAGCTGAGAAGACGCTGTTCCGACTAGTTGAGCATTCAAACGATTATGAGGCAGTTGGAAGATAACGCCATCCGGTGTTGGGCTTGTAGCAGCTTCCACTCTTTTATTCCGGCAGTTCCTGCTCAGCCCGCGGCGTTCTCCAACCCGCCGTTTGGCTAAAGGTTGGCGTCAACAACGCGAATCGTAGGACCAAGGACGGGATCTGCCATGTACCCGCATCACGAGGCCAAGGTAATTCCACGCACGAATCTGGGCAAGACTAAGGTTCCCCTTTTGCTGATCAATGTCTCTGACGAGAGTCCTGGAGTAAGGGATAATTAACAGAACGGCCCAGCTCGAGCCAATGGAATCGAAGGGGGTGACCCGCCAGCTCCGTAGTCCATCCAGTACATGATGGTCAAGTCACCCATACCGTCCGTAGCCAGAGGAATGGGGCCGGCAACATCAAGTGTCGTACACATCCACGATGCCATCGCAATATCCTTGCCCGGCAGCCTAACCAAGAAGTATATGATGAATCACTCCAACGCCGACTCGAATCCCTGGCTTCTCACTTCCCACTTCCCATCCACCGCCCTCTCCATACTAGTACTTCGCATCTAACCCCCCACCCCCAAGACACGACACTCACTGCAAATTGACAAACAGGCCCCCATCCACTAATAGCTGCGCCCCGGTCACATACCCACTCAGCTCCTCACACGCCAAAAACACCGCCGGCCCGCCCAAATCCGCCGGCACGCCCGTCCTGCCGAGCGGTATTCTCCCCTCCATGTACCTCCGTTTCCCCTCGTCCCTCAAATCCTCCTCATTCAACTGCGTCCTCACCGTCCCCGGCAGCAGCGCATTGCACCTGATCCCATACCTCCCCAGCGCCACCGCCGTGCTCTGCATCAGGCTCAACACGCCCGCCTTGGTCGGCGTGTAATGCGTCTGCTCGCCGCCACCCACCAGCGCGCTGATAGACGAGATGGCGATGATGCTCCCGCCCGGCGGGGATTGGTGCCGGGCCATTTGCCGCGCGGCGGCTTGCACGACGTAGAAGGCGCCGTCGAGGTTGGTGCGCACTGTGTTGGCGAACAGGTCCGGCGCGAGGTCGAGGAAGGAGGCGAAGGTGCAGATGCCCGCGTTGGAGACGCAGATGTCGAGGCGCGGCGAGGCGAAGTGGGAGAGTGCGAAGGCCACGAGCGCGGCGCCCGTGGCTGGGTCGCGCACGTCGCCTGGGAGGTGGGCCAGGCGGCCTGTGGTGGTTGGCGAGGCGGCGTGGAGGGATTCGGCTTCGGCGAGGAGGGAGGTGAGGTGCGGTTTGTCCGAATCGAGGTCGAGGTGGTTCACGGCGACGTTGCAGCCCTGCGCAAGGAAGGCGAGGGCGATGGCGCGACCGATGCCCGTGGTGCCGCCGGTGATGATGGCGGTTTTGCCGAGGAGGAGGTTGGTGAGCGGCATGGTGGTAGCGATTGACTCAGGGGTAGTGTTGGGTGGTGTGTATGAATGAGCCCCTTTTTTGAGAGCTCGAGGGGAACGTCAGGGGTAAGTAACGCAAGAATGGAGATGGATGACTCTTGAAAGGAACGATTGAACGGTGAGATAAGAAGCTTAATAAAATGATCATCACCGTTTCAGTCATGTACCTCCTTTGCTTGAAATGTTAGGCCATTCATACCCTCCAGGCGACTTAAGGTTCAGTGTTTGTCCTCGGCCTGGATGTTGTCGACGTTGGACAGGGGCTGGGCAAGCTCAAAAGCGCCGCAAACTGCAGCCCCGCAGCTCCACCAATGCTTGCGGCCCCTGAACCCCGCACCTCGGCCTGAATTACAGCGAAGCCCGCGCGAGCTGGACCGGATCGTCTGGCCAGGCCGGACAGGATGAATGATGGGTTTTGAAGGCGCACATGGGAATTGAGCGCATGAAGGTGTCGCTTAGTCTGTCCTGTCTGGACCGTCGAGATCCAACTACCAACTGTACACTAGGACAACATGTTCGGATTCCGTGGATGTTTACGGTATGACGTCAAGGGCTTGGGACGGAGCGAACGCCAGGCTGGGAACTGGACAGTCGTAAATTGCAAACATAAAACTTGATTCCATTCGCGCCCGCTCACGAACTGGTCAGATCGCTGAGCTTGACGTTCTTCAGCCCCTCGACCATTGCCTCCGCAACTCCCTTCCCATCTTCCGCCGCCGCCTTCGCCTCCTTGCTATCCGGCGGGCTGGGCAAGCTCCTTGGCAGCGTCAGCAGCGCGGTTCCAGGGATAAGCTTGGCCCTCACCGCGGGATTCAGCGTCAGCCCGAAACCCGGCTTGTCTAAGTCGGCCGCCGTCAGGAACCCCTTGGTCGGGATGGGCTCGTCGAGGAACAGGTCGCCAAACACGGGCAGCACGCTCTTGCCATCAGGCGAATTGGCAAGGTACTCCTGAAACGGCGTGTTGGGCTGGCTGATCACAAAATGGTAGCTGTATGGCCCGGAGGCATGCGGCACGACGGGGATGTCGTAGGCAGCGGCCATAGCAGACACCCTGAGCAGCTCGGTCAGGCCGCCGAGCCACATGACATCCGGCTGGATGATGTCGAGGTTGCGGCCCTCGACCAGCTTGCGGAAGCCGTAGCGCGAGTACTCGTGCTCGCCCGTCGTGAACTTGACCGACGGGTGCGCCCGCTTGATCTGCGCGAAGCCGTCCGTGTCGTCGGGCGTCAGGCACTCCTCCCACCAGTTGATGTTGAGGTCGGCGCACGCTTTCGCTAGCTCGATCGTGTACGGCACGTTGAGCGACATGTAGCAGTCCACCATGAGCGGGAAGTCTGGGCCGATGGTCTCGCGGTGGCGCCGCAGGAACTCGACGTTCTTGCGCAACCCCGCGTGGCCCTCCTCGGGGCAGTACGGCAGCGGCACCTTGGCGCCCCAGAAGCCCATCGCCTTGGCCGCCGTTGGCTCCGGGCCGGTGCAGTAGAAGTCGATGCGCTCCTTGGTGTTGCCACCGATGAGCTTGTACACGGGCTCGCCGCGGATTTTGCCGAGCAAGTCCCAGAGCGCGAGGTCAATGACTGAGATGACGGCCACGGGCAGGCCCTTACGGCCGTAGAACATGGAGGCGCGGTACATCTGCTCGAAGAGGAGGTTCGTGTTGCGGGGGTCGGCGCCAATCAGGAAGCGCTCGAAGTGCTGGTGGACGAGCCAGCACGCCGGCGGGCCTGGCGCAAGTCAGCGCGAGCAAGAGCGAGGGTGAAAGGGTGAAAGGGGTCTGTTCGCTGCCTACCGCCAAAGCCGGTAGCGAAGCCGACGGTGCCATCGGTCGCCTCAATCTCGACGAAAAAGGACCCCAACACGTTGATGCCCCAGCTTGTTCGCGAGGACCGGTACTTCTCCCACTGCGAGCATGGCGTCGAGATGGGCGAGTCGATGAGCCTGAGCGGGTTATGATTAGCACCAGCAGCGCGAGGTGCGTGTTGCGAGCCGACCTACCAGTGACCTCCTTTCACGTTGTGGTAATCGCCGCCTTGTAATCGTCAGCACCCCGCAAGCAATCCGTGAGCCAGAGGCACGCCACGTACCTGACCCGACGCCATCGATCACGAAGGACCTGATGGCCTTGATGGTTGGAAATTGTCGTGCCGCAGCCATTGTAAGTGAGTCCAAACGACAAGCTAGTCGTGTAAGGTTGAGCGCAAGCTTCTGTGGTCGTCCGAGTAAAGGGGCCAAAGTCCCTTTCTTGGAGTCGAGAAACGCTTTTCACGGTCTCCATCGCGGCGGCGTGTGGGGGGCCTCGGTAGCACGGCCGGCGAGGAGCAGTCGGACATCATTATCCCGACGACGAATTGAGGTTCCATCATTGGGGTCTAGACCCAGGAGCAGCCCAGCGCGGGGCAGATTGATGGGCGGCCAGCTCCAGCTCCCTGCCATGTAGTGTAAATTTGACATTTCGCTGGCACTGTGGAGACACGTGGAGAATCAACACGCGACTTCCTGATGTCGAAAAGCACGAAGCGATTGGGGATGGCTGCCTAACGCAGTAACGTGCCTTCCTGGGCGGTTATCCCTAGTGGCAACCTCTGCAAGCTTATACCCATGTGTTTCGTTCTTTTACGATTCCTAGGACGTCTGCGGCCACATCTCTTCTCATCCCCATGCCTGTGATCGAGAGAAAGGCTCGTTAGGGCACAGAAGCCACCTCTTCTAGAACATCTCCGGGATGTCAATTTGGATGATGGAGCCCGCGACGCGTTCGCCGACTGGCAGAACCTGGATAGAACCTCACCCGCAATTCTGCTGATTCAATCTCGCTTCCCCGCAAAGTCCCAGGGCTTCCATCGAGGGGAAGAGAGCACGGTCCAGCCGAACAGGCCGGGTTCTGGGGTTCGGCGGCACATGCACCGCGGTCACGCTAACCAATGTTTAGGTGAATAAATCGGCCTCCCCACAGGCAGCCTCGGGGCTCGCTGCTCTACTCAACATTACCCCGAACCGCTCCACGGCGCATTCGCTGCTGCCACGCCGTGACGCTGCCAGTCGCGCTGCGACGCCACGGAGACTCGCTGACGGCCACGCGACCACCGATCATCTCGGAGAACGACCGGCACGCACACTCTGCGTCACTGCACGTGCCATTTGGGCGCTGTCCCCGCGTCCCAGGGCCCGAGTCGGCTTGGATCCGGCCCGTGGCTGGCGCTCCACTCCGCTGCCGCCCCTCCTTCGTTCCCCCTCCTCCGACGTCCCGCGGCCCGCTCGCTTTGTCCGCGCGTGTGCTGAGAATCCCCGTCGCGTGCGGCGGTCAATCGCCGGGGCGGGCGCGCCGTCGCCATGATGCTTCATCCCCAATATCACAACGGCCACGCGCTGCAGTCGCCGCCCCACCATGCCTCCCTCGACCCCGCCGACAGCGACGACGGCCAACAGAGCGCTGACGACCTCGACAATGATGACGACCACCTCGAAGTTGCCCGCCTCGGCAAGCGCAAGCGGCCCATCTCCGTTTCGTGAGTCCTCATTGCGCTTCTTGCTGCCTCCTCCAAGACAACAAATGGCCTGGTGCTAACCCCGCGCCAGCTGTGAGCTGTGCAAGCAACGAAAAGTAGGGCGGCCCTTTTACGTCGCAACGACCACCGTCCCCCACCGAGACCGACTGACATTTGGGCTGACCGACGCAGGTGAAATGCGACCGGGGCCAACCATCATGCGGCTGGTGCACTCGCAACGGCGCCCCATGCGAGTACAAGGAGCGGAAGAAACCTGGCTTGCGCGCGGGCTACGGCCGGGAGCTCGAACAGCGCCTTGACAAGCTCGAGGAGAAGCTGCGCGTACACTCCGAGATCCTGCAGTCGCTCACCTCTCACACCAGCCCAGCATCGCTCACACACCACCCCGCCACAGCCCCGAGCATCAAGGGCAGCACCGCCAGCTTGCCCAGCGACCACGGCACGCCGAGAGAGGTTATCCCTTCCATCTTTTCGCGGTCCGGCCCCGACGCCATACGCACCCCGCAAGCCGAGACGGCCCTCTTTCTGCAAAAGCCCTCGACGTCCATTGATTTTGGCTTGTCCGACAGCTTCCCCGCCGTCGCGGGCATCTCACCCCGGACCCACATGCAAGGAGCGATGCCGCCGAGCGCGGCGGTGCAAGAATACTACAGCGCAGGTAGCGTTTCGCATCATCTGCACTCGCCCTCTGCGGCCACGCAGAACTCGGGCCCGATCGCATCGGAGCAGGAGCTCCCACCCTACGACTTGCTGTACGCGCTGGCCGACCTGTACTTCAAACATGTCAACACCTGGTGTCCGATCCTGCACCGCAAGACCACGCTCGACTCCCTGTTCGGGCCATCGGTCATCGACGAGGAAGACAAGATCCTGCTGCACGCCATCGTGGCCACGGCACTGCGCTTCTCGACCGACCAGCGTCTCACCGACGAGAGCCGGCAGCGCTACCACGACGCCGCGAAGCAGCGCGTGCTGCTCTACGGCATGGAGCACCTGTCGGTCAAGTCGCTGCAGGCGCTCGTCATCCTGGCTCTCGATCTCTGCGGCAGCAGCAACGGCCCGCCCGGGTGGAATATCATGGCGCTGATTACGCGCGCTGTCGTGCAACTCGGGCTCGCCGTCGAGACCAACTCGTTCTCGGTCGCGCCAAGCTACACATCCATCTACACGCTGCGCGCCATGATCCTGCCTGAACCGCGCGACTTTATCGAGGAGGAGTCGCGCCGGCGCTTGTTCTGGATGGTGTACCTGCTCGACCGCTACGCCACCATCGCGACGGCGTTCGAGTTCGGCATCGACGACCGCGAGATCGACCGCACGCTGCCGTGCCGCGACGACCTTTGGATGAAGAACCAGAAGGTCGAGACGCGCTGGTTCCGCGCCGACGACAGCAAGCCCGGCGGTGGCGGCCCCTGCGGCGGCGGGCCCGAGCACGAGGTCGACAAGCCCGAGAACCTGGGCGCCTTCAGCTACTACATCGAGATCCTGGGCATCCTGTCCAAGATCCACAAGTTCCTCAAGGAGCCCGTGGACATCAGCTCGCTGTCGGACGTCGAGACATGGCAGCTGCGCTACAAGGAGCTGGACAACATGCTCGCGGCGTGGAAGTTTGGGCTCCCCGGTGAGTACGGCAACATGGCCAAGCTATTCCAGCCCGCGTCGGCCAAGACGCTGAACTGCGGCTGGGTCATGCTGCACTCGACCTATCACACGGCTGTCATCCGCCTGCACTCGTCCGCCGCCTACCCGACCACCCGGTCGCCCATCTTCACGCCGAGCTACTCTGCCTCGCAGCGCTGCCACGCCGCGGTCGAGAATATCGCGGCGCTGTGCGAGTTCGTCGTCGGCACCACTTCCTCGGGCAGCAACACGACCACCACCACCACCACTAACAGCCTATCCACCAACAGTACTAGTAACAAAGACAACAACAACAGCAACAACAACTTACTCGTCAAACTCGGCCCCCCCTTCGCCTTCACCCTCTGGGTCGCCGCCCGCGTCCTGCTCGTGCACGGCAGCACGGTCGAGCGCCAGCTGAGCCCGCACAAGCTGGCGCTGTTTGTCGACACTCTGCGCGAGATGGGGCGCCACTGGCCCGTGGCCGCGCGGTACTGTGCGCTGCTGACGCGCGTGCTGGACGAGCATCGCGAGTGTGAGCGGCGCGGGGGGGGAAATAACAATAACACTGCTGCAGGTGGTGGCGGGGGTGGGGGTGCTGGTGCTGGGCAGGAGGGGCTGCCGAGTAGTGTAAGGATTTTGGCGGATATGCGGCGCACGGCGTTTGATCTCGATTGGTTGATTAGTCGCCAGCCGAGGGTGGGTGTTGGGCATCATGTGGTTGGGTCGAACGGGGCTGGGGAAGATGGGCAGGGGAATGCTGGTGCGGCTGCGGGCGGAGGGATGCGGAGTGGGAATGGTGGTGGCGGTGGTGTTGCTGGTGGTGGTGGGGAGGGGTGGCAGAGCCGGCTGGCGAGTTTAACGCCGGCGGCGCGGACGCCGGCGCCGAATGAGCTGGAGTATCTGGACGTATTTGACTTTTTCAATGTCCCCCGGCTGCCGGTCGGTCCGGGGACGGTGCCCGGCGCGGCAATGGATGGGGGTGGGAGTGGCAACCGCGACGCTGAGGTGGGCGGGGCGGGCGCGGCAAACGGTGCAGGGGGCGTGACGGGGGAGTTCAACATCACGGACTTTATGGTCGATGCCAATCGGGACTGGTTGTTTCAGCAGGGTGAGTCCAAGTTTTTGAGTTGAGGTGTCGGTGATTGGAATTTGGAGTTGGGACTGGCGGGCATTGTGATATCCTGATGTGATGGCAAGTTGATGTTGGCATGGCGAGGATTGAGGTGCTATCTTCCGCAGCCTGTGGGAATTGGCAATGTCTTGAATACATCATCCGTTTCCGGCCAGATGTTTTCTTCTGACCCTGTTCTATATCAAGGATGACCATCCTCAACAGGACTCGCAGGAATTCGCAGGTTAGACCTGATCCGTTTGTCGTTGCGTGGGTCACTGCGACTCTGGGAACAACTCGGCAACCTAAGATGCTCCGTGTCGCGAAACAGATCGATACTAGTACACAACTGTATGTAACGTTAGTCGAATATCATGGCCAAACATTCAAGCTCGGGGTACGGACAGATCGACGGCAAGGATGTGGCGCGGCGTAAGCGCAGTCGTAAGCTGCGCCGTCGCCTTGCGCGCTTGATAGGATTGCGCACAAACCATCCCCGCACTCAACTTAAAAGGAACCTCACCTCGGCTCCTCCGGCCTACTACACAATCACAAAGACTCAAAGTTGACACTGCCAACTGAAGGCCACCATGGAGAAAGCAGCTGCAAGCGGCGCGTGGCCGCCTCAGCCGCCGCCGCGAATGAACTCGTGGCGGCGCGTGCGGATTGTCGCTGTCATCACCACTCTCACCTTCTTCGCCACTGTGATCAACAGACGTTGGCTCCTAGGCAGCCCGCTCCACGGCGCATCGCAGGCGCTCCCTATTGGCAGCAGCTCCGACACCGACTCGGATCCTATGAACCCTTGGGACTCGGTACGTGATGGACTCCGCTTTCTTTGTGACAGCATGAATGTTCAACTAACCACCAGTGTCAGATCATCCCCAGCACCGAACTAACCTGGCACCCCTGCTACGCCGCCTTCCACCCCAACTTCCGCTGCGCCCGCCTGTCCGTGCCGATGGACTACGACGCCACCGCGTCCACCACCGCGCAGGTGCACGTCGCCCTGCTCCTGCTCCTCCCCTCCACTCCTCCCTCCTCCCCCTCTCACCGCAGCAACCACTGCACCTCCACCACAACCACACCTCCCCCTAGCAAACAGCCACTGCTCATCAATCCCGGCGGACCCGGCGGCTCCGGCGTGCAGCTCGCGCTGGGCGCCGCCCCCGCCCTGCAACAGATCCTCGGCGCCGACCGGCCCATCCTCGGCTTCGACCCACGCGGCATCGCGTTCACGACGCCACGGGCCGACTGCTGGGCGTCGCCGTCGACCGAGGCGGGCTGCCACCGCCGCGGGCAGACTGCTCTCGGTACTCATCATGGCGATGACGACGACGACGACGACGAAGAAAAGAGGTGCGAAGACGACGCCAACGCGGGCCTGCTGCGGCGCCTGCAGTGGGACGGCATGACCGGCGTGTTTGGCAGCCTGAACGAGAGCGCGGCCGCGCTGCGGTTTCTGGAGGCGGGGCAGCGCGGGGTGAATGACCTGTGCCGGGCGCGGGATGGGAGGGTGGGTGCAGGGCGGAGTATCCTGCGCTATGCGGGGACGAGGTACGTGGTGAGGGATATGGTGGAGATTGTGGATGCGTGGGATCGGTGGGTTGATAGGGAGGGTGGGGAGAGTGAGGAGGGGGGATTGAGGGGGAAGTTGGTGTATTGGGGTTTCTCGTATGGCACGTACCTTGGGGCGACGTTTGCGAGGACGTTTCCGGAGCGGGTGGGGAGGGTGGTGCTGGACGGGGTGGTGGATGCTGAGTTTTATGAGACGCCCGTGTGGAAGGAGAGCTTGCTTGACGCGGACAAGGTGCTGGGGCAGTTCTTCCGGTACTGCGCCGAGGCGGGTCGCCGGTGTGCGCTGTACCGCGACGGGGATGAGGCGGACGATGTGCGGAGGCGGTACGAGGAGGTGATGGACACGCTGGAGACGCACCCGGTTACGTTCACACATCCGCAACACTTCCACCCGGTGTTGCTCCGCGCCTATGTTATCAAGGCGGTCGTCTTCCGCGTCTTGTACTCGCCCATCCAGGGGTTTCCCCCGCTGGCGATGCTGCTCAACCTCCTTTACGAGCGCCAGTACGAGGTGTTTGGCCAAGCCTCTGCGGACGGCGAGCTGTTGTGCGCCCTGTCCGGGGATCCTGCGATCCTGAGGGCGTTGACGGACGCGCAGCGTTCCATCATGTGCAGCGACAAGACGTTGCCGGTAAGACTCCCTTTTATGTTTGCGCCGGTGTTGATGCAGAGGTACTTACAATAACTGCAGGTCAACCTGACTGTCTCTGAGATTACCGCCGAGCACGAAGCAATGGCCGCCACGTCGCAATTCGCAGACATCTGGATCGGCCTCATGATGCAGTGCAACGGATGGGACATCTCATGGCACGCCGACCAGAAGCCGTGGCCGAGTTCACTCTCCTCCGCCACAGATGACACCATCGACACGGCCTTCCCCGTGCTCTTCCTCTCCACCACCTACGACCCCGTCACGCCGCTCCGTGCCGCCGTCAAGATGGCGCTAAAGTTCAAGGGCGCCGGCCTGCTGGAGCAGGAATCCCAGGGCCACTGCACCATTTCTACCGTGTCGCGCTGCACGGCGCGTGCAGTGCGGGACTATGTGGATAGGGGCAAGGTGCCGGCGGCGCCGACTGTGGGCGACACGCAGCTGTTCACGGGTGAGTGGACGCGGTGTGCGGCGGACGAGGTCCCCTGGGGCGCCGGTTCGGCGGGTGCGGAGCAGGTTGAGGTCGAAACGGCCGAGGAGAGGGAGATGGCGGAGGGTTGGCGACAGGTGCAGCGGGTTATGGACAAGATGAAGAGGTGGGGAGTTGAGGAGCAGAAGGGGCTGGATATGGATGCCATCATGGCCCTGGCCAAGTGAAAGGGTTGAGAATGATCTCGGTTCGTCCTCACACTCGGCCGTCAGGGACTGGTATTATTCCACTCTGGGTGTATCAGGCGTCTTTCGCGGCATCAGGATCCATTCAGTGGACACTTGTAGTGAATTCTATCCGATATAGTGTAACGGTTAACATATCGCGTTTTCACCGCGAAGCTCGGGGTTCGATTCCCCGTTTCGGAGTATCTTTTGTCAATTTGCACATGATGGGCACGTACATGGCTTGCGGACTGCTTGCCTATGTATGTATTCGTTCCATTTTGCAGTCACCGCTGAACAACTAGGCAGCTCAAATGCAAGGTGGAGTACGTATGGGGAAACGGTGACGTGTACAGTAGACAACACTACTGTGTAGAGCCCACTAGAGTCCCCATGTGGCAATTGAGCAACTTGAAACCTGCATTCTTCCACTACATGTAGGGACAGGACAATGGGAGTTGTTGGCATTTCCTCGACCAGTCTCTCCCCTACCCACCCCTCCCACCTCACCCAGTGCATGTGTCAGCCCACTACGACGCCAAAGACTCCTTGATATAGTCCAGCACCAGCGGACCGATACGCGAGGCAAGGATCTTGTCGCCGGCCAGGTTGGGGTGCACGCCGTCGCGCAGGTCCGAGGTCGGGAAGCCGGTGCTGCAGTCGGCGATGACGATGGGCGACTCGGTCGAGTTGAGGCCCTTGGCCCAGTCCGGGATGCGCGCGTTGAGCGCCGTAATGGCGCTGTTCTGGCCGAGTGCCAGCGGGATTACCAGGTCGACCTGTCGCAAAGTAATGTTAGTCGTGCCCTCGTGCCCTCAGTCAGGGGTAAGCGGTGAATAGACGAGGAGAGGTAGTAAGGAAGGGAGAATCTGACAATAATCTTCATCTTGGGGTTGGCCGCACGCATGATGTTGACCATCTTGGTGTAGGCAGCGATGATGTCGTTGGTGGTGTGGCCGCGCGTGACGTCGTTGGTACCAAGCATGAACATGACGATGTCGGCCGGCGTGTTCTTAAGCCACGTCGTCAGGTAGCTGTTGGCAATGTCGATGGCGAGCCAACCCGAGTGGCCCTCGTGGTGCTCGTCCCAGTTGGCCGTGCTGGGCTTGCAGTTCTGCGGGTTGCTGTTCTGCGAGCCCACGTACTGCACCTTGCTGGCGTACCCGGCCTCGGCAATCTGGTCCCACACGAGCGCCCGCCAGCAGGTGATCTCGGTGATGCTGTCGCCGAGAGGCACTAAGAAAACGTGTCAGTGAGGACGAAGACCTCCTTGAATTTGCCGGGGAGAAAGACATACTAATTCGAAGCTTCTGTGCTTGACGTTCAACCACTTGCACCGGTCCAGCCACGGCCAGGCTGGCCAGGCCGATAGCTGACAGGAGTTTTGAGACGTGCATGGTGGAGGTCAAGTCAGTCGAAGAATTTAAGGGGTAATCCTGAAATTGGTAGACTTCAAGTCCGGTCAACACCTAGGGGACATGGAGCTGCCTCTTATTCTCGACTGTCGAGTGACACAGCCTGTGGTGTGGTAGACATCATCTCGCCCTCTTACTAGTGCTGGCCAATCGGAGCAATTCCAGGTAGTGGACGACCCAAGAGAAATGACCACCTTTGGCGCCGGATCCCGGCAATGCATGCAATAAAGGAACCTCTAAATGCTCACCTTATCCTAACAGATCCTCAAGCAGCCGATTCGCTGCTGGCGGGATCCAAGGCAGGTTCCGGTGCCCCGAGTGCCACACCTTAGACCAAACCGCACAGTGGCGGCATATCTGTGTGCCGTCCATGTCTCAGGTCCTTGATGGCGCCCAAAGAAGGGACAGCAACGCCACATGTGGAACTAAGATAGTCCTCCGTTACCCGAGTTGGGCATCGAAGTCACGAGCATTCAATGCGGCGACATGCTGGACTCCCATTGGAGTTCATACAATTGGAGGATAAATGGCAGTGGGGAGCAGCAGGTGCTTAGAGTACGTCAATTTAGGATTTATCCCAGATCTCGGAGCACGGCCTCGGGAAACCGGGTGCTTGACAACTCGCTGCGGGGTTCGTACATTCGTGCCGGTCACACAATCTTGAAAGTATACCCGGCCAGTCAACTGGAGGAATAAGCAGATTGGTTCCTTGTTCTAGAGATGGACGTTCAGGCACTGCGCTGTTGTGCATTGCATTGGCATGGGCTGCTGTGAGGCGGATGACCAGGGATGCCCGACCGCATCTCGACGCCGCTAGATACAGAGCTTGTCTCACTCAGGGGACTAGGGACTCCCGAAAATAAGCATACAGCACGTGGTGGCCAGGAACAGAAGATGTAAGCATGCTCGACGTCCGACATCCTGCCGGTCTCAGAAGGATAAGAAAACGTAGAGTCATTTGGAAAAGAACGGGAACATGGAATCATGGGGCTTGAATGACCATCCCTAAATGGGAGTCACCGGGTTCAAACGCTTGCGTAAAGGGCAACATCGACGCTACCTGCCCATCTTCCCCTTCCAGTCAAAACCATCCCACCTGAGCGCGCCATCCCCATCATGCTCCTCAATCCCCAAATCCAACAGATCCAGCATCCTCCCAACACTCTGCTCCACCATCTCCGCCACCGTCTCCGGCCGCGTGTAGAACGCCATCACAGGCGGGAACACAACCGCCCCAAGCCGCGTCACAGCTATCATATTCTCCAGATGTGCATCCGTCAGCGGCGTCTCGCGACCAGCACCAACCGCCGCCGCTCCTTCAAGCTCACACTCGCCGCGCGCGCAATCAGGTCGGCATCGTAGCCCGCGCGCACCGCCGCCAGCGTCTTCATGCTGCAGGGCACGACGATCATGCCGTCGGTGCGGAAGGAACGCGGGCGTGTTCTCCGGCGCGTCGGGAGCTCGTATTTAAGAGTCGACGCGCCCAATTTGGACTTGATGAGGTGCGGTTCGACGCGGAGGGTGGCCAGGCGCCGGAGGAGGGCGACTGCGAGGGGCGCGCCGGTGGCACCTGTCACGGCGACGATGATGCGTTTGGGGCGCTTGGTCCGTGAAGGGGTGGCTGCGGCGGTGGGGGGGGGTGTCTGGGTTTTCTGAGCCATATTGCCGTCTGTCGGGGTGTGCGGCGGTGGAAATGGAGCAAACGGCGAAGTTGGACATGGCACAAGACGGCGTGGACCGCGCGTCAGTGGGCGAGGAATGCGTGTCAAGACGCTGGATGGTGTGAGAAAGACATGACGGAAATCCGTTTGTGCCGGAAGGCTGGCTTCAGTAGTTGCCAAAGGTGGAAAGACATTCGCTCGAGATGTCACAGGATCTTCTTATGCCATCCATGCCCGAGTTTTGTGTCTGCACTGTGATGCCGATATGCTCATGAGCGGCGATCCAGCGTGCTACTGAGCAAGTCACTGATAGGAACGACAACCGAACTGTACAGTGGAGTTCACTGACGCGTCTTCACATATCGAAAGCTTGACTGAAGCTGCAACCGGCTATGTTTTCCCTCCCTGATATGGCATTATACTGGATTGGGCTGGTATGGGTTCCTGAGAACCTCGTGTCGCTGGACTCCGAGTGGAAATCGTTAGTCAGCGGCGACGTTCGTATTGACAACTACAAGTCCAGCCCGACTAGCCCCTGCGCTGTTCCTGCACCGTTCCCGCATAGCTGGCTGACTCACCACACCTTCTCTAAGTTCGACGAGGGGGGTTAATCTGCGACAAGCATGTATGTATATGATGTCTCACTGCGGGTGCCAAGTGGGAGATGGCGTCTTTGCAGCCTGAAAGAGATATCCGTCCCTTGTGGCTATCAGGTGTTCGTCTTTTAGACCTTCACTCCTGCCTGCTGCTAGCCAAGTCCTTACTGTTGGCTACATGTTCCTTTCCAAGTCGTCTGCCGGTGTACTCAAATCCTATAGACCAACGACCGTTATCACGACACCCCGAACCGTAGCCATTATGGCGTCCACTGGCTCCCCGTTGCCCCCTCATCTTTAGTTCCGCAGCTTTGTAGACGCCCTGCGGCAGGACGGCGACCTCGCCGACATCGAGACCGAAGACGACCCGGACCTCGAAGTCGCGGCCATCATCCGACGTTGCTACGAGAAGCGAGCCAAGGCGCCGCTCTTCAACAATGTCAAGGGTGCCACCGACGCGATGCTGGCGTCCAAGGGCAAGCCCCTGATCCCACCGGTGAAGGTCGAGACGGGGCCCTGCAAAGAGCACAAAATCCTTGGCGACGACATCCACCTGACCAAGCTGCCGGCGCCGCTGTTGAACCGAGCCGACGGCGGCAACTACATCCAGACGCTGGGCGTCAACATCGTGCCCGACAAGGACGGCACCATCTCGCTCACTGAGATAGCCAAGGAGGGTCCCTTCGGCGAGATGCACGGCTACAGCTTCCTGGACAAAGCCGACGGCCGGCCGCAGCCGCTCTACCACGTCAAGGCGACCACCTACCGCACCGGCGCCATCCTGCTCGTGTGCGTGCCCGGCCGCGCCAGGGGCGTCCCCGACGAGACGCACACCATGATCGGCACGCTGGCGGCGGCCGAGATGCGTGAGCAGCTGCAGCGTGCCGGGCTGCCGGTGCTGCAGGTGTTTACGCCGTACGAGACGCAGGTGATCTGGGCCGTGGTGCAGGTCGACAGGGTCCGCCTGCGCGCGATGAAGGCCAATGCCGGGGCGCTCTGCACTGCGATTGGGGATGTTGTGTTCCGACAGAAGTGCGGCATGCAGGTGCATCGTGTGCTCGTGGTGGGCGATGATATTGATCCGTTCGACTTCGCCGGCGGCGTGACCTGGGCGTTTGCCACGCGCTGCCGCCCCGCCGAGGACGAGTTCCACTTCCAGGACGTGACAGCGTACCCGATCGTGCCGTCCATGTCGCACGGCCCGGGAACGAAGCTGACTGGCAGCAAGGTTGTCGCCAACTGTCTGCTGCCGGTCGAGTATGACTACACTCCGGGAAATCAGGCCTTGGCCACGTGTGACTTTGCCAACGGGTGCCCCGAGGAGGTCAAGTAGAGGGTGCTGCAGCGTTGGGAAGCGTTTGGGTTGTAGTGGGAAACTTTGCACGGATGTGACCGACAGAACCTACCGCCTAAGTCAACATTCTCCACAGGCTGGCACTACGGAACCAAAGAGCATATTGACACAAAGTGAATATCTCCAGAGTAGTCTAATAGCATGTGAAGCGCTCGTTTGGTATCTCCTCTATTGTGCTAGACCTCTGGATACACATCACTGCACAATGATTAGACCGTACAACATTGAGATGTGTTTCGACACACTTACGTCCGTCTGCGGAGGGGTACCTCTCTCCTGACCTTGCTCAGGAGGTCGACGTCGATCTCGGCGGTGACAATCTCAGGCTCGTCGCTGCTGTCTCCAAGCTCGGCAAGTATGGCGCCCCACGGGTCGACGATCATGCTGTGGCCGTAGCTCACCCGCTTCTCATTGTGCCTACCCACCTATACGGCTGTCAGTCGTCCAAATTTGACGTACTCTTAGCGGGTGTAACCGGGCTGTTGCTACCTGTGCAGCAGCAATGACGTAGCATTGCGTCTCGATTGCTCGCGCGCGCAACAATGTCTCCCAGTGGGCTTTGCCAGTGGGCACCGTGAAGGCGGACGGGAAGGTGATGAGGTCGGCTCCCAAGCGTCGCAACGCAAGACCAATCTCAGGGAACCGGAGCTGGAGCACGTCAGCGCACGACATGGCTGCCGGAGTGGGAAGCCGGACTGACATCGAAACAAATCGCTGAGCCGACTCTGCCAACCGGTGTGTCGAATGGCGGCACAATCTCCTTGCCTGCTTCGACTGACCTGACACGCAAGTTCCAGTAAACCCCCAGAGAATGGGATGAACTTCAAATGGGGCAGGGCAGCATACGTGCTTTCCTTCAGCACCGGCCCATCCTTAATCTCCACGTCGAACAAGTGGACTTTCTGGTATCGGTGGACAATCTCGCCGCGCTCGTCAATCCAAACAACCGTGTTCTTCACCCGCTTGGCATCGAGGCCGGGTTCGTGGATGCCGACGTGAATGGGCAGCTTCTCGCGGCGGGCTTCCTCGCGCAGGCCCAGGACGAACTCGCTGTCGTGGACGGGTCGGACAAGACGGACGGTTTCCTCGCCGGAGCCGGCAATGTAGTCGCTAGCCTCGGGGAGAAAGAGAGCCTGGAACTCACGCTCAGTCCGGTGCTAGGTGCAAGGAAAGGATGATGCAGCTCACCTTTGCCCCCTGCTGGGCCGCTTTCTTGACGATAAGCCGGCACTGGGCAAGGTTGTGGGCCATGCTGGCCGTTGAGGTCAGCTGCCCCACGGCCTGGTTGAGCAGACCAGATGGTCAGCTGGGATACATGGAAACAGAACTTGGAAACAGCGGCCTCGCGGACTGAGCTCGGCAAAATCAGCAGTACGTACGACGCGCACCATCCTGCTTGTGAGAAGCGATTGATCAGTCGAATGCTGAATCTCGGCTTCTGGGCAATGGATTCATCCGACTCAGCCACACCACTACTCCCAGTCTCAACTTTCTAGGCGCAACTAGCGTGCGAGAGTGAGATGGAATGAAACATGAGAAACATGAGATGAGGTCGTTGCCGAACAGGGAGGGGGCCACCACGACCACGACCGGGATCCAGGCAGCTATGGTATCGCATCACTTTATTGGTCGCGGGCTTGCGCGGTGGAGTCTGCGGAATGCTCCCCCAGTTCAAACTCCCAACTCCAAGCCCCGCCTCTCATGGTCCTTAGATGTTTTCTCCTGAAGCGCCTCTCAACACATGCTTTCAACTCGTCGTTGGTTTTGTCTCATGTTATCATGCTTACATTCTATGTTACGTGGTAATGATAGGTCGCCGTCCGAGGTTTTTGTGCGGATGCTGTCGTCGTGATCAAGGCTTGGCCCGCTTGGACACAATCTAACGCCACGGGCTGAGCGTGGCTACGGGATGGGATTCCCGCATACGTTTATCACCTACCTATTCAGTGTCACTCTCATACTATCATTTTGGCTGACAATGGGGAACTGGTTGGTAAACACATCTTCCCCAGCCCATCACCGTCCAGAATGGCATTGCGTCAGCTGCTGCAAGCCCCGTGTTTGGACACTGCAGATGCCGATCGCACGCAATCCTCCCGGTTGGCCGTCCACCTTGTCGAGCGCTGAGGGACAGCAAGGCCAGTGGCTGCGCGGCTACAGTGAGCTGCCCGCAAACCATCAATCAGCCTGGAACACCGAAGAGATTGTTGACGATACTGCAGACCCACGATTGCGAGCTCGGCACGGCAGCTGAACCCCGTCCCTGGCAACCTCGCGTGTGATAACCACGCAGTCAAGCACAGCACGACGCACGTGGCTCGATATGCGCCTGCTACTAGTAAGGACTGCCGAATCCCAGCCCACCATCCGGAAATTCGAACGGTAACACGGGTGGCTTCCCCCGGGACCGAACCGGTCGTGCGACAAACTGGCGCCCTCCCCGCGATTCAGAAATGGGCACCAGAAAGCCAATCTTGATCTCCTTTGGATTGAACGATTCCTGCGTGGCAGAGACTAACCCGGAAGCGGCCCATCTTCCTTTCTCCCTTTTTTTCTTTCAATGGGTCCGATGACACCGTTCTCGATTTGCAGGCCTGCGACTTGTCAATTGTGTCGAGATCGGCAGCGCAGCGGATTTGTGGGCCTGTCTGGGGAACAATACTAAGACGGCGGCAAGGACAATCACAGCAAACTCGACTATTGCGGAACGCGCCTACGCACCTCAATGGCACACAGCTCTCTACCTTGCATTGTCCTGCAACATGCTCGCCCCTCACGGCGAGAAGATATCCTTTGAGTGAATCCGCTGCCCCAATGTGAGTTGAGCAGGTGCGAGATGGCCAACCTCTGACACTTAAGATTGTTCTTTCAGACTCAGAATAGGGGGTGGTTGCCCGAGCCACTCCATTATGTCTAGAGCAGCCATTGCAATATCAGCAGTCGGCACTAACATCTCTCACCGCGGCGCTCAGATTATGGCTCTGAAGCTCCATCTTGCCTCCATCGAGGATTTTACGGACCGCATCTGCTCAGTAACGGCCAGTCTCTGAAGGTATCAAGAAGGGTCAAGAGAACAGCAACCGGCCTACTATCGACACCTCATCTCCGGCTTTCTTGCCACACCACACCACAACATCGTTTTGTTCTCTTTTGAATTCGTCAATATGGCATCGATCCAGAGCACACCAGGGTCTAACCAGACGGTACCCGCTCACTTCGACCCGACCAACCAGACCTCATTCATCCTCGGGCCGGACGGCAAGACCAAAATCCCCTTCAACACTGCCAAAATCATCTCCATCTTCACCCGAGCCAACTCGCAGTCCATTGCGTATGGCACGCAGATCGGTGCCTGCATCATCCTGCTGGTCGTGGTGCTGGCCATGACGCCGTGGGCGCGCTTCCGGCGGCTGCCGACCATTATCAACATCGCCGCGCTGGTCCTCAACATCCCGCGCTTGGTCATGCTCGCCTGCTTCTTTACCTCGTCGGCCGTCAGCTTCTACACGCAGGTGTCGGGCGACCCCAACCCCACCACGCAGGACGACATCAACGTCGCCGCGGCGGGCACCGCGCTCAGCGTGCCCATCACCATGCTGATCCTGGCCGCGCTCGTGGTGCAGGCCTGGTCCATAGTACGCCTGTGGCCGGTCCTGTACAAGCTGCCGGTCATGCTGTTGTCGGTCACGCTGGCGGTGACGACGGTCAGCTTCGACTTCGCCACAACCATTATCTACGCGCGTACCATCACCCTCCCGGCGACGCGGGTGCACTTGGTCGAGTATATCTGAGTGCGCAAGGTCTACCTCGCGCTCCTCACCACCTCCATCTGCTGGTTCTGCTTCCTCTTCAACATCCGCCTGATCATGCACATGTACACGAACCGCAGCATCCTGCCGTCGCTGCGCAGCCTCAAGGCCATGGACGTGCTGGTCATCACCAACGGCAGCCTGATGTTTGTGCCCGGTAAGCAGACACACTCCCCACCCCCCTCTTTCACCACCCGCAAAGCTAACACCTTTCACCCAGTCGTCTTCTCCGCCCTGGAATTCTTCAACGTAACCGGCATCGAAACCGCCTCCTTCACGCAAACAGCCGTGATCCTCGTCCTCCCTCTCGGCACGCTTGTCGCCTACGGCCATGTTCCGCAGCGGCGACAACTTCGACGGCTCAGCGCGCAGCTCGCCTAACACCACGGGCACGGCGGGCTCCACCACCGCCTCGGTGTCTACCATGGGCAGCACCAAGCGGCCGCTGCTGGCCAAGGTGAAGAGCCATGGGAACAGTTCCAACGGTGGCGGCAGCGGCGGGGGTTTCTTCCACCGGGGGGGCGGGAAGGTGATGACGCTTATTGCGAGTGATGGGTTGGTTGAGGTGGTGTCGAAGAAGGGCGGTAGCCGCGGGGCTGGAGATCGCGATGTGGAGAGGGCGGCAGGCGGTGGAGGCGGGGAGGGTGGTGTTGGTGGTGGTGGTGATCATCTCGGTCAAAACGGTGCGGTGAGGGTTGACTACGGGTTTGAGCGGCGTGAGGAGCGTGTGCCGACGGATGGCGGTTCTTAGGGAGAGCTGCTTTTTGAGTTTGCCGTGCAGGGGATTGAGGTTGTTCGAGGCGGCTGGGTTCGGGGAGGAAGGGAGTTGCTCGGAGTTCAAGACTCGGGGTTGAGGGCCTGGCACGCGGTGGGATATTAGATGGCAGCTGAGGCCGAAGCCATTTCCTTTATCAGTTGCCCGACAACATGGCGCCTGGTTGATTCCCATTGCCGGTCCTTCATTTTCTTCATGTCGCATATGGCGTTTTTTTTTCATTCAATCGTCCTCTGTGCTCGGTATGGCCGCGGCCGAGCATTCTGCACTTGAGCTTGTGAATATCAAATTGCATCTGTTCTGTATTCGTGCTTGGTTCGAATATGCTCGGTACATGCGTCGCTAGCAGAGGTTGAAGATGGCGTCTGTCAGGAGCTCCAGGGTTCGAGAAACATTGTCCACCCAACCCACCCACATCATCCTGAGTCTGCAGTGGCTGGAAGCGAGTCGACTGTTCCGTTGTCGCTTCCAGCGCTTTCACAGCACCCAACCTCGGCATTGACAATGCAAGTTAAATCGGCGCTGCGCTACCATGGTCGTGCTTTCCATCCTTAGATGCTCGTCGTGAAGAAATGGTCAGATAACCATTCAGGTTTATTCCCCCTTGGGTTTGGCTCGGAAGGCTCCTTCCTACTCAAATCGCCCGAGTCTCGTCCCAAACGTCTCGGTAAGCTCAAACAGTCGAATGAGCAACTTTCGCAGTTTTTCCCGGTATCCCATCTGCCACCAAGACAATCGCCCCAGACAACCACGGCCTCGTTCATCCCGAGCCCATGGAGTGGCTTTCGCGCCAGTCACCTGCCGCGCTGTCAAGGCCGGCGCCGTTATGCCCCGTCCACGGAAGCCAGCCCCCCCAGGTTCTGGCCAGTTCCCAAGCTCAAGCAGCGCCATCCAAGCCCGTTCGCATCAGCAAAACCTCCACAGCAGTGCCTTTCTACGAGTATACTCCTCAGCATCCGAATGTTACCCACTCTGTCAGCCCCGAGGCTCCGATGCGCACCATGACTCCGGGTCTGGCTGCACTTGTGTCAAAGTTCGAAGCCCTCCATGGGGTTAATGCTCCGTCACTATACCTGGAATCCGCTTCCACTAGGCTCCGCGCCCCTGATCCGTCGAAACGAAGGGGCCCTTGCAGCTTACCGTCGGCCGCAAAGCCTCTCAATCTGCGACATGATGGGTGGTCATTTAGTGCGCGCCGCACCGAGCAGGAACATGCAAGAGAAGATAAATTCGCACCGTTCTCAACCGGGAATGGACTCGGGTCACCAGCCATTTGCTACACATGGCCCAGACCACTGCGGAAAGGCTCGACGTCGGATTTCTGTGCGGATGGTCCCGTCAAAGCCAAGAACTAGGCGTCCTTGAGGCAGTCTCATCCACGATTCCACGTTGCTAAGATCTCAGTGGCCGAGAGACGGCAAATGTTTGAACGACTCTCCACGCTCTCCGGTAGGTGTTGTGTTCCCCTGAAAGGGAAGACCAATGTTAACAGCAAGGCTGACGAACAATGGAAGACTCGACCGCATCAGACCGCATCTCGTATGCTGCTGTCGGCTCTGCTAAGCCCTCCCCACCGCACCGAACCCAATTCACAACCACATCGCAACTTCCAGCGACTCGCCAAGCCGACCTGACGGGGCTCTCGGCATCGATGCCGTACCTTCGCAAGACTACCTGTGGCTTTTCATCCGCCGCCAACAAGGGGTTACCTGAGACAGCGGTTGTTCAGCGCAAAGGTCGAGGTGTTGCCGACTGGCGAAAGACCTTTGATCGAGCCCCCAAGCCCCACGCTCAACCCACCGGGTCCTTCCCTCCCAGGGACAACCTAGAGCGAGCCCAATCGATCACCGCATCAGCAGAGAGACAGGGTGTCAGTGATCAACCAAACGCTTTCGTTCGAAGGTCCTTCACGACGAAGATCTGGCTCTGGGATGACGATGCTAGTCGGGTTCCCGGCCACCACAACCATTTTCGAGAGTCAATTACCGGTTCCACCATTCGACGACGCCAAGGCAACGACATTGAAACGGGTTTGCTTGTTGAGGGAGCCTCTGAAGTCATGACTGCTGGAAGCGGCGGGAAGAGGCGATACAACGGTCAACAAGACGTTCGTGGCGGCACAATGGGGATCGCTGATTCCGGTTTGGGAATGCGTTCTGCGCGGCATGTTCTGGTTCCTAGAACGCTGTCTGTGAAGGCTTTCGCCATCTGCCCTCCTGCGAAAGGTCAAAACGAAGATGAACCCCATACCAGACTTGCGAGGCAATACAAAGGGAGATTGTCGGACAATGTCGACGATCTCGGAGTGTCGGAGCAACCTGTGTTTCGACCGACAAGTTGCCCCCATCCACAGCACTGGCGGTCACAACGGAATACACAACGTCCGTTAAAATCAAGCCCCAGCTTACCCATGCTTGTTTCGGCGACGGTTGGAACCAGCACCACTCAATTCTTGCGTCGGAGCTCCTCAGCATGCAGCTTGACCACTCGTCAACTTGCCGCCCGCAGCATAGGGCACTCCGAAGCCTGTTCGCCTTGCCTTGGAAACAGTCATGAGGGGGCCGATTCTGGCATTCGCATGGCGCCGCCTCAAACTCCGAGAGCATTTTCCAAAGGCTCGCCCGTTATTGTCCGAATACACGAGTTTGAGGAGTTGGGCTTGGTTGACATTGGAACCATCAATGACAAGCCCAGGTCTCCGGACAGAGTTGACCTGCTCATGGGTGAACGCACGCAGCGACCACATCAAGGACAGGTCTCACCCCAAGAACTCAACAGTCACGGCCAAATCAGAAAATCAGCCTTACCCAATAATCGCAGCAAGCCGATCCTTTCATTACGAGGGACTTTTGGGCCACGCACGAGAACACCTTCCCGCCCGCGAGGCTGGGCATCAAGAGACGCAGCCTGGCACATCTGATGGGACGTGGCCGCAGTCACCGTCCTAACAACACTTCAGAAGGACAGCTGAGGGTGTCATTCAGAGCCTCGCTTCGGAGATTCTCTAGCTCGTACAACCGGTCCGCAAACGAGATTAGCGTCGCCGTGGCCGGGTCGCGCAAGCTTTCGTGCGTTGGGGTTTCCGAACAGGTTGCTCGCGTTGAACCACACGGCGGCAAACTCGCTGCCTATCAGCGGCCACTTACAGACCGGAAAAGTGAAGGCGTACTTGAAGAAAGCAAACCGCGGAGGTCCAGAGACCTATCCCTTCTCTCCTCCCCGGTCAACCCGAACTGGAGCACATTCGACGGAAAGAGCAATGAGAACCTCCCTCCAACCCCTAAGTCCAGCCACGGTAAACAACCTCAAACTCAAACTCACAACGAGAATGTCCCGCCTCATGCCAGAGGCCGCGGCGCGCCCCACATCAACTCCTTCAGCCGCGCCCTGGGTGCCCCCTGGAAGAAGACAACTGCGATACCCGTCCTAAGCCCGACGCCCGCTCACGCCGGTGACATCGTTAAGACGTCCTATTAGTGCTAAAACTATATAAACTCTAGGCGGTTATAACTTTAATTATAGCCTATAGTAAACGGATAAAGATAAAGATAAAAATAAGGACTCTAATAATTTATAAAGATATAACGTATTTTATAAGCGAGTGAAACACTCCCAACCGCGTTGCGCATCTTCTAACTACAACCACGAATTCCTCAACAACGAACCATGGTCTCGCCCTCTAACAAAGCCAGGATTATTCTAGCACTCCAAGCTCTAAAAGATAACTAGAATCTTAGTCTTCGGGCTGCAGCGAAGATCTACAACGTCAGCCCCACAACACTAATGCGGCGACGTGCCAGTAAGCCTATACAACGCGATACTACGCCTAAGTTGCGCTGGCTTACTAATTCTAAAGAGAATGCTATTGTTTAATACGTTATTGAGCTATATACGCGAGCATTCCCGCCTAGGTTGTATAGTATAGAAGATATAGCTAACTAACTACTATATGTATATAACGCGCCTTCTATTGGCAAGCTCTAGGCCTATAACTTTATTAAACGCTAGCTAGCCCTCTATATACGTTAGTCGCATTAATATAACTACTAGAGGGCTAAGTGCAAGGATCTAAAGATTATTAGCAAGTGGTTACCCTTATATAGAACGTTAAGGCTAAGTATAGTATTATAGATAATAATATCTATAACTTTAATAAGATAGGGTTTATAATAGGTATTATCTTTATAGATATAGTGGTTATAACCTTAGATAGCTAGAGTAAGGTAAAGCTAGCTTAGTCTAGCAACCGCAAATGGGTAATAGTAATCTAGAGCGTTAACACACTTAGCTAGGCTATCCCTCTATTTATTATCTTAGCTATTGTAACGGGCTAAGCCTGTTTGGAGCCTCGACAGCTCTCGGCCATAGTCGGTTACCTTCAACGCGATCGATAATAATAAGGTTTATAGGTAGGGATTAGCAAGTTGACGTATAGTCAGTTAACTTATATTATGCCTTTTAGCATAGCGGTCTATTATATCAATCCCCTACATTTGTAGCCAATAGGCTGCCTATACCATTACATTTTAACTAACTAACCTATCTAAGTTCGATTCCTATAAGTAGCAGCCTTTTCTAAATAGGAAGAAGGGTAGGTCACTGCCTCACGCCTATAGGAGCCTTGGCGAAGATAATGTAGATTGCCTTAGCACGTGCTTGGCTTAGGAAGCAATATCGCGCGTAAGCTTCTAGGGCATACACCTATAAGAGGAGAGGGAGAAGAGGGGTAATATAACGGGCTAAGCCTATTTGGGGCCTCGGCAGCTCTCGGCTATAGTCAGTTACCTTCAACGCGATCGATAATAATAAGGTTTATAGATGGGGATTGGCAAGTTGACGTGTAGTTAGTCAACTTGTGTTGTGCCTTTTAGTGTAGCGGTCTGTTATATCAATCCTCTACATTTGTAGCTAATAGGCTGCTCGTACTATTATAGCTATATAGTACTACCTTGCTAGCGAGTATACTAAGTGTAGCTTGCTAGCTAACTAGCGTATTATAATAACTAATAATAGCTAGACTACTAATGCTATAAGTCTAGATTAGATTAAGCACTTTAACTATTATATAGCACTCTAGATAAAGGGTATATACTAGCTATTAATCCTCGATAGCTATATATCACGATTTAACTATATGTAGCGACCTAGTGGGGCGCGCGGGACGCACTTACAGCTAATCGTTATAAGTTAGGAACCAACCAATGAGAGATGGATTATAGATTATTGGGAATGATCAATGATCGAGCAACCAATACGATGGATCATTGGGAATGATCAATGATCAAAGGGTTAAGGACAAAGGAGGAAGCATATATTTAAAGACTATAGTCCTTACGCCTACGAGCAGACTGTAGCTTCCTCAGTAAGCAATATTGTAATGGGCTAGGCCTCGTTGACGGCCTTGGAGACACTTGGCCAAGCAGGACGCACAGACGTAGATACAGCCGTTCGATCTTAGCAAGCCGACGTCATGCTGAACGCATTCTGACTTTGAACGAAGGTTATTGCTCTAACTATATAGAGGACACTACGGGGAAGCTATTTTTCTCTTTGCTTTCCTTTTCTTCTTCAAGTTTAGTATACTCGTAGAGTCGTTACCAGCTAGTTGCAATACACTCGTTGGGACCGTTACAAATATAATTAGTACGCTAGACCTACTATTGAGACAAACCTTGTTATAAACCTTTTAGCTTCACTAAACCTTAGGCTCTACCTAGAGTATACTTCTAGAAGTCCCTTTTAGAACCCTAGGGGCTTGAGATTCGTTATATAGAACGATATATAACCCCTTATAGTTATTCTACTAGATACTAAAGCTAAAGAATAGCTTATTAAGAAGATCTTAAAGGCAAAAGGTATAGGCCGAGGAACGAAACTTCTAATCCAATAGTCTAGATAGACGAAGCTTACCTAGGAGCTACTTAAGGCTTTCCTCGAAACCACAGCTCTAGACTAATTTAAAGCTATATATGGAAATATCTCTCTCTAACTAGATGGAGAAGGGGGGTAATGTAACGAGCTAGGCCCCATTAACAGCCTTGAAGACACTTAGCTAAGCTAGATATATAGATATAGATATAACTATCCAATCTTAGCAAGCTAACATTATACTAAACGTATACTAACTCTAAACGAAGGTTATTAATCTAACTAGATAGAGGATACTATAGAGAAGCTATCCTTCTCTTTCTTTTCCTTTTCTTCTTCAAGTTTAGTATACTTGTAGAGTCGTTACTAGCTAGTTGCAATATACTCGTTAGGACCGTTATACTAAATAGTAGAATATAGGTCGATAGTAGCGAATTCGATTAGATATTATATAACGATATAGTGTTATTAGCTAACTAGGACTTTAGTAAGTTACTAAAGCTAATAAAATAAACCTTAGCACTTTATATATAGTGCGCACCTTAGCACTATAGATCCTAATAACCGCCCTGCCCTAATTGCTTATACCTATAGCGCTTAATTAAGTGGAATTTATATACTATATTCTAGACTATAGAATTCTAATTGCTCTATTCCCTCTAGCTAGTATCTAATAAAGGGCTAAAACTTTTACTTATAACTATACTAAAGTGCAAACTAGTTATTAGCTTTCTCGAATTAATAAAGATATAAAACTAACTAACTATTTAGGCTACCCTTCTTATAGTTATTCGTTTCCTAGTTATATTATTGTCTAACTACTATACTTTAGCCTATATAACCCTATATACTAGGAGCGTTAAAATACTAGACCGAGGGCGGTATATAGTGCATTGTTGCTACCTTCTAATAGTAGTAAAAACAAGAAAGGGTTAGTCTTAAGAAACCTATAGTTGCTAACCCTGCTCTATACTTGCTACGCTAACTAAAGTTGAAGCTTCCGCTTTTAGTATTGCCTTTATAGCTTATAACTCGTATTACGCCTCTACCCCACGTAGGGGAGCTTTACTATATATATATATAGTCGCTTCTATAGTTCTATCTTAGCACTAAGAGGGTGGGCTAGCTATCTAGGTTAACGTTGGCTGTTATACTAATGCTAGCAGGCTAGTCTATATATTCTAGGTTCGTTGCTAGGTTTGTTTATATAAGGTACTAAGGTTTGTTTTACTAGCTTTAGTAAGTTACTAGGGTTCTAGTTAGCTAACAACGCTATATCGTTATATAATTTCTAGTTGAATTTACTACTATCGACCTATATTCTACTATTTAGAATCTATTAACCTATATTCTACTATTTAGAATCTATTAACCTATATTCTATTATTTAATTTATATTTTACTATGTAACCTATATTATAGCTATAGATATACCTTATAGTTTTATAGTTATAAACCTAATAAACTATAATAGTCCTAGGTAGTGTATTGCAACTAGCTAGTAACGACTCTACGAGTATGCTAATCTTGAGAAAAGAAGAAAGAGACTAAAGGATTATTCCTATAATAAGATCTTTATCTAACTAGATAGGGATGTAGGTCGTATAGTAGGTCTAGCGCTATTATTAAGGGTAGCGAGCTAAGATAGCATTAAGAGTAGCGTTAGGGGATAGCTAAGGGTCGCTAAGGCTAAACACTAGGCTTAGCCTATTATAATACCTCTCTCCTCCTAGTTCTATTAGTAAGTATAATCCTCCTATATATAGCCTTATATCTATTAAGCGCCTTAGTATCTTAAAGGGCGCTAAGCAGCTTCTACATTAGCTATGTATATTCTATCTATTTAACTAGTATTTAGAAACCCTTTCCCCTTCTCCTAACATTAAGGATCTCTTTAACAACCTACTTCTATTCCCCTATATCCTTAGCTATAATAGCTAGGGGCTATATATTATCTTGAATTTGCAATAGCAAGGGGTTATTAGCTACTCTCTTTAGTAGTAAGATATAGAAAACTAGATAAATCCTAGAGGGGGTATTAAGGTAGTAGAAGTATAAGCTAATAACTTCTATAACCTAATACTTAGTATTAAGCTAGTTAAGCTTCTTTAATAGCCTATTAGTCTTAACGTTCTTAAGCTTTAGCTAGACTTTATTATCTATAAAAAACTACTTAGTAGCCTATTAAGACTAGTTAGTATACTATTCCTATTGCTTTTATATAAAGGCTATTGCTATCTATATAAGTATTATAGCCTCCTTTAAACGTACTATAAACGCTTCCCCTCTAGCTACTAGTAACTAGCCTTTTATTTAAAGAGAGGCCTCTTCTATATTATTAGTAGCAATATCTAAAAGGTCGATATAGTATTTATATAACGTAAAGAATAGGCTAATCCCTATTAATATTGCATTATAGTTATTAATCGCTAGCATTGCAATTGGGAAATAGCTACTCTAGTTGTTTTACTAGTAAGTAGTATAGTAGTAGAAGTAGTATTTAACTACTTAGTTTATCCTCTTAGTAGCTCTATGTATCTCTAGGTACTTATTAAATTATATATAAAAATGCTTTCTATTTAATAACTACCTTTATAATATATATAAAGAAAGGTATATATATAATCTATATCTATTCTACTCTATATAAATATCTCTTTATATAACAATAGTATTATTCTATATAATAGTATTGTTCTATATAATAGTATTATTCTATATAATAGTATTGTTCTTATAACGATATAAGCAGCCTATTAGCTGCAAATATAAGGGATTAATATAATAGACCGAAATACCTGTATTAAAGGAAGAATTTTGCTTACCAAGAGTGAAGTCAACGAAAACCCAGCCAAAACCGACAAAAACACGTGCGTTCGAGAG